>OZ018394.1:4603372-5203372 GCA_963969525.1 Ontholestes murinus | reverse complement strand
ATATATAAAAAAACATTTGCATTTTCTAAAATTTGTTTAATAAATAAACCTTTTTAACTTTTGGCACACGGTTTACACGGTTTAACATAAAAACCATTGAAATCCGAAAGAATTAAAATGGAACAAAGAAAAAACAAATGTTTATATACAGGGTGACTGACGAAAAACCTTTGGTGCTGTATCTCGCTTATTTTTTATCCGATTTTAATAAATAAAACATCAAATTAAACCATTTTTAAAAGAATTTAATAGGATCTGACCTGTTATTTTTTCTCGCACCCAGTTTTTGACAAAATACGATCAACATTTTTTTTTTTTAAATTGCACTGTATATATATTTTTATTGATTCGCAAGGAGATTTTTTTTCTGAATATAAAATTGTAGACAAATTTATCCATACATCAAACTTAAGTCGAGAAATTGAGGATTAAAAAAATAAATAAAAAGTCAAGTATCCATTGTAAACAATATACAGACCCTATTTTAAATGTCAAAAGTGACAGTGACAGCCATTGATACAATACTGCAACGATTTTTAATTATTTCATAATTAAAATGTTGCAATATTTCAAACACTGTACTAGAATTTTGTACAGAAATCGTTTTTCAGTTTTTGAAATCTTGCAACATTTTTATTATGAAATTATTAAAAATCATTGCAGTATTGTACCAATGACTGACACTGTCACTTTTGACATTTGGAATAGGCTCTGTATATTGTTTACTGTGGGTATTTGATTTTTAATTTTTTTTTTAATCCTCAATTTCTCGACTTTGGTTTGATGAATGGATAAAATCGTTTACAAATTTAGATTCAGAAAAAAATCTCTTGCGGATCAGTACAAAATATATATACAGTGCAATTTGAAAAAAATAAGTAGATCGTCTTTTGTCAAAAACTGGATGCAAGAAAAAATATCAGTACAGTTCATTTTAAAGTCTTTTAAAAATCATTTAATTTGATGTTTTATTTATTCAAATCGGATCAAAAATAAGCGAGATACAGAACCAAAGGTTTTTCGTCAGTCACCCTGTATAAAAATAATTAATCTTGCAAAGAAAACAGCGAATACATCAAAAACGCTGAAAATGTCAAAAATCAGTTAATTTTTCTAAAAATTGTTTGATTATCACCCTTAACAAATACTATAAAGTGTTAACACGTAAGTTGTAAACTTTCGAGGATTTGTTAGAAACAGTTAAATGTCTTGAAATTAGTTAAAAAATAATTGAAAATAAATTGATAGAAATTAGTTAATCTGTAAAAAAAAAATCAGTTAAAAAATGTTAAAATTAGTTTCTAAAAATTGTTATTGAAATTGAAATTCCAAAGATGTAAAATCAAAATTAACAACAAAAAAATGGTTCATCTTTAAAAAATAAACAATCGGAAGGTGTAAAAAAAATATTAAAAGAATATTGTTATTTTCTAAAAATTACTAAAAAAATTATATAAATTTATGGTAAATAGTTCAATAAAAATCAGTGAAACAAGAAAAATTAAAGAGGAAAACTGACAAGACAACAATTAACCTTTAAAAACAGCTAAAACGTATTAGAAAAAAGTTAAAAATAACAAAAAGCAACAAACAGTTAACCTTCGAAAAATTGTAAAAAGTAAAAGTAACGGAAGAAGAAATGGAAATTGTCAAAAAACAGTTGAACTTTCTAAAAATTGTTAAATAAAAAAAATGAATTTTTCCTTAAAATTTTAAAACGATTGTAAACTAAAATTATATAAAAAAAAGAAGGAAAAGGGTGAAAATAAAGTAAAGCGAGTTTGAATTCTCAAAAGACAGTTGATCTATGCTAATTATTAAAAGAAAACTATGTGACATTTTAAGTAGATTTAAAAACAATTGAAAACCGAAAAGAAAAACAAATGAAAATAACAATCTTACAAAGAAAAGCAGTCAAGTATCAAAAAACGGACGTTAAACATGTAAAAAAATAAGTAAAATTTTCTAAAAATTGTCGAAAATCAGTAAATTTTTTTCTGAATTAATGATAAATTTCAATATTTACTTTGTATATTTTCCCAATTAGTTGAAAACAATTAAAAATAAATCTTCAAAAACAAAAAAATCAGTTAACAAGTGTAAAAGAAAGTTGAAAATGTTAAAATTTAGTATTGTGAAAAAGTTGAAGAAAAAACAGTCGATTTTGTTCAATGATTGAAATTGAAATTCAAAAAAGGAAAGTAACAGTTGACAAAAAAAAAACAGTCAAAAACATAAAAAAGACGTCGAAATATCAAAAAAAAACATTTGAACTTTTTTAAAATTGCCAACAACAAAAACATTAAAATTTTTGGCAACTAGGTAGGTTAATAAAAACTATTCTAAACCGAAGGAATAAAAATGAAAACTGACAGAAGAAAAACAATTGAAAACAACAAAAACAAATCAAATGATGATGATGAGATCCAAAATAGATCGAAACCTGTCCGTTATTGTTGTTAACAGGGAACAATAATTAATGTTACAATTAGTTTAAAGAAAAATATGTAAATTAACAAAAAGCAATCAATCATAAAAAAACAGTTAAAAGTGTAAAAAAGGAAGTTAACTGTTAATCAAGATCTTTACCGAAAAGTTAAATACTCGAAAGTACAATAGTTCGAAAGAAGGAAATTGAACTTTTCGATGGTAGCACTAAAAACAATTAAAAAAACAAGAAAAACAAATCAAAAAATGTTTAATTCCTATTAAAAAAAAAATAAGTAAAAACTGATGAAATCAGTTGAACTGACAAAAAATGTTCAATGTACAATTGAATAGATATCACTTTAATCTATTTGGGAGACATTCAATTGTACATTGGACATTTTTTGTCAGTTCAACTGTTTTTATCATTTGTTATTGATTTTTTTTATAGGAATTAAACGTTTTCTGATTTGTTTTTGCTGTTTCCTGTTTTTCTTTGTCAGTTTTCATTTTTATTCCTTCACTTTGGAATAGTTTTTATTAATCTAGTTGCTCAATTTTAATGTTTTTATTTTTGACAATTAAAAAAAAAAAATGAGACAAAAATGATAATTACAAAAATAAACGGCTATCAAAAAAAAGTTGAAAAAATGTCATATCAAGTGAATTTTCTAAAAATACGAAAAACGAAAAACAATTGAAAATAAACTGGCAATAAACAGTTAATCTTAAAAAAAATCAAGTTTCAAGTGTATAAAATTTTAAAATTAGTTTTTGAAAATTGTTTAAAAAAGTTGATTTTTTTCAGCAATTAAAATTGAAATTCAAAATAGGAAAGTTTATTAAGGGAAAAAACAGTTAAAAGATGTAAAAAAAAAACAAGATGAAAATATAAAATAAAAACATTTGCAAAAATTGTTTAAGGAAAAAAAACAGCTAAAAGATGCAAAAAAGACAAGTTGAAAATAAAAACATTTGCAAAAATAGTTTAAAAGAACGTATAAATTTTTGGGAAATAGTCTAATGTAAAAAAGAGCATTTAAGACCCAAAAGAATAAAAATGTTAGCTGGCAAAGAAAAAAACAAATGAGAATACCATGAAAATAATTAATTTTCACAATAAATTGAATTAATACCTGACACTATTTCAATTTGTATGTAATGTTTAATGACACCTTGAAATAAAGAATATTTTGATTTAAAAAAAAAAAAACAAGCCGACACATTAAAAAAGTTGAAAATACCAAAAATTAGTTAATTTTTTTAAAAATAGTTTGAATATTTCCCTTAAATAGTAAAAAGTGTTAAAGCATAAGTTGTAAACTTTCCAAAGTAAATTGTTACAGAAAACAATTAAAACTTTTGACATAAACAATTGAGAATACATTAACAAACAAAAAAAAGTTAATCTTAAAAAAAAACGAAAAGTGTAAAAACTGAAAATGTTTAAATAAGTTTCTAAAAATTGTTTCCTTATTTTGACCTCTTGAAATTTAAATTCAAAAAAGGGAAGAATAAAACTTGACCAAAAACAGTTAACAGATTTTAAAAGAAACGAGTTGAAAATGACAAAAAAAATTGGAAAAATTAAAATTGGCAGAAAAAAGTTAACCTTAAAAAAACAATTAAAAGGTTACAATACAAAAAAAGTTGATATAAAAAAAACAGTTGGACTTTCTAAAGGTTTTTTTAATAGGTGTGTATGGCAAATGGTATAATAAAAACAATTGAAAAAATAATAATGGAAAACTGATTTACCACTAAAAAGTTGAAGTGCTAAAAAACTTCAAAACATTGTAAAAAATTAGCCGATAATTGAACATAAAAAAACAGTAAAACTTTCTATAAAAAATAAAAACGATTGAAAACGATAATAAATAAAAAAAAAAAATTTGCAAAAACAATAAATTCAATGCTGTAAAAAAAATAAAGTTTTAAAATGACAAAAAATGAATTTTCTGAAACAAATTTTTCGATAAAAATTTAAAAATAGTTGAAAACTACAATGAACAACGATGAAAATTACCAAAAAAATTCAACTTAAAAAATTTAAAAAGTCAAAAAAATACTTTTTGTAATAAAAAAAAAAAATTAAAAATTGAAAATTGATTAAAAAAAAAGATTGTTATAACTGGAATTAAAATTCTTGAAAAGATCATTTTAAAAATAAAAACAATTAAAAATTAAAAAGTTGTAATTAATAAAAATTGGAAAATAAAACTGCTAAATAAAAAACAAAATATCATAAAAAAAGATGAAAATACTTAAAGCAGTTGAATTTTCCGAGAATAACTTAAAAATAGTTTTTTTTTTTAAATATTTAATAAACCAATTGAAGGGTAAAACAGATGAAAATGTTGAACAGTAGTTAAAAAAAAACAGTTTCCAAAAACAACCTGAATATTGTCAATCACTTTTTTACTACTACTAAACATCTTTATTCACAGAAAAATAAAATCTAATACATGTAATGGATAAAATAAAATCAATTCTGATATGTTCTTGTTCTTCTGCTCCTTGGCTATCGACCGGTGGTCTTTCAGCCTCACTTTTTTATTTCGTCATAAACATCGACAAATAATAATAATTACTGTATATTAGATATGTATACATATAGATTTTATTCAAAAAAAAAAGAACATAGAAGAACTACAATTACTCTCTTGATCAACGCATCGTAACTCCATCTTGCTAAAACAACAGATTGTTTAAGAATTGGAAATATTTGAAATTTTAAACATATCATTCTGTTGTCATTGTGGTTGTTATTATCATCAAATTGTCATTGTCATTTTTTCTTTACATTATAATAGTTGACAGTTCCTTAATTGTTGGTGGTAATAGAAAAATCAATGCCACATCCAAACAATAGTTGTCTCTGTCTCTAATATAGATCTGTTTCTTTTCAAATATTCTTTATTCCAAGGGGTCATAAAAAATTACACACAAATTGAAATTAGTACTTGGATCTTAACGGCGTTCACTTGGTGGTACATTTCAATATTAAGAAGAAAGAAAACACTTTTACTTTGTACTATCATGTTTTAATATTAATTCTATGTTAGTATATACACTTATTACAATAAAGTTTTAGTTTATTTCTTCTACTGCTATAACTATGGTTTTTCTGTGATCGACTGTGCTGTACTGATAACATCCTAATAGGTCGAAACCGGTCTGCATTTGTTGTTGAAGGAAAAGGGTAATTTAAAGTTTTTGTCATGTTTTAATTCAATTAACATCAACAAACTTTTTTGTCATTGAGAATTTGAACACTTCAATCATATTTAATTGTTGGAACGTAATTTAAGTTTTCTTATAAATAATATGCAACCATTAATTACGTTTTTTTTAAGCGTTCAACTTTTACCCAACACGTAACAACAACGGACGAGTGAAGTGTGTGAATAATACATGAAGCACCAGGGAATACACTACAACCAACCACCCACCCACTCACTCAAAAATGCAACACTAATTGGCCCGTCAGGATTCACTCATACGAGTGAAACTACACCTACCTACACAGACACACACACACACACAAAAACTTACACACGGTGGTTTCCACGTTTAGACACATTATATATAAGTATAAAAAAAGGAGAACAACAGCTAAGGTTCCACAGTGCGCAACGAAGATAATCGCCGTGGAAACAGAAACACAATGTTCGAGCGAAACACTTAACTAACTCTCTAATAAAGTAGAAAGTCCGTGCGGATCAAATTACCATCTTCCTATAATGTGTATTTGTAACGATTAATAATTACGATAATACTACTTCCCTTACCTGAAACAATAAACCAACATTCCGTCGCTTACCCTCTTCTGCATCAAAAGTGGTAAAAATAATAGAGTCTGCAGCAGTAGCAGATGTTGAACATCGATGAAAGTTGTAATGCACACAGAAAGTTTTTATTATTATTACCATTGGCGCACCAGTTTTCTATACAGACTGGTGTTTTATTGATCAAAAGTCAGCTTATCTCGAGGATGCGTAATCTAATCAGAATCACGATTAAAATTAATAACGTTATTAAATATTTCTCGTCAAGAGATTGAGAGAGATAGGGAGAGTGCGAGAAAGAAAGATAGTGCGTGCTTTCATTTGCATATCGCGATGCAATTTAAATATTAAGGAATAATTAATGTCGCATCGGTGTCGAGAAAACTTGAATTGGATTCAAATTTGGAAAGGTTTAAAAGACGTAGGTCGATAGCCCAACAAGTGTTGATGATTTTGGATTTACCGTAACAAGGCAACATGGACAACTTAATAAATTATTAATAATAATAATAAAACGTGGTATATAGCAGTACGTATAGAGGTTTTAGTAATAATCTTGTGATAATGGTTGAAACGTGTCAGGTAATTGAATTTATAAGCATGGAACATGTGTGTTTTATTTCTAACTAGTTTAGACCATAAATTATTAATAGCAACGGTTTTAAATTCTCTAAGAAATGGGTTAGGAACAAATCTAACTGACGATGTGAGCCTTCCCAGATGCAAAATAAAAAAATTGTTGTTATTCTTTTAGATTAAGTTAATATTTTTGGCATCTTCTACATCAATTATTGTTCCTAATTATTTACATTACTTCTGTTTAAATGTTTCGTTATTGCATAAGGAAATTAGTTAATGGTGAATTATTTCAACAAGATACTTATTGACAATTTAGAACATCATCAAGTTGATCAAAAAGGTCAAAATTTAATATCCTCATCTTAGTTCACTTCATAACTAAACTAAAAGTATTCCAACAGCGTCGCTCCTCCTTTTGGAACTTTGTTCCTTCAGAATCGCTGCGGTGTGGAATGTTTTCCTTTGAATTAGCCTGGAATCCGAAGCATTGACACCGGGTCGGGACGCTCGCGAGCGTTCTACATCGTCGCCAACGGGGAAAGTTCGTGAAGGTGCGCTATGGCGAGGATTTCTCTAATAATTGTTTAATTGCAAACTTTTATAATAACGTGTCGTCACAGTCTCCCGACCATTTAGAATTCCACGCGGTGGAATGTGTTGATGGTGTGTGTGTGTATGCAAAAATTCCACAATCCTCCCCGTCCGTCCGATGTGGTGATGGTGGTGATGATGATGTAAAACGACGGTTTAATAATGACCACATAACAATACAACAATCGATACTGTTGAGGCAATAAAGGAATTAAGCGATATAACGTTTGCAATTGCGTAATATGTGGTTAAGTTAAAGAATTATTTAAGAATTCACAGCTATTAATTAAAACAACTACTCCTCATACCAAAGCATCGGCAGACATTGACTTATAAAAATAAGCTGGTGTTCCATGACTGAAATCATATATTTATAGGGCAGGTGGCCACCCTCAATTTAAGTGATATAAACGACGATTTTATGAGTTGTACAATTGAGATTATTCCCTTAAAAAATAAAGTAAAAAGACGTTTATATTAAAAAATATATTCAGTTGGAATGTGTTGAATGTTTTACTGATTGGAGGGTGGGTTAGAGGCCACCCACCCACCCTACATATACAATTTTACTTCCACTACCATCACTGCTTTAGATTCCTTGAAACAACACACTACCATTACTGAGCGTATTAAGGAATTCAAACAGCAAATTTTAATTAGAATTTAATTGTTTTTGTAGGGTGAGTGAGTGTCCACTGATTTTAAGGCAAATTGTTCGTTTGATTAATTTTAAACAATTGTTCAAATCTCCGAATGCAATTTTCAATTTCTCCAATTTCATTTTGGCGTGTTGTTTTTTTGTTTCTAGATGAAAACCGTCAATTGTTTTTATGTAGAATACAAAATACACTATTTCTAAACGTATCTTGTGATTTTGAGGCCAATTGTTCGTGTGGTTAATTTTTAACAATTGTTCAAACCTCCGTATGCAATTTTCAATTTCTCTAATTTCATTTTGGAGTGTTGTATTTTTGTTTCTAGGTGATAACCGTCAATTGTTTTTATGTAGAATACAAAATACAACATTTCTAAATATATATTGTCATTTTGAGGCCAATTTATCGTGTGATTAATTTTTAACAATTGTTCAAAACTCCGAATGCAATTTTCGATTTCCCTAATTTCATTTTGGAGTGTTGTATTTTTGTTTCTAGATGGAAATCGTCAATTGTTTTTATGTAGAATACAAAATATATTACTTCTAAATGTATCTTGTGATTTTGAGGCCAATTACTCGTGTGATAAATTTTGAACAATCGTTCAAATCTCCGATTGCAATTTTCGATTTCTCTAATTTCATTTTGAAGTGTTGTATTTTTGTTTCTAGATGATAACCGTCAATTGTTTTTATGTAGAATACAAAATACACTATTTCTAAATGTAACTCGTAATTCTGAGGCCAATTGTTCGTGTGAATAATTTTTAACAATTGTTCAAATCTCCGAATGCAGTTGTCGATTTCTCTAATTTCATTTTGGAGTGTTGTATTTTTGTTTCTTGATAAAAACCGTCAATTGTTTTTATGTAGAATACAAAATACACTAGTTCTAAATGTATTTTGCGATTTTGAGGACAATTGTTCGTGTGATTAATTTTAAATAATTATTCAAATCTTCGAACGTAATTTTCGATTTCTCAAATTTCATTTTGGAGTTTTGTATTTTTGTTTATAGATAAAAACTGTCAATTGTTTTTATATAGAATACAAAATACACCATTTCTAAATATACCTTGTGATTTTGAGGCCAATTGTTCGTGTGATTAATTTGTGACAATTGTTCAAATCTCCGAATGCAATTTTCAATTTGTTTAATTTCATTTTGGAGTGTTCTATTTTTGTTTCTAGGTAAAAACCGTCAATTGTTTTTATGTAAAATACAAAATACACTATTTCTAAACGTATCTTGTGATTTTGAGGACAATTGTTCGTGTGATTAATTTTAAATAATTATTCAAATCTCCGAACGTAATTTTCGATTTCTCAAATTTCATTTTGGAGTTTTGTATTTTTGTTTATAGATAAAAACTGTCAATTGTTTTTATATAGAATACAAAATACACCATTTCTAAATGTATCTTGTGATTTTGAGGTCAATTGTTGGTGTGTTTAATCTTTAACAATTGTTCAAATCTCCAAATGCAATTTTCGATTTCTCTAATTTCATTTTGGAGTGTTGTATTTTTGTTTCTAGATGAAAACCGTCAATTGTTTTTATGTAGAATACAAAATACACTATTTCTAAATGTATCTTGTGATTTTGAGGTCAATTGTTCGTGTGATTAATTTTAAACAATTGTTCAAATCTCCGAATGCAATTTTCAATTTCTCTAATTTCATTTTGGAGTGTTGTATTTTTATTTCTAGATGAAAACCGTCAATTGTTTTTGTGTAGAATACAAAATACACTATTTCTAAATGTATCTTGTGATTTTGAGGCCAATTGTTCGTGTGATTAATTTTTAACAATTGTTCAAATCTCCGAATGCAATTTTCAATTTTTCCAATTTCATTTTGGAGTGTTGTATTTTTATTTCTAGATGAAAACCGTCAATTGTTTTTGTGTAGAATACAAAATACACTATTTCTAAATGTAACTCGTAATTCTGAGGCCAATTGTTCGTGTGAATAATTTTTAACAATTGTTCAAACCTCCGAATTGAATTTTCGATTTTCCTTAATTTCATTTTGGAGCGTTGTAGTTTTATTTCCAGGTGAAAATCGTCAATTGTTTTTATGTAAAATACAAAATACACTATTTATAAATGTATCTTGTGATTTTGAGGCCAATTGTTCGTGTGATTAATTTTTAACAATTGTTCAAATCTCCGAATGCAATTTTCGATTTTCCTTAAATTCATTTTGGAGCGTTGTATTTTTATTTCCAGGTGAAAATCGTCATTTGATTTTATGTAAAATACAAAATACACTATTTCTAAATGTATCTTGTGATTTTGAGGCCAATTGTTCGTGTGATTAATTTTTAACAATTGTTCAAATCTCCGAATGCAATTTTCGATTTCCCAAATTTCATTTTGGAGTGTTGTATTTTTGCTACTAGATGAAAACCGTCAATTGTTTTTATGTAGAATACAAAATACACTATTTACATTTCTAAATGTATCTTGTGATTCTGAGGCTAATTATTAGTGTAATTACTTTGTTAAACATTAACATTTTGTTGATTCATTTACCGTACTTCTGACCTATGTTACAACATAGATTATTAGGATAGGTCAGGAATGCGGTAGGTTAATATAGAGTTTATTGAGGCAGGTCAAGAGTACGCTGGATCAATCAGTCTTATTGTGTGGTAGGTCGAAAGTACGCTAGGTTAATGTATTGTATATTAAGGTAGGTCAGGAGTACGCTAGGTTAACGGGTAGATTATTGAGGAGGGTCAAGAATTCGCAAGGACAGTACATAATTTATTATAATAGATCATAGGTTGATGAAAATAATAAAGTGTTTTTCTTAAGATATAAAAAATAGATTAGTCATATGAAAAGAAGTGTTGAGAAAACACAACAACACAAATTTATCATCGTCTATAGCAGGTTGTTAATTATTACTGCTATTCGTATCATTTAATATCAATTAATGATTTTCCATACCATTTTCGTAGTTACTTTAAGTAAAACTTTTCGTGTTACCCTGGAGAGTCCTTTGAAACAAATATTAAATTAAAATTGCCCATATTTTCCATAAACAACGATAAGATAACCATAATTTGAGTCAACCTCGTCTATAATTGACAATGCGATAAGATATACCGTAAATACGTAGGTATATAATGGTTGATGACATAATTTTAGAGTACGGAATGTCCTTGCTGCACATTCCACTTTTTCTCTTTCTCTCTTGATTAGCATAATTTCCACAGAAATTTCATATATGGATATTTGAAGGAATTTAATTTACATTTACGTTTAACCCACGAATATCGGCCTTAATTATTCGAGTTTTGTTAATGTAAAACAAGATCGATTTGTTTCGTTTTTTTTTTCTTTCTTGTTGATGCGGGGCCTGTATTTGATAAGTAGTTATTAATAAGCTATTAATAATATTGCATCAATGGCATTAGTAATAAATAATGAATAGAGTTAATTAATTGTATGTTTATAAATGTAACATTTTAAAATTGTAGGTTTTTAATTTATTAATTCTATTGTATTATATAATATAATAAAATAATAAACTATTTTTTTATAGATTTTAATCTATTTTCTAAATCCTTTTTTCAACATTAACCTTAGGAGTAGATTTAAAATGTAGGGTTCACCAATTTTTGGAAAATAAACGTTCCTCACCGACGTTGAAGAATTATAGAAATATATTTCTAGAGTTACGTGAAGATTATTATTGATAATGAGTATATTGTACTCGAAATGTACATCTAGTATAAATAAAAATCAGAAAGTGTTAGGTACAATTTTACTGAAAAATTATGGTAATGAGACTTTTAATTTTCTATCTGATAATGCAGGAAGGTCAAAAATATCACGAAATCAAATTAATGAATATTATATTCAAAGTGTTTTACGTTTATACAATCAATTCATAAATCATCGTGCATATAAAAATAGAATGTCTATAAAGTTAATATTTTCATAAGTGAAAAAACTGCAAATTTAAATAAATCTTCAACAAAATGCAGTTTGTATCAATTTTAGTAGTTTTAGTTTTAGTTTCAATATCCACCCTCTGACAATAAAGTTTGTTGAATAGTCCTGTAACATAAGTACTGACACCATTTCATTTTTTTTTTACATTTTTGTAATGACACTCTGAAATAAAGATTATTATTGTTAAGGAAAGTTACTTCACTGTCCGTCGAAATAGTCACCTCCCATAACTATGCACAGCTAACATCTGCTATACATGTTCTGGAAACTTTTCAAGAAGGCTTCTTTTGGGATGAAGTTCAAAAGCCTCGTCGCCTTTGGATGTTCACCTACGTTAATGTTACAGGACTATTCACCGAACTTTATTGTCAGAGGTTGTAGTTTACATTTGGGCCGTGACCAATTAATTTATACATCGTAATATCTTTTGATAGTATTTATTATTATTAAATCATGAAGTTATGTCACGAGCACCCATTAAAGCAATTCCATTTGCTAAATTATGAACGTAACGCTAATGTGTGTGTGCATGCGCTTACGAAATAATGGACCAATTGCTGCGTTACATAAAAGTCGGAACGTGCCGGTTTTTACTTCGATGATGACGTGAGTTGCATGCCGAAATAATAGATACAACATTATTGACAATGAATTCCGCGTGCCGTTTCGTCCTTACCTTTGCATAACAGTTTGTGGGAAGCGAGGGAGAAAGAGGTATTTATAAGAAGAAAAAAATCACGTTCTTGCGAATGTTGAAACATACTGTCCACTCTACAAGGGTCATCATCTTCCATTGCCGAGATTGATTCTATGTTGTAATTACTTAAATAAACATGCTGATAGAAATTATTTTTTATAATACAAAACAAAAATTATTTCTTCTCTACTCTCTTTTAAGAGCTGAAAAACATAATTATGCAAAAAATAAAAATAAAATAAAAAACAAAAAAGTTTAAAATTTTTAACTGATTTTTAAAATAGTAAAAAAACTAATTGAAAATTTATTAAAAAATTAGATGACAATTTGTTTAATTTTTCTTTTGCTCAAATTTGATAAAAAAAACATGTAATTTTATCAAAAACAATTGAAAATTTTATAAAAAGCAGTTAAAACAATAATAAAAATTGACCCATAACTTTTATTAAAACAATTGAAAAAAACAAAAAGAAACTACTTTTTTAAGGAAGAAACAGTTTAAAAAAATTTAAACTAGTGAAGATGTGTGTTTTATTTATTGTTTACTTATTCCATCCTATAAACATTGTCTTCTTGAAAATAGTTGTTAAAGTTGTGGTAATTGGATGATCTGATCCGTACATCTACCATTTACATTTAGACATAACGCAAAAATCTAAAGTTGAAAGCACTATCATATTAAAGGCGTATGAATCTAGTTGTCTGCAAAAGAGGGGATCTCCTATTAGAGAAGTGCCCTGGTGGAACAAGTCACGAAAACTTTCAACAGTGAAAAACATGAAGGACGTTTTGTGAAAAAGGCAACATTTAATTGGCAGTTGTTAGCTTTAAACCCTTCAAAGCAGCAAGCCCAGATAGCAAATCATAAGACTAAAACCCAAAATGATTGGCTGTACATTATTGTAGTAAAGCCGATATTACTTATGTTTCTCTAGTATTGTGGGTCAAGACCAAACAAGCAACGGCACAAAAGAGGCTTCAAACTCACGGAGGCTATGCACGGCACCTAATCTGTAGCAATAAAAGCTTAACTATATTAATATAACACTAACATGGCCGGCGAAGAATTTTCATTTTCCCTGGCTCCAAGTAATAAGTAGATTCAAGTTAAATGTTTAATCAGTCCTGTGCCAGTGGCAAATCCTGTAACATGTGTCGACCAAATTTTCATCCCAAGTGCCTCAAAAAACGCCACCAGTACCCTCAAAACAACACCCATATCAAAGTTGAAGAGGTTAGGTCGCAGGCAGATAAATAAACGGACGACCATTAAGAGAAATTGTCCAAATATTAAGAGCAAATAAAAAAAAAGATTAACGTTCTGGATAGAAAACAAGACACAGATAATAAGGTTGGTAATATTATATCTTCCGTTGACACTGTACTCAATAATACCAGTAAAAAAAATGAATGTAAACAACAACAAACACAAATGAATGAATCTAACCTCAATGTTGCAAGTAATATACCCATCACTAGGTCAAAAAGTAGGGTTGATACTCCCATCCAGTCCGAAACTTGTTAAAAACCAAGGTCCAATAGGTAAAAAAGCTAATTAAGGAGATTATTTCAGTCCCGGATATCGACAGATGAAATAACTAAATTACTCCTAAACATATTACTCAACCTACACAAAACAGTGAATGGAAAATTGTTACACCTTTACATTTAGGCAAGCCTTCAATCTAAAAGTACGAAAGGCACTTACCAGATCGAAAAAACAGCAGTAGTAAAGATTTCTATGGATTGTAGGTAGATATCATTAAATACGCCAAAGATGTTATACTAGAGCCTCACACAAACACAATTAACACATATATCATCAGGTATATTTCCAGATGCGTTTAAAATTGCTTCCACAAAAAAGGTGAAACAAATGATCCTGATAACTATAGGCTAATATTCATCTTGCCAGTTTTCTCTAAAGTTTTGGAGAAAAAAATTGTGTGACCAAATAGCCGATTTTTTGAAGAAAAATCACCTCCTAAATCCAAATCAATTTGGTTTCAGAAGAGGATTATCTACTGCCGATGCAATCATTTCATTAGTTGATGAATTACTCAATGCATTTGAGAAGAGCGAGTATTTTATGGTTACTTTTGTTATATTATGATTTCCATAAAATTTCTCAGAAACTTATTGCCTCATAATTGAAAGGCAGAACGCAAGTAGTGCGTGTAAATAATGAATGTGTCAGAAGTTGCACCCACTGAACACGGTGTTCCTCAAGGTTCAATTTCAGGACCCATTCTATTTATAGTATATATGAACGATCTTATACCTCACCTTGAGGATTATAAAACTGAGATGTACTCTGATGACACTTAAACTTAAACATGAACCTGGCATTAGGCCAAAATCATATTTATTATATTAGCATCTTGGTACTCCTTTTTGACAAAATAACATAAAATTGATGGTATAACATATTAAAATATAAGTACTTAAAATATTAGTCAAAAGGAGGACGGGCGGAGTGAAATAAGATACATTTAAACGATAGATAGACCCTCAGTATGAATTTTACACTCCGGAGACTTGATCACGATACATCTCAGTCAACGATGTTCTTAGGAGTACACTTAGACTCAAAACTGACGTGAAATATAAATAGCGAGATATTAACAAATAAACTTAGCAGAAATATATTCATTTTCAAAGTCAGTGTTACTTACCTGCTATTTTGGAACCTGTCAGTCATTAATTACTTAGTGTCTACTTGCTTGGGACCACTCGGCAAGTAGACATAGAATATTCAGTCTACAACAAAGATCTATCGAATTAGGAATTATAACCCTTCTCTGCTTGTATATACCGTATGTCTACATGTAAATTCCCTATGATACGTGTTCATCTGAGCTATACGGTATGTACGAATGGCTACAAAGGGGAATATCCTGTTTGATCTCAGTGCAAAAAGCCTATAGCTTCAATTCCAAAACTACTTGAAACTGTAAACAAGCTCTGAATACTATAGCCAAGAGGAACAAGCTCACTCTAATATGGGTACAAGGCCACGTAAGTTTTCGACCATCTCCAGTGGGCTGGACTTTGTAAGATTGACAATACTGGCAAGGCCAGGAAGGTGGTTGGTTGCTCTTGTGTTGTTATGTTCTTAAGAATTGTCTAAAGAAATAAATGTAACAATAAAAAACCGGAATGGTTAGGGACTAAAATTTAGAAAATTTATCTGTATCGATTCATGTGCTTACTATGAGGAATATACATATATAGAGTTCATACTAGATTTGACTTTTGGTTCATTTATGTTGGCGTCGATTCGCTTAAACTGCTGCTTCATCGTTCCATGAAAAATGAATAAAACATTTTGATAATGAAAATCATATATTAGACAAAGTAAAATAATGTTTTGTCAGAAAATTCAAGCATTATTGCTACCCTCAATCAGGATCTCCTAATTGTTAATTGGTCATTTCTAAGTGGAATATCTAATATCGATGATGTACTTATGTTCTCAATTCTATAACATACTACATTCCTTATTTGACAAACAAATACCCAAAATTTAACCCAGAGAGGTATTAATCTTATTAGGTATTATTTATTTCATCCGACATGCTAACAAAAATATTCTAATATTCTAACATAATATATTTTCAGAGAAATTTGGATCGCATTTGGAAAGGCTTGAATATCAAAATATATGTTCTTCTGGTGACAGTTGCTCCATGAAGATTCTATTGATGACGATTCATCAAATATTTTATATCATTATATTTAGGCCAGAGATCAAGTTTGACAGTACCTAGCCACCAATTAGACATGCCTACAAGGAATATATTCAGAAAACGCAAGATGATATAGCTGAATACCCTAATTCTGGTCGTTCGTTGATAAATGTAAAAAGCAAACTAGAATTCCTGGATCTATGAAAATCAAAGGTGTGAATTTAACTACCTCTGAAGGTATTGTTTAAGGTTTTGCCGATCAATGTAGTCGAGTTTTTAGTGCAAATATCACCACGGCCTATGACTTCTGTACAAATAGTGTTGCCAATTCCACTTTGTTGGACAATCTTAAGATTAAAGATGATTTAGTGATGTGTTACTTAAAACTGTCTAAAGTAAAACCTGTCTTTAAGAAATTGTATGGAAAACTATAGGCCTAATTCGCTTGTTTCTAATTTTTCAAAAATCTCTAAGGCCGTACTATTTAATTAACAACATGGACTTATCAAGAAGCGATCAACTCTTTCAAACATGTTAAACTTTACACAATATATTTCAGAAAATTTGGATCACTGTAAGCAGATTGATTTTACCTACACTGACATAAGCAAGGCTTTTAATCAGATGCCTCGTGATAAGCTGCTACAAACCTTTTCCCAATATAACGTTAATGGAACTATCATAAATGCCATCAGCTCATACCTTTCGGATAGACTTCAATTTGTATACTATTCGGGTTTTCGTTCTATGTTATATGTAGCCAAAAGTGGTGTTCCTCAGGGGTCCAAATTGAGCCCGCCTTTGTTCGTTATTTGTTTAAATGACATACTCCCTACACCCCTCGAGTTCGTTGCGTTCAGGCAGGAAGCTAAAGAAATATGAACTAAACTATCTTTTGGGACACTGTATAAGATCATCGAATAATTTTTTTCCAGGAATACCAAATATAAATCAATCATAACCTGACCATTCTTGATTTAAAAAAAATAGATGGATTACTTAAGCTCCACAATCCAATCACTACAGGTAAATAATTTATAATATAAAGACTTGGTTTATTTCAATCATTACTTTATCAACATACAGGAAATGCCTTCTGTAAACGTGCTATATTTTTTTTTAAATCACACATGGGAATCCACCGGAAATGATCACGAGATCGTCATCATCAATGACACCTACGCACACGACGTTCTTTCATCGTTCATTCCACCAATTCCCCCTCACTTGGGCGTTGTTAATTTTAACATGGTACGCACGACCACATATGGTGCGATAGAGGCAGACTTCAAGTTCGTATCTGTAATCAAGGCCTCGGTGATTCCACTGGGTTGATATAATTGGAGTAATCTCGCTCTCGCGTATTCAGGGTCAGAGTTTGTGTGTGTGTGTGTGTGATGGCGGAAAGGTTAGGATGATTTGTCCTGGAATTTTTATGGATCGGTTGCGATGCGGGATCAACTGATCAAGGGAGCAAAAAGGTCAAAGCAATTATCGGGCGCATCTGGATATACGACTAAATAACCAGTAATAGCAGTTGTAATCGAGTGAATTTTATTTTATGTGCAGCAAGTTGTTAAATGTACAATGCCATCAAGAAAAAAAGATCTAATTGGTACCGATTTTTGATATTTTTTTTAGCATTAGTCATTTAAGGACAGAGATTGTTAAAGTTTTTTTGTTGCAATACGCTATTTTTTCTGTTAATAGTATCAAAATAACTATTAAAAACAAGCCCTTACCAATATGCATTGACATCAAGAAGTTCTCCAATGAAGAGGAATTGTGAACTATGTATTTACATTTTGTAATCAAAATTTTGTATATAGGTTTTATAATTAAAATTCACTTGGTTTGTTTCAGTATTAAATTCTTTATTTTCGACTAGTTTCGGCCAAATGCCATTATCAAGAATGACGTCCATAAGAATTTTTATTATCACCAAGAAGATTTTGCTTCTCTTGAATCCTTAAGACGTATCTATTTCATCCTTGAATGACAGAAATTCAATATTCAACATATGCAAATCATCTACTAGCCAAAAATCACACCTTCAACCAGGATTTCCAGATTCTCCACACAGAGAAGAAAGGGAGAAAATTAAATCTACTCGAAAACCTGGAAATCAACAGATTCGAAAAAACGGGCCTCCTGCTAAACGAACAAATTGAACTGTCAAACTCCCCACTACTTAAAATATTTACCCCTCCATAGTGTCAATAGTGTTAATGTATATATACAGTTCTAAGTTTTTTCTAATTTTATTGTAAACTTTCACTCACCTGAAGAAGCAATACATTTGCGAAACAATTGTAGTGAAAATAAACACACATTTTGAAAATCTTAGTTATTTACAACTTTAATATACAAATTCAATATTCCGATTAAAACCATTATAGTTTATTCTAAGCCTAACTAGTTTTATTTGTTTTTACCATCATCAAGCATCCCTTTAAGCGTTTTGTTAAGGTTTGCAAGAACTTTTTAATTACCTTAAAATCATCTTAGTAGTTGAAAAGTGGAAAAAAAGGTATATTTTGAAAACTTTTATGAAAATATTTAATTTGATTTCTTATTATTGAAATTCATTGTGATTATTTTGAATTGTTAAATTATTATAAAAATAGTTTCAATTTTTTTTTTCTTATGGACCAAATTTTCCATTTTTTTTTTCATCAAATGTTCTTTCAAGGAAAGTTTCATTGATCATTTTTTATTCAATTTTTAAGTATTTGAGGTTTTCAGATCTTTTCTTTTTTTAAGCAACTTTTAACTGTTTTAATAAATTGTTAATTCAATTTATTATTGATCAACTTTTAATTATTTTTGTTAGTAAAAAAAAAATCACCTGTTAATATTATTAGTTAGGCAGAAAGACCTCTGGTCGATAGCCATTTGACATATTAACATACTAACACCTCATCAATTATTTATTATTTAAATGTTAAATTTTATTGTACATATTTGTCAATAAAGATGTATATATATTATTAGTTTAAATGTGTTTTTGAGTTTTGTGAAGATTATATTTAATTTTTAATAATAATTTATTTACGGAATCTCCTATAGTACAATGTAATTTGTATAATATTTAAAAAAAACAATAAACAAAATATTAAAAATAATAAAAAAATAAAATAAAAAAAATTAAAAAAAGTAAATGATATTAATAATAAAAACGTGGTTAAATTCCGTTCGTCACAGTGAAGAAACGAATTTAACCGCGTTTTTATTATCAGTATTTTTAGTTGCTTTTATTCAGTATAATTTTGAACCCTCCACATTTCCCCCACTCTAAAACGCCGTACTCTAAGGTATTCGTAACATCGCTCACTTAAATAAGACTTTACAATTATAACGTTTAAAAAATATATATTTTTATAAAGGGTTGAAATAATGAAACAATTGAATTCTATTTTAAACGCCTTAACAATCTTAATCATTGGAAAATTTTCAATTGTTTTTAAATCATCATCAGTTGTTTTAAAGAAATTTTTATTATTAAAGATAATTTTCAACTATTGTGTTTTCAACGTTTAAACTGAAAAAAAAAATCAAATTGTTGCTTTATTGTGATTAATTTTTTTTAAATATTTTGTATTCTATTGTAAGTTATTATTATGATTTTTAATTATTATTATTATTTTTAAAGGAAAAAAATGTATTAAAATAAATTTCCAATTGTTTTAAAGCAAATTTTCAAGCACTTTCAAGAAACATTTCTTAGTGAATTTTTAATTTTATTTATTTATTTATTTATTTACGGCCAAGCCATTTTAATTGCTTCCCTTGTCGAATTTACAAGAGATTTTACAAGATTTTTATGTATAAATAAATTTTAAATACTACAAAAAAAAATTTAAGCCAAAAATATAAACGATTTAAAAGCTGTGTTTGTTTTTTTTTACATAACAATTGAAACTAATTGTGTTGTGGTTTGATGTTTAACATTTTTTTTTTAAATTGATTTCTTCTGCAAAAATTTTATAACTTTAAATAAAATAGACTTTTTTTATATCACACACTTTATTATTTTTAGTGACTATAGTTTCGACACAATTTAGCGAAAGTGAAAGCTCAAGAATCGAAGTATTTAACAAACAAATTTCATACAAATTATAAATCGCAAATGAAGTAAATATTTTCAGCAAAAAAACATGTCGTATATTAAAAATTTCAACTGTTGGTAATTTTTTAACTGATTTTTTTAATAGATAACTTTTACTTTTCGTTTCTAATATTATTACCCTTTGTCAAATTTTGATTTTTCTTGCAAAATTTAAATATCTGAAAGGTGTATTGTGTATTGTTTTATTTTTTCTTCTAGCAAAATTTCAACTATTTATGCAAAATAAGATAATTTTCAACTATTTCTATTTTAACCCATTTACAAAATCAATTGTTTTATTTCTGATTTTTGTAAAAGTTCAATTGTTTTTTTATGAACGATTTTTTTAATTTTATTATGAACATTTTTTATGTTGATACGAAAATTTCAGTATTTTTTAAATCAATTTCAAATTATTAAAAAAAAAGTTCAATTCTTTTGAAACAAATT
This sequence comes from Ontholestes murinus, assembly GCA_963969525.1. Classification (NCBI taxonomy): domain Eukaryota; kingdom Metazoa; phylum Arthropoda; class Insecta; order Coleoptera; family Staphylinidae; genus Ontholestes; species Ontholestes murinus. The sequence goes on along the minus strand of OZ018394.1, from coordinate 5,182,420 downwards.
TTCAAGTCATAATAATGGTTGCGACCGTTACTATGTGGTAATTCATGATAAACACTAAAATAAAACACTTACTATGTTTTTAGTGGTAAAAACATAGTAAGTGTTTTATTTTAGTGTTTAAATTTTCAAGTGTTTTCAAGAATCAAATTATTTATTTGTTTTCCATTACCGAATTTATAAGTGATTTTGCAGAATTTCAATTGTTTTTTTTTTGCAAATTCTTAAATGCGAGATGTAGCAAGTGTTTTTAAGGAACTTATTAAACATTTCTTAGTAAATTTTTAATTGCTTCCCTTGCTGTATTTACAAGAGATTTTATGAATAAATAAATATTAAATATTGCAAATTTTTTGATTATAAAATAAATAAAGCCAAAAATATAAATGATTTGAAAGCTGCCTCTGTTTCCCTTTCATAACAATTAAAACTAATTGTAGTCTAATGTTTAGCATTTTTTTAAAATTGATTTGATCTAAAAAATAAAACTTTTTGAAAAAAAAATTTATCTTTTAAATTATAAATCACAAATGTAGCAAATATTATCTATATCAAAAATTTCTAAGCAATTTTTTAACTGTTTTTTTTTAATAGATAATTTTTACGTTTCGTTTTTAATATTACTATTTTCCTTTGTAAAATTTTGATTTTTCTTGCCAAAAAAATTGCCAAAAATATAAATGATTTGAAAACTGTGTTTGTTTCCCTTTCATAACAACTCAAACTAATTGTAGTCTAATGTTTGGCATTTTTTTTTAAATTGATTTCATCTGCAAAATAAAACTTTTTGAAAAAAAAAAATTCTTTCAAATATGTATATAAATCACAAATATTTTTAGCAAAAAATATATCAAAAATTTCTTAACTGATTTTTTTAATAGATAATTTTTACTTTTCGTTTTTAATATTATTGTTTTCATTTGTCAAATTTAGATTTTTCTTGCAAAATTTAAATGGTTAAAAGGTGTTTTATTTTTCCATGGAAAATATCAATTGTTTTATTTTTTATTCTAGCAAAATTTCAACTATTTGTGCGTCTTAGAGATAAATTGTTTTCTTTCTGATTTTTGTTTCGTGTTTTTATAAACAATTTTTTTATATTTTTAATTAATTTAAAAGCAATATTTATTTTTGTTTTTGTTTTTATAAACGATTTTTTTATATTTTCAATCAATTTAAAAGCAATATTTCATTGATTGTTTAATTTTTTGATTTTGCAAATTATGAACATTTTTTTTTATGTTAATAAGAAATTATCAATAAATTTTTTTAAGTCACTTTCAAATGATTTACAAAAAAAAGTCCAATTCTTTTGAAACAAATTTTCAAGTGTTTTCAACAATCTGCTCAATTGTTTATTAATAAACGTTTAATTGTTTTCCATTGCATAATTTATAAGTGATTTTGCAGAATTTCAATTGTTTTTTTTTTTTGCAAATTCTTAAATATGAGATGTAGCATGTGCTTTTAGCCATTAAAAAAATATTAAGTCAAAAATTTTGATAAATTTGAGAGAATTATTTCAAGTTTATGTCTTAAAAAAACAAAATTTATGTCTTAAAAAATACCTTTTTTCTGCTAGAATATTTTAACCGTTACAAAAAGTAATTGCATTTTTTTAGTAGAGTTCTGGACCCACCCATTTCCCCACTCCAATCCTAATTCCAAAATTATCGCAGTCTCGCCCACAAAAACCCCTTGAACATTCATTTATCTAATTTTATTTATAAAAAATTGCGTAAAAAAAGAGTTGGCCATGAATATTATTATGCAAAATTATTTCGACTGGTGTTTTGTGATTATTTTCTAATGTTTGTGTTATTATATTTTCGACTGTTTTCCTTTGCTAAAGGATTTTGCAGAATTATTTAACTTTTTTACACGTTATTAGATATCAAAATGTAATTTTTTTAACAAAAATATTTAAGCTGAAAATTTCAGATTTTTCAACTGGTTTTGTAGTTAAAAAAATTTTGCGATAAAAATATTGAAATGTGTTTCATTTTTTTTGTACAAAAACATCAATTTTTTATCAAAATTAAAAACAAAATTTTCAATTGTTTTCTGATGTGATTTTGCAAAAATTGAGTTTTAAAAGCAATTTTTCAACTTGTATATTAAAGTTGTAAATAACTAAGATTTTCAAAATGTGTGTTTATTTTCACTACAATTGTTTCGCAAATTTATTGCTTCTTCAGGTGAATGAAAGTTTACAGTGGATTTTCAACATCTCAACGCCTTATCTATCAACCAATTTTTCAACTGTTTTTCCAATAGTTTTCAATTGTTTGCGCTTTAATGTTTAAAGAAAAACAATTATTTTCCTTTTTTGCAAATTAAATTAAATATAAAAAAGCTAAAAATTTTAACTATTTCAAAAATCCAAGGTGAACTCACTAGTCGAGGTCATTTAATTACCACTGCTTCTAACCATTTTATTTCTTCTGGATTTATTCGTTTACTTAAAAAATAAATAAAGCAGATTGTATTAAATGTGTGCAATACGTCTTGCCCTACTCTCCCACTGTTGTTCATCTGTTTTCCGTAGAACGACCCCCGGCCCGATGTCGTCTGCCTCTGCGTATCGATCCGCCGCCCCAATTTCGCCACCGCCGAAAGAGGAGGGTCGGTCACTCCTTGGTCCAATTCTCGATTCTCTTGTAGCTACTGCGCTTAATTAAACGACGGTGTGTCGCATTATATTCGATAGTTTACACCAAAAGGGCGACACACTAAAACACCAAAGAGAAAGAGAGAGAGAACCATTTGCGCACGAAGATTTACTTAAAAGTTAAATGTTCTACTTTTAAACAGGTCAAATGCCTTAGGAAGTAGGATAAATAGAGTTGAGTGTTATTAAAACTACATATTTAAGTGTTGATCAATTTTTAACGATAAAAAGTTAAGTTAAAATCTGTTTCTCAGATTTCTATTCTGCATTACGCAAGTGAGATCGAAACCGGTCCGTGAATGTTGTTCATGGGAAGAAAGAATTCAAGCTAGAAATGAAATTCTTTATTATGCGAAGAACAACACTTGTTTTTATCAAAGTTTAAATTTTGATGATGGATTGCGAAGAAAATAAAAACATTAAGGAATAATAATAATATTTCATCAAGACTGTAGCACAGTAAGCATCAACGTTTCTTCAAATCCCTTATGAAAATCCTTGTTTTGTAGTAAGTTTTTTAAGAGAATTCTTTTGTAAATTAAAATCACACTTAAAAAAATGCATTTATTGACGTGATTTACCGTATTTATCATAAAATATAGATTCATTATTGTTATACACGAAAGTTGTTTGTTTGGAAATGCATTATTCATAAATCATTTACTTTTTTTTTTTTTTTTTTTTTTGCGAACTTCTGGCACAGTATTACAAGAGGCGCTCAGTACAACACCTCTTCCCCCAATACTTCCCTCATTTACATATCGGAATGGGGATGGTGGGGTGGGGGGGTTTAGTGCAATCGCTGTACCCCCCATTTGAATATTAACGCACCCGACAATGTCGTTCCTAATTGCCGAAGTTATTATCTCCGGCCAACTTTCGTAATTTGATACGCTCCTCCTCTCCCAACACTTTTTAACCTCTGTATAAAGTTGGAATCCGTGCCATTTTCCACCGGCAAAAATTAAAATGCAAATTCGTGTAACATGGGCAAAAGCAGAGATCATATCAGAATTGTTATTATAGGCACAACAAAATGTACTTCGTGATACATTTAAGAATAAAATTATAAGCTTAGTTTTTTATAAATCGACCATAAAATCCTTCCTCAGTCAAAATGTGAAATTGAGGAGCTCCTTTTTAATTCTAACAAAAGTTACTGGGAATAATTTTAGATATCAAAGTAAAAGAAGATTTTAAATATCTTAGTACAGTGTGCGAAATAATAAATGAAAATAATTTTTAAGTTTTTTTTACCTATACTTATAAATTACATATTTGGATTACAACCTCCTAGAGATATATCTTTAAATCTCTGCGAATGTTTGTGTCTCAATCTCGAATAACTGCATTATTGCAAACAGCCACAGTAGGAGCCAATCGATAACACTCGTCTCCCCTTCAATTTGTACTAGTCGTTATTTCAATCCGGTCCACTCTTATATTGTACTTTATCTCCTGAGATGGTGCTGCCATTGCAATCACCACAACAGACCGTTCTTTATCTCCGTTAATGAAACTACTACTACAATCTCGATATTACCGCGGAGAGAGGAAGTGAACTAACTTTCTTGTTCGTACCTCGCTCACCGCGAAATCCTGCCGATCCGGTTTAAAATATTAAATTATTTGCAGCAGCACCAAACCCAACCAACCAACCAAAGGCCATGGCCGGCTGCCGCTCGTTCAATAACAATAAAACGCATAATAAACCATCGAAAATGGAAAATGAATGAAGGGATATACATATTTATAAATCTTCACTCCTTCAATGCTTGGAAATCTTACTTACAATAAGTACTTTGCCTTCTATATAAAAATTCTGCAACCTTCCTTTTTCTCATCATCTTCTACATTTGCTACTAATAATGATCACTTTGTGACCAAAATAAAAATGACTTCTGTATTCTAGACTATAGACTGCGTTTAAAATCTGCAACAATACTTCTCCAATATATTCTACATAGGGAAAGTAATGAAGATTTGTACCATAAACCATCATTAAAAAAAATGAATTGAATATTTTTTTGTAGATAAAATTAATACTTCTCAAGCTACACTCTTAATAGAACAAACGTTTATTAGGTTTATTTAGATAAAAGCACTTATTGTAGATAGTCATCATAAACTTATTACACTATTATTACACCAAGGAAAATTTATTGCTACCGAAATTATTTTCTGCTCTCCGGCGTTACATAAACGAAACGTATCTTTTGATGTAATTTCGTCGCATTCCACGTGTTTTGGGTTTATTTAGCACTTGGCATTGTTTGGTCGGAACAATCGCGGGGCGCTGGTTTTCATAAACAATCCTGAGCGTTCGGTCACAGAAGACTACTATTAATAATTCCGCCGACGCCGGCCGTAATTGAAATTTACGACACTCCCAAGCATTTATATTTGCAGTCGTGTGTGTGTGTGTGAATGTGTGCACATTCCACAGAGTTATATCGCTAATTTCAAGTTCGCCTTGTAAAATAATATTTAGCAGCAGCAGCAGCGGTCGTGTGCTAATTGGAAGGGACCCACAAAAATGGGTGGGAGGGAGAACATTGTGTAATCTGCAGGAAACAATTCTGCCTTTTACACCTGGTGCCTTCTTTAAGCCACCGAAGGATACGAACGGGAAGGCTTCAAGGATTTTGCCTAGTGAATTTATTAAAAATGTTTTATGTTTTTTTTTATTGCAATTCGAACTATTAAAATGGTTTTCCTCGTCTTGAATTATTCATATTTAATTCGTATCACCAAAATTAACATCAATTTCCGCCTCGAATAAAGAAAAAAAAACACTCCAAAATGAAATCGAAAATTGCATTGTTAAAAATTAATCACACGAAAAATTTGTCTCAAAATCACAAGATACATTTAGAAATAGTGTATTTTGTATTCTACATAAAAACAATTGATTGTTTTCATTTAGAAACAAAAAAACAACACTTCAAAATTAAATTAGTAAAATCAAAAATTGCATTCGGAGATTTGAACAATTGTTAAAAATTAATCACACGAAAAATTGGCCTCAAAATCGCAAAATACATTTAGAAATAGTGCATTTTGTATTTTACATAAAAACAATTGACAGTTTTCATCTAGAAACAAAAATATAACACTCCAAAATGAAATTTGAAAAATCGAAAATTGTTTTCGGAGATTTGAACAATTGTTTAAAATTAATCACACGAACAATTGGCCTTAAAATCACAAGATACGTTTAGAAACAGTGTATTTAGTATTCTACATAACATCAATTGACGATTTTCATCTAAAAACAAAAATACAACACTCCAAAATGAAATTAAAGAGGTTGAAAATTGCATTCGGATATTTGAACAATTGTTTAAAATTAATCACACGAACAATTAGCCTCAAAATCACAAGATACATTTAGAAATAGAGTATTTTGTATTTTACACAAAAACAATTGACGGTTTCCATTTAGAAACGAAAATACAACACTCCAAAATGAAACTAGAGAAATCAAAAAATTGCATTCGTAGATTTGAACAATTGTTTAAAATTAATCACACAAACAATTGGCCTTAAAATCACAAGATACATTTAGAAATAGTGTATTTTGTATTCTACATAAAAACAATTGACGGTTTTCATCTAGAAACAAAAATACAACACTCCAAAATGAAATTAGAGAAATCGAAAATTGCTTCGGAGATTTGAACAATTGTTAAAAATTAATCACACGAACAATTGGCCTCAAAATTACAAGAAACATTTATATATAGTGTATTTGGTATTCTACATAAAAACAATTGGTAGTTTTCATTTAAAAACAAAAATACAACACTTCAAAATGAAATTAGGGAAATTGAAAATTGCATTCGGAGATTTGAACAATTGTTAAAAATTAATCATACGAACAATTGGCCTCAAAATCACAAGATACGTTTAGAAATAGTGTATTTTGTATTCTACATAAAAACAATTGACGGTTTCCATCTAGAAACAAAAATACAATACTCCAAAATGAAATTAGGGAAATGGAAAATTGCATTCGGAGATTTGAACAATTGTTTAATAATTAATCACCCAAACAATTTGCCTCAAAATCACAAGGTACGTTTAGAAATAGTGTATTTTGTATTCTACATAAAAACAATTGACGGTTTTCATCTAGAAATAAAAATACAACACTCCAAAAAGAAATTAGAGAAATCGAAAATTGCATTCGGAGATTTGAACAATTGTTAAAAATTAATCACACGAACAATTGTCCTCAAAATCACAAGACACGTTTAGAAATAGTGTATTTTGTATTCTACATAAAAACAATTGACGGTTTTCATCTAGAAACAAAAATACAACACTCCAAAATGAAATTAGGAAATTGGAAATTGCATTCGGAGATTTGAACAATTGTTAAAAATTAATCCCACGAAAAATTGGCCTCAAAATCACAAGATACATTTAGAAATAGTGTATTTTGTATTCTACACAAAAACAATTGACGGTTTTCATCTAGAAACAAAAATACAACACTCCAAAGTGAAATTAAAGAAATCGAAAATTGCATTCGCAGATTTGAACAATTGTTAAAAATTAATCACACGAACAATTGGCCTCAAAATCATAATATACATTTAGAAATAGTGTATCTTGTATTCTACATAAAAACAATTGACGGTTTTCATCTAGAAACAAAAATACAACACTCCAAAATGAAATTAGAGAAATCGAAAATTGCATTCGGAGATTTGAACGATTGTTAAAAATTTATCACACGAGTAATTGGTCACAAAATCACAAGATACATTTAGAAATAGTGTATTTTGTATTCTACATAAAAACAATTGACGGTTTTCATCTACAAACAAAAATACAACAGTCCAAAATGAAATTAAAGAAATTGAAAATAACACTCGAAGGTTTGAATAATTGTTAAAAATTAATCACACGAACAATTGGCCTCAAAATCACAAGATATATTTAGAAATAGTGTATTTTGTATTCTACATAAAAACAATTGACGGTTTTCATCTAGAAACAAAATTACAACACTCCAAAATTAAATTAGAGAAATTGAAAATTGCATCCGGAGATTTGAACAATTGTTTAAAATTAATCACACGAACAATTGGCCTCAAAATCACAAGATACATTTAGAAATAGTGTATTTTGTATTCTACACAAAAACAATTGACAAAAATACAATCCAATATGAAATTAAAGGAATCGAAAATTGCATTTGAACAATTGTTTAAAATAAATCACATGAAAAATTGGCCTCAAAATCACAAGATACATTTATAAATAGTGTATTTTGTATTCTACACAAAAACAATTGACGGTTTTCGTCAATAAACAAAAATACAACACTACAAAATGAAATTAGAAAAATCGAAAATTGCTTTCGGAGATTTGAACAATTGTCAAAAATTAATCACACGAACAATTGGCCTCAAAATCACAATATACATTTAGAAATAGTGTATTTTGTATTCTACGTAAAAACAATTGACGGTTTTCATCTAGAAACAAAAATACAACACTCTGAAAGAAATTAGGGAAATCGAAAATTGCATTTGGAGATTTGAACTATTGTTTAAAATTATTCACACGAGTAATTGGCCTCAAAATCACAAGATACGTTTAGAAATAGTGTATTTTGTATTCTCTATAAAAACAATTGACGGTTTTCATCTAGAAACAAAAATATAAAACTCCAAACTGAAATTAGAGAAATCGAAAATTGCATTCGAAGATTTGAACAATTCTTTAAAATTAATCACACAAACAATTGGCCTCAAAATCATAAGATACATTTAGAAATAGTGTATTTTGTATTCTACATAAAAACAATTGACGGTTTTCATCCAGAAACAAAAATACAACACTCCAAAATGAAATTAGAGAAATCGAAAATTGCATTCGGAGATTTGAACAATTGTTAAAAATTAATCACACGAGCAAGTGGCCTCAAAATAACAAAGTACATTTAGAAATAGTGTATTTTGTATTCTATACAAAAACAATTGACGGTTTTCATCTAGAAACAAAAATACAACACTACAAAATGAAATTAGTGAAATCGAAAATTGCATTCGGAGATTTGAACAATTGTTTAAAATTAATCACACAAACAATTGGCCTCAAAATCATAACATACATTTAAAAATAGTGTAGTTTGTATTCTACATAAAAACAATTGACGGTTTTCATCTAGAAACAAAAATACAACACTCCAAAATGAAATTAGGGAAATCGAAAATTGCATTCGGAGATTTGAACAATTGTTTAAAATTAATCACACGAACAATTGGCCTCAAAATCGCAACACACATTTAGAAATAGTGTATTTTGTATTCTACATAAAAACAATTGACGGTTTTCATCTAGAAACAAAAATACAACACTCCAAAATGAAATTAGGGAAATCGAAAATTGCATTCGGAGATTTGAACAATTGTTTAAAATTAATCACACGAACAATTGGCCTCAAAATCGCAACACACATTTAGAAATAGTGTATTTTGTATTCTACATAAAAACAATTGACGGTTTTCATCTAGAAACAAAAATACAACACTCCAAAATGAAATTAGAGAAATCGAAAATTGCATTCGGAGATTTGAACAATTGTTAAAAATTAATCACACGAACAATTGGCCTCAAAATCACAAGATATATTTATAAATAGTGTATTTTGTATTCTACACAAAAACAATTGACGGTTTTCATCTAAAAACAAATATACAACACTCCAAAATGAAATTGGGGAAATCGAAAATTGCATTCGGAGATTTGAACAATTGTTAAAAATTAATCACACGAGCAAGTGGCCTCAAAATAACAAAATACATTTAGAAATAGTGTATTTTGTATTCTACATAAAAACAATTGACGGTTTTCATCTAGAAACAAAAATACAACACTCCTAAATGAAATTAGAGAAATCGAAAATTGCTTTCGGAGATTTGAACAATTGTTAAAAATTAATCACACGAACAATTGTCCTCTAAATCACAAGATATATTTATAAATAGTGTATTTTGTATTCTACATAAAAACAATTGACGGTTTTCCTCTAGAAACAAAAATACAACACTCCAAAATGAAATTAGAAAAATCGAAAATTGCATTCGGAGATTTGAACAAATGTTTAAAATTAATCACACAAACAATTGCCCTCAAAATCACAAAATATATTTAGAAATGGTGTATTTTGTATTCTACATAAAAACAATTGACGGTTTTCGCCTAGAAACAAAAATACAACACTCCAAAACGAAATTAGAGAAAGCGAAAATTGCATTCGGAGATTTGAACAATTGTTAAAAATTAATCACATGTAAAATTGGCCTTAAAATCATAACATACATTTAGAAATGGTGTATTTTGTATTCTACATAAAAACAATTGACGGTTTTCATCTAGAAATAAAAATACAACACTCCAAAATGAAATTAGAGAAGTCGAAAATTGCATTCGGAGATTTGAACAATTGTTACAAATTAATGACACGAACAATTGGCCTCAGAATTACGAGTTACATTTGGAAATAGTGTATTTTGTATTCTACATAAAAACAATTGACGGTTTTCGTCTAGAAACAAAAATACAACACTCCAAAGTGATATTGGAGAAATCAAAAATTGCTTTCGGAGATTTGAACAATTGTTTAAAATTAATCACACGAACAATTGGCCTCAAAATCACAAGAAACATTTATAAATAGTGTATTTTGTATTCTATACAAAAACAATTGACGGTCTCCATCTAGAAACAAAAATACAACACTCCAAAATAAAATTAGGAAAATCGAAAATTGCTTTCGGAGATTTGAACAATTGTTAAAAATTAATCACACGAACAATTGGCCTCAAAATCACAAAATCCATTTAGAAATAGTGTATTTTGTATTGTATACAAAAACAATTGACTGCTTTCATCTAGAAACAAAAATACAACACTCCAAAATGACATTAAAGAAATCGAAAATTGCATTCGGAGATTTGAACAATTGTTAAAAATTAATCACACGAACAATTGACCTCAAAATCACAAAATACATTTATAAATAGTGTATTTTGTATTTTACATAAAAACAATTGACGGTTTGCATTTAGAAACAAAAATACAACACTCCAAACTGAAATTAAAAATTGAAAATTGCATTCGGAGATTTGAACAATTGTTTAAAATTAATCACATGAACAATTAGCCTCAAAATCACAAGATACATTTAGAAATGGTGTATTTTGTATTCTACATAAAAACAATTGACGGTTTTCATCTAGAAACAAAAATACAACACTCCAAAATGAAATTAGGGAAATCGAAAATTGCTTTCGGAGATTTGAACAATTGTTAAAAATTAATCACACGAACAATTGGCCTCAAAATCACAAGATACATTAAGAAATAGTGTATTTTATATTCTACACAAAAACAATTGACGACTTTCGTTTAGAAACAAAAATACAACACTCCAAAATGAAATTAGGGAAATCGAAAATTGCATTCGGAGATTTAAACAATTGTTAAAAATTAATCACACGAACAATTGGCCTCAAAATCACAAGATACATTTAGAAATGGTGTATTTTGTATTCTACATAAAAACAATTGACGGTTTTTATCTAGAAACAAAAATACAACACTCCAAAATGAAATTAGAGAAATCGAAAATTACATTCGGAGATTTGAACAATTGTTAAAAATTAATCACACGATTAATTAGCCACAAAATACATTTAGAAATAGTGAATTTTATATACTACATAAAAACAATTGACGGCTTTCGTCTAGAAACAAAAATATAACACTCCAAAATGAAATTAGAGAAATCGAAAATTGCATTCCGAGATTTGAACAATTGTTTAAAATTAATCACACAAACAATTGTCCTCAAAATCACAAGATACATTTAGAAATAGTGTATTTTGTATTCTACACAAAAACAATTAACGGTTTTCGTCCAGAAACAAAAATACAACACTCCAAAATGAAATTAGAGAAATTGAAAATTGCATTCGGAGATTTGAACAATTGTTAAAAATTAATCACACGAACAATTGGCCTCAAAATCACAAGATACGTTTAGAAATGGTGTATTTTGTATTCTACATAAAAACAATTGACTGTTTTCATCCAGAAATAAAAATACAACACTCCAAAATGAAATTAGAGAAATCGAAAATTGCATTCGGAGATTTGACAATTGTTTAAAATTAATCACACGAACAATTGGCCTCAAAATCACAAGATACGTCAAGAAATAGTGTATTTTGTATTCTACATAAAAACAATTGACGGTTTCCATCTAGAAACAAAAATACTACACTCCAAAATGAAATTAGAGAAGTCGAAAATTGCATTCGGAGATTTGAACAATTGTTAAAAATTAATCACACGAACAATTGGCCTCAAAATCACAAAATACATTTAGAAATGGTGTATTTTGTATTCTACATAAAAACAATTGAGGGATTTCATCTAGAAACAAAAATACAACATTCCTAAATGAAATTAGGGAAATTGATTACATTACAGTACGGATTTTTATTTTAGTTACAAAGTCGAAATAAAATACAGTTTACGTTTTCCCTGTCTTCAACGGCACCGCCCTGACGAGACCCGAATAGGTAGAAACCGGTTTGTAACCGTTGTTGACAGGAAAATAATAATTTAATGTTGAAATATTTCTTTCGCTTACCTGAAGTCCAAACTGAGGTTTCTCTGGTGATTGCTGAGCCTGGTGCGACCGCTGAGGGCGACGCTGGGCTTACCGTGTACGGCTGGCACATCCCTGAAGACGCTGAGCTTCTGCCTTTCGACGCACCCGATCTCGGACATGGCGGTGCGCAAAGGTGGTGACACCTCTTTCATCATGCGCCCCTCTCACCCCCTAGCGCTTAATTCATCTGGATGGCAAATAATAGAAACTGCAACACACAAACAAAACGTTCGATTCAATATTCGACGACATTGTTCCGATCGGTTGACATATCTGTCAAGTAATTAATTTTTGATGACGTGATGATTTTATTTATTGTTAATTCAAATAATTTACGTTATAATGTAGTTTCTAATTATTCTTATTACACATTTATTTGTGGTCGTAATAATCACCAAGTGATAAATGAGTAACAAATACAAGGTATAATTGTGGTAGGTCAATCGTGTACTATCTTAATATGCTTATTATTGTAGTAGGTCGGTATTACGCTATTTTAATATATGATTTATTATTATTTAATCTTTTATTCTATTGTAAACATCAACAAGTCGATTAGAGTAAATCTCCTCTTTGGTTTGTTTGTGTGTGTGTATATACAGCAGTAACATTCCTTCTCGCGTAGCGTTTACAACGTAGATGCCAAAGATAAATGTCTCGCATTTCTCAGCAGTTACATGTGCGGGAAACCGCTCATCAATCCCCGGAGGAAAATCACTGTCGATTTCCCGGTCGCCTCTGACATTTTCCATTTTTTCGCCCCCTTTCGATGTCGGATGATGTGGAGAAATAAAAACTGAAAGGACCGATCGGACTTTGAGAGATGACGCCCTAGAAAGGGAAAAATTAAGGCAATCGCCGTTTATGCGTGACGACCTATTTCTCCGAAAAATAATAAAAGGGAAAAACTTTACGTTAACGAGAAAAAATAAATCAAATTGAGGGGAAATATTCTTTCTGTCGATTTGAACCTATTTAATATTAGATCACGATTTTGTAACCAACCATAAGCGCAGAAACAGGTTATTAAAATGTTGATTCAAGCAGGTAACACCAACCAATCTCAAAAGGTCGATCAGAATTCCGGACCGCAAAAAAAAAACTATGTCAACAATAAAAACCGCCAATGTTGTTATGCAATTCGAAAAGTGACGTAATGTTTTTTTTTCGTCTTACTAGTGTGAATCAATTACACACCCTGGTACTATTGGCCTACATTTCTCTGCAAGAAAAATATAAATTAGGAGCGAGTGTCCTCACGGGAGAATCGTAGGCGGCGGGTGGTGGTGGTTGGTGGTGGTGATGGTGGTATTGATTCAGTCGGAATCGGATAACGTGCGAGCTTGTCAGCTGCCGCCCGACCGCCTCTTGAAAGTTTCTTCTTCGCCGAGAGTGAGAGAGGAGAGGGTCCTCCTCTATCTCGTAATCCGGTTGCAAAATAACGAGCCAGTTTCTAATTTCGCACGGCTCACACGGGTAATGAAGACGTTGCGCAAAAAAATACACCGCAATAAAACAACGAAAATGTGACAGTGAGAGAAAGATCACATCATTTATTTAAGCACAAAACTACAGGTCAAATATCACCTTAAACAGAGCAAATATTTTGAATTTTCCAACAACCATAAAGATGACAAAAAATTAAATCAGAATGAACAATATATTGATTCACTAAGTATAAGATTTTCATATCAAATAAAAAAGAAATTTAGCCTACACCAAAAGGTAAATGGCAATTTTGATAATATATATAAAAAAGAAATTACTATCAACTGATAAAGTAAAACAATACTTTTACTATGAAAAAATATGTGTTAACTTCACACCAATTCATCTCTACATTGTATTTTCGAAAGTACACATTAAAATATTTTACGGCTAAACTGCAGTTAAATATTAATTCTCCACCAATTCCCATACTGAAATCGCTATTTACGATTATTGCGGCGAAGATTAATTCAGGAATGTGCGGAAGATTTCACCTGTTTCGATTAAAAAAACAGAAAGTCCGCAGAAGCGTACACGAATTCCACACGGCGAAAGTCCCGTCTCTCTCGTTCGCGTTTGTTGTTCGCGGCCGAAATCCGCAGGATGGGACACTTTTACTCGGGCCACAATTTAATTTACTTTCGAGAGTTGACGAATTAAAACGAAAATAAAAGTTTTCCGGCGCGTGGCCGCAGTCCAAAAAACTTTCGTCTAATTATTATCGATGACATCCGACGTGCTTACTTTCAGTCAACTAGTTTAGACGTTCTATTCCCTGGAATCGCTGATGAACCAGGTTCAAAGTCCAGATGATAAATATATATATATATATATATATATATATATATATATATATATATATATAGTGCATATTCAAACGTTTTTCATCGTAATGAGCATTACGATTCTGTTCGAGTGATTTTAGAGAACGCCAAGCAAAGTTCGAGGCTTCTGCTGTTGCAAAAAGGAAAACGATCTTCTTAGAAAGTTAATCATTTATTTATTTCCCAACATTCCAAAATTATATATAAAAATCATTACCTACCATACATGTTTAGAGACAAACTTGAAATATTCTAAACTTAAAGATGTGATAGTTAGGAACCTTGAGGAACACCTAAACATCCCTTTTTTTAGTTCGTATCTTTATGAATAATGAATCGAAAGTTATTATTATTTTTTAATACAAACAGTTGAGTTGATAATGAGGAAAGGAGCAACATCCCGGAGATGATAAGGGCGTGTAATCGCGCTACACCAAAAATAGACCTCAATGACGGACACTGAATCGAAAAATAATCGTGGACAGGACATGGGTATTTGCATGTGTGTGTGTGTGTGTGTGAAGCGTAATTTCCCACGTAACGATAATAATTAACATAAAACTTGGAATATCATTTATGATTGGCAAACGCGATTGACTAATTCGAAGATGCTGAGATATGTTAATTTCCGCCAATTATATCTTTAATTAATGCTTGTGTAATATTCGGAATCGATATCAGGGAAGTGATTTATCATTGGTTAGGGAAATTAATTAGAAAAAATTTGAATTCAAAAAGATTCGCTCCGGAAATTATGGATTAGGAAATATATTTAAATAATAATGTCAGATCTATTAGATTGATCAAATTTGTCAATGCCAACTATCTATTCTGAAAAAAGGTTAAATGATAATTTTAAAATGAACTATCACATAGTAACGGTCGCTACCATCATTTTCATATCTATTCTGACTTATATCATGTATTATTGAAACGTTTTTTCTGTGTAACTTTCCTTTTTATTTAGATATTTCCTGTAAAAGATTGTGGCTATTAATAAATTATTATTATTATAAAAAATAAGTAAAATTTAACATTAGTTAATCTATCAAATTTAATAAACCACCCACCAAAACTAAAATATGTCAGAATGCGTCAAATATATTTAATTTAGAACCTCAGTCATCCATCAAATGTAATATATCTCTTATTTGACAGTTGCTAAATATTCCAGATATTTCAAATCCGTCAGTTATTAAATTTGATAATTGATAATGGATAAATATACAAAAAAATATCTTTTTTACAAGCCAACGCCAAAATACATAAGTTATGTCAATTTCCTGCAATCCAGCAAATTTTTCATCTGTCAAACGTAACCGCCGATCTGTTTATTAAATCTAAATTCGGAGATTTTTCATTCATTTCACAATATGAAAAATCAATACATCCATTAAAATTCAATACGTTTTATATATTAAAATTGTTACATGTCATATCTGCAAAACTGTCTCCTGTCAAAATTTACAACTGTCAGATCTGTCAAAAATATGATATGTCTAATCTGATAGAACTGTCGATTATGATCTGTCAAATATAATAAATGTTAGCACCTAACAAAATAAAAATATCTGACACATTTTGTTGTTAAGTATACTAGTTTAAGGATCCATGTCTTCTATCAAATGTAATCTCATATTTTTTCAAACTGACATATGTGTGAGGTTCCAGATAATTTAAATTCGTCATCTGTTAAATATAACAGACATGAAATATATTACATTTGATCATGGTTAAATATACCAAAATTCGGTTGACTTGCCAAACTTGTCAACACCATGAATCAAATACATAATTTGTGTCAAAATTGTTGTATCTCAGATCTGACAGCTGTTATGTCACTCGCCAAAAGGAAAATCAAATCAAATCTTACTGACAACTGTCATATGTCAAATCTTACAACTGTCACATGTCAAATCTTTCAGCTGTCATATGTCAAATCTTACAACTGTCATATGTCAAATCTTTCAGCTGTCATATGTCAAATCTTACTGACAACTGTCATCTGACAAATCTTACTGACAACTGTCATATGTCAAATCTTACAACTGTCATATGTCAAATCTTTCAGCTGTCATATGTCAAATCTTACAGCTGTCATATGTTAAATATTACAACTGTTATATGTCAAATCTCACAGCAGTCATATGTCAAATCTTACAACTGTTGTATGGCAAACCCTACAACTATCACACGGAAAATCTTACAACTATTATAAGTCAAATATTACTGACAACTGTCATATGTTAAATCCTACAATAGTCATCTGACAAATCTCCAGTGTCATATGTGAAATCTTACAACTGTTGTATGGCAAACCTTACAACTATCATATGACAAATCTTACAACTATCATATGACAAATCTTACAACTATCATATGACAAATCTTACAACTATCATATGTCAAATCTTACTGACAAATATCAAGTCAAATCTTACTGACAACTGTCATATGACAAATCTCACTGACAACTAATCATATGCCAAATTTTACTGACAACTATCATATGGCAAATCTTACTGACAACTGTCATATGTCAAACCTTACTACTGTCATCCAACAAATCTGACAAATATTACAACTATCATGTGACAAATGTTACAACTGTTATATGTCTAATTTTAGAACTGTGATATGTTAAATCTTACAACTGTCAAATCGTACAACTGCCATATGCCAAATCTTAGAACTGTCATATGCCAAATCTTACAACTGTCATATGTTAAATCTGATAAATGTCATCTGACAAATCTTACACCTGTCATGTCAAATATTACAACTGTCTATTTCAAATCTTATAATTGTCATATGTCAAATCTTACTAACAACTGTCATATGTAAAATCTTACTGGCAACTATCATCTTACAACGTTCATGTAACAAATCTTACAACTGTCCTATGTCTAATTTTACAACTGTCATATGTCAAATATTACAACTGTCATCTGATACGTCTTACAATTGTCATGTCAAGTCTGTCATATGATAAATCTTACAACCATCAAAAATCTAATATTACAACTGTCATATGTCATCTGACAAATCTTACAATTGTCATGTCAAGTCTTACAACTGTCATATGTCAAATATTACATCTGTTACACGTCCAATTTTACAACTATCATCTGACAAATCTTACAACTGTCATATGTCAAATCTTAGAACTGTCATATGTCAAATTTTACAACTGTCATATGTTAAATCTGACAAATGTCATCTGACAAATCTTACAAATGTCATATGTCAAATCTTACAACTGTCATGTGAAATATTACAACTGTCATATTTCAAATCTTATAATTGTCATATGTCAAATCATACAACCATCATATGACAAATCTTGCTGACAATCTTACAACGTTCATGTGACAAATCTTACAACTGTCCTATGTCCAATTTTACAACTGTCATATGTCAAATATTACAACTGTCATCTGATAAGTCTTACAATTGTCATGTCAAGTCTGTCATATGATAAATCTTACAACCATCAAAAATCTAATATTACAACTGTCATATGTCATCTGACAAATCTTACAATTGTCATGTCAAGTCTTACAACTGTCATATGTCAAATATTACATCTGTTACTCGTCCAATTTTACAACTATCATCTGACAAATCTTACAACTGTCATATGACAAATCTTACAACTGTCATATGTCCAATTTTACAACTGTCAAATGCAAAATATAAGAACTGTCACATGTCAAATCTTACAACTGTCATATGTCAAATCTGACAAATATTACAACTGTCAACTGACAAATCTCACAACTATTAATTGATAAATCTTATACCTGTCATATTTCAAATCTTACAACTGTCATGTGTCAAAACTTACAACTGTCATATGTCAAATCTTACAACTGTCATCTGACTAGGGGAAATGAAAGCATTTATAAATAAATCGGGATGTCCAAGAGGATAGTTGCTCCCTTCACATAATAGAGAAGGATGGGTTTGCGTGGGAGAACACTTTGTGATTACGAACTCCGTCCGTTCTTCTTTCGCCTAAAATTTGAAATATGTTTTTTTTCTAATTGATTTGTTGTATATGTAATTTTTAATAAACTAAGATAAACAAATAAATAAATCTTACAACTGTCGTCAGACAGATCTTACTGACAACTGTCATGTGTCAAATCTTACTGACAACTGTCATATGTCAAATCTTACAACTGTCAGCTGACAAATCTTACAACTGTCATCTGACAAATCTTTCAACTGTCATTTATCAAATCTTACAACTGTCATCTGACAAATCTTACAACTGTCATATGAAAATATTACAATTGTCATATGTCACACCTATCAAAAATTCAATATGTCAAATGGCCTAGAACTGTTGATCTCTCGATAAAGAACTATCAAATATAATAACTAAATCTCTTTTATCACCCACCAGAAAAAAAAAAATACCGTCAGATTTATCGGATATGTTGACCCAATGAATTGTGTCAAAGCTGGCAAATGGCAGGTCTATCAAAAATAATAAATCAGTCGAGTGTCAACCACTAAAACTGAAACATATCTGTTGTGTCAAATTTCTCATGTTCAACTGTCACCTGACAAATCTTACAACTGTCATATGTCAAATATTACAACTGTCATCTGACAAATCGTACAACTGTCATATATCAAATCCTACAACTGTCATTATTATATAACTGATAAATCTTTCAATTGTCATATGTCAAATCTTACAACTGTCATATGTGAAATCTTAAAACTACCACATCTCAAATTTTACAACTGTCATGTGTCCAATTTTATAACTCTCTTATGTCAAATATTACAACTCTCATCTGACAAATCTTACAACTGTCATATGTAAAATCTTACAACAGTCTTATGTCCAATATTACAACTGTCATACTGCTTAATGACAACTGTCATGTGAAATATTACTAACAACTATCATATGTCAAATCTTAGAATTGTCATTTGTAAAATCTTACAATATCATTTATAAACTTACAACTGGCACATGTCAAATCTTACTAACAACTGTCATATGTCAACTCTTCTGACAACCGTCATCTGACAAATCTTACAACTGTCATCTGGCAAATCTTAGAACTGTCATCTGTTAAATCTTACAATTGTTATATGTCAAAATCTTACAACTATCATCTGTCAAATCTTACAACTGTCATATGCCAAATTTTACAACTGCCATATATCAAGTTTTACAACTGTCATCAGATAAATTTTACAACTGTCATCAGACAAATTTTACAAATGTCATATGTCAAATTTGACAACTGTCATGTCAAATCTTACAACTATCATATGTCGAATATTACAACTGTCATATGTTAAATCTTACTGACAATTACCATATGTGAAATCTTACTAACAACTGTCATATGTCAAATCTTACAACTGTCACTGTAAAATTTTATAAATGTCATATATTAAACCTTACTGTCAACTGTCATATGTCAAATTTTACTGACAACTGTCACATGTGAAACCTTACTAACAACTGTCATATGTCAAATCTTACAATTGTCATTTGTAAAATTTTACAACTGTCATATGTCAAATCTTACTGACAACTGTCATATGTGAAATCTTACAACTGTCATGTCAAATCTTACAACTGTCCTATGTCCAATATTACAACTGTCATATGTGATATCTTACTAACAACTGTCATATGTCAAATCTTACAACTGTCAATGTAAAATTTTATAAAAGTCATATATCATACCTTATTGTCAACTGTCATATGTCAAATTTTACTGACAACTGTCACATGTGAAATCTCACTGACAACTGTCATATGTGAAATCTTACAATTCTCATTTGTAAAATCTTACAAATGTCATATGTCAAATCTTACTGACAACTGTCATATGTGAAATCTTACAACTGTCATGTCAAATCTTACAACTGTCCTATGTCCAATATTACAACTGTCATATGTGAAATCTTACTAACAACTGTCATATGTCAAATCTTACAACTGTCAATGTAAAATTTTATAAATGTCATATATCAAACCTTACAGTCAACTGGTCATATGTCAAATTTTACTAACAACTGTCACATGTAAAATCTTACTAACAACTGTTATATGTCAAATCTTACAACTGTCATGTGTCAAATCTTGCAGCGGTCATATGTTGAATCTTAGTACTATTATATGTCAAATCTTACAATTGTCACAAATTTTACAACTATCATAACAAGTCCAGTATTACAACTGTCATATGTCAAATCTTACTGACAACTGTCATATTTGAAATCTTACAACTTTTATAAGTTAAATCTTACAACTGTTATAAGTTAAATCTTACAACTTTCATTTGATAAATCTTAAAACTGTCATTATTATTGTATAACTGTCAAATATAATAAATAAATCTATTTTATGTCATCCACTGGAAAAAAAAAAGTTACGTTAGATATATACTATGTTGACTTAATGAAATCTGTAACCTATTATATGAAACGAATCTGTCATTTATCAAAACTGGCAGTTATTTGGATATTTCAGATATTACAAATTTGCCATCAGAAAAAACTGATATCCGTTAAAATTGACATATATTACATACAGTCAAAATTAGTTTTACTAAATTTGTTTCAATGTCTAATAATAAAAATACTAAACTCCTTTAAGTTGTAGAAAATTAACCAATAATTAGAAAAATTATTTGTTCAATGTCACCTATCAAATATGTTGATGTGTGAAAACTGTTACATTACTCTTATATTTTTAACTGTCATTTGTCAAACCTGACGAATGGCAAGTCTATCAAATAGAATAAATCAGTCAACTGTCAACCACTAAAACATATCTGATGTGTCATATTTTTCATGTTATTTATTAAAACCTTTCGTATATGACAAATTTCACACTTCCTTAAAACTGGCACATGTTAAATATGTCAGAATTGTCCAATTTGTTAACTTTATTTGAAAAATATGTCATATATTTGATCTGCCAAAAATTACATCTTT
Organism: Ontholestes murinus; assembly: GCA_963969525.1. Taxonomy (NCBI): domain Eukaryota; kingdom Metazoa; phylum Arthropoda; class Insecta; order Coleoptera; family Staphylinidae; genus Ontholestes; species Ontholestes murinus. Next base: position 5,160,765 of record OZ018394.1, on the reverse strand, counting down.
CAAACCTGTCATATCTGTCTTCTGTTATAACTATCTTATGTCAATCTAATAAATCTGTCGATCTATCAAGATAATTCTTACATCACTGTCAGATTTATTAATTTTGTCAATGTCATCTATTTAATATCATATCCCAAAAATTTATGTCAAATCTGCCAAATTGACATAATTTAAATTCAATAATCCATCATCTGTCATCTACAAAAATTAGTAAATTGTTATATTTTTCATCCTACAAATGTAGCAAAATTTACTAATGTCAGATATTTAAAACATTTAAAATGAACATTTATATTTGTTAAACATGTCAAAATCGTCAAGTTTGCCAAATTTTCCAATGGCATTCATCAAATATGTTACAGTCACCTTCTTCAAATCTGACATCCATCAAAGCTGATATATTTATTTGATTTGCAAAATTTTTCAATGTCAACAACAACCAAAAATATCATATCAAATCTGCAAAAACTATCACTAGTAAAATTGGCATATGTCAAATTTAATAATCTATAAATTGGTTGCTTGAGTTAGTGCTTTATTTGTCAAATTAATAATCTATAATCTATAAGTCGAATAAATTGTTAAATTTGTTATTTGCCAAATGTAGAAAACTGACAAATGTTAGATAATACGTACAGTTTAAATCTGGCATTTATTAAAATTGGCATATGTTAAATATTTCACAATTTTTAGATTTACAAAATTTCACAGTGGTGTGGACTTGTATAAATTAAAGACTTATTTTGTTCCATAATTAATTAATTTATATTAAACTAAATAAAAATAGCTGGAATATTTAAAATATCTGTTAAATGTAACAATTTTGGCATTGATCAAAAATTGAGATATCAGATACTTAAAGAAATATGCCAGCAGTCAAATATAAAAAAAAATCGGACGTTTATATGAACTGACATATGTTAGAATTGGAAATGAAATCTGTCAGATGTAAAATTTGTCAACTCTATTCTTACCGAAACTAAAATATGTTAGATCTAACAAATATTTCATTTTGTCTAATACAAGTTATTTATTATTAATTAAAACTCAGATGTCAGATATTTCATACATTTGACACATGTCATCTGTCAAATATGACAAATGCTAAATATCAATACTGTTAAAAAAACTGTCATATGACACTTGTCAAAACAGTCATATCACAGACCTGTCAAATATAAGTTGTTATATTTTGTTACCCGCCAAAAGCAAGACGTGAAGAATATTAAATCAACGAAATCTGTCAAATTTAAGAGTTCTGTCATTTATTAAATTTGAAAAATCCATTAAAATTAATATCAAATCTGGCCATTTTGTCATCCTTTAAAACTGATATATCTGTCTGTCATCTATTAAGATATATGACATACGTTTGAAAACTTTTTTAAGCATGACTGGGCGAGATTACCATACAATGTATCTATTTCTAAAAGAACCTTCCTAAAGATTACATTATTTTTAGTTAACCTTTCAATTCTACACGATAAAAAATTCCATTCGGACGTATAACGTACATTCGATTGTATGCACGCTTTTAATGGGCTATCATTATCGATATAAAAATAACTACACACTCACACTAAGGTCACAGCTGATATACAACGTTACGCAGACATAATAATAACGGCGTGGATTTTATAAAGGTCAGTGCATTTGATCGATATTAGACCGGCGTTCACGTGGCACGTACGTAAGAGTAGAGTACACCACTACAAAAATTCAAATCTGGGGCAGAGATTTATTTTAGATACGTCGGAAAGATCGAATCGATTAAACGAAAAAAAAAAAAAGGTTAGCCGGCTAGAAAGTGACATAATTGGTCACGAATTTACGCTTTGAAATCAATCGGTTTGAATTCGACGAGGACGTTCTATAATTGCATCCATGAACTGTCGTGTACAATTAGGATTTGTAAGTGTTTATTTTATATTTATAAACCTGATATATTTAAATGTTAGAGCTGACGCACAGTCAGAGTTAATCTGTGTAATCATTTCACGTGGAAAATTTACTCGACATCTGTTATACAGGAATTGATAGCTGAATTAAGCCGCTTCCATTATGAATATCCAGATATCTATACACTTGTAGTACGGGGTGATGAAATTACTAGATAATACATTCTGCGTACACAGTTGAACGCACTTCAATAGCACCACCACCATCACGGATCCATGGGAATACCGCCAGCTCTTGACGACCGTTTCCGATCACCATAAATTACTGACAATACGCCTTCGAAACATATTGGAAGCGTACCAATAAAATGCATATGTTTGCAATAACATATGGGTGAGTAAAAAAAATTGATCGAGAAGTTTCTATTTTGTTTCTTGGCCAATATTGGTAATTATTTTAAGGTTATGTTACAGATGTGTTAATTATGAATGGGGTTGCAAATTGTCACCCTAATTTTAGTGGAGAATAATTTTTCACAATTTTACGAACCTTTGAATACAATATCCATTATTCACATCGCTTTTGCAGGTTGATGTTGTGTCTTGGTCAAAAATTATTTTGAGGTTATATTGGAGATATATTAATTATGAATAATTTACAATATTTCCAAACTGATCCTAGTAAAAATTATTGTTCACATTTTTTCTAAACTCTGTATACAATGCCTCCTATCCTTCACATTTAATTTAACAGCTTGCTGTTTTGTTTCTTGGTTTAAAAAGGCAATTGTTTAAAGATACATTAATTACTTTCAATTTTAATTCCACGATTATTTACGTAGATTTATTAGATATTAAATTAAACACAGAATTCAAAATTTATAAAACTATAAGAATACCATCGGAAAAATTCACTGTTTTGTACGTAATTTAAAACCATCCTCTATTGTTATTCTTACAAGTAGCTCATTTAATTCGGAGTGAAAGTTAACGTTGATGCTTCAGTGATAATAGCACACACACACATACACATACACATATATATATATATATATATATATATATATATATATATATATATATATATATATATATATATATATATATATATATAAATGTTAGTTAACGCTCATTATCTTCCGTTTTACATCGCGATGGAAGCCGGTCATAAATGAGCGCCGCAGCTCGTGTTCAAACACACACACACACACAGACAATGTTCCTTCCATCCACCGATAAACAATGCGAATATTAATTAAATGCCGACACATCGTATATAATATATGCATTGTTCAAAAGACCGTCGTCATGCGATTATCCTTGGCAATATTCCACGCCCGGACAAAAGGAGAGCCGTGGTATTGAAAATCACTGTCGTTTTCTTGTAATTAGACGACGGCGTTCATCATTGTTTTTCTAAAGATTTGCATTGAAAATATTAGAGATATGTTCCTTTCGTAATTATAAGTTGTAGTCGTGAGAATATTAATGAGCAAGTTAACAAGTTTATATCTAAGAAACCTGGATTATTATTTTCGAAAACTGAAATAAATTAACCTATGATGTTCAACTTGTCATTCAGAAATTTTATAAGACTATTGTAGCTTAAGTCTCAACGTATATGAGACAATGGTGCATAAAAAATTAAACAAAAAGAGTTTTGTACATGTTAAATCTAGTATAAATCTGCTTGTAATAAAATTGGAATTCAATAAAACACTCGTGTATGATCCATAGATTGGAGGGTGGGATAGTGGCCACCCACCCACCCTACATATATATTTGTACTTTCACCACTGTAATTGTTTTAGAATCCAAAAACAAAAACAAAATTTAGTAGATGATGTTAATGATATTACATCCACTATTATAGCTTAAGCTTTATTATATATGTAGGGTGGGTGGGTGGCCACTATCCCACCCTCCAATCTATCAATCATGCACGAGTGTTTTAATGAATTCCAATTTGATTACAAGCAGAATTGGAAGGTAGAATAGTGGCAACCCTACATTTTTAAATTATAAGCGACGGTTTTCTTGAAAAATATGAAAAAAAGTTAACAAGCTTACTAAATCTGACATCAAATTAGTATAGAACAAAACACTAATTTATGATATTTAATTCGGAGGGTGGGTTAGATGACAGCTACCCACCCTACATATATATTCGTACTTTAATCAATGTAACTCTTACAGTTTCCTAAAACAAAAATAGAAATTATGAGAGGTTAATTATATATAAAAAAATCGGTAGAGGGAGATGGACAGGTAGCCGACGCCAATTAATTATTTAAAACAAATGAGAGTTAATGACTTTATAAGCACAGTTGAAGCTTATGGTGGATGGGTGAACTCTCCCTTGCCATTCAATTATTAATTATAAGAGAAGGTTTAATTATTACAAAAAAAATATTAAATTTAACATAAAACTGCACGTAATAAAAAAAGTCTTATTAAAAAGGAAAATACAAAAATGTGTTTAAAAAAAACACCTGAATAGTTTTAATTGCGTTTTAAAACTTGTTGAAAACAGTTCAAAGAAACTTCAAAGAAATTTGTGATTAAAAAACTATTGAAATGTGCAAAAAAAACGGTGTAATGACTGAAAAACTGCTGTAAACATTTTAAAAATACATTTTAAAACTCGCTTAAAACAGATGACTTTCAAAAAACAATTGGAAATTGTTATAAATAAGAAATTACACCATTTATTAGATATTTCAAAGAAATTATTAATTAAAAACAAATACACGGAAAACAATTCTTTTTAAAAACATAAAATTTTCTTAAAAAAACAAATGATTTTTTTCAAAGAATAAATATTTGATTTAGAAAAGAATATAACAGATGAAAATCTGCAAGGGCAAAAAACAATTGAAAATATTCCAAAATAAAAAAACAAATGATTTTTTCCCAAACAAGAAAAGAATTGAAATTGATTAAAGTTAAAAATTATAGAAGTTTCGAAAAGGAGAAATAATTGATTTTATTTAGACAAAAGGACAGATTAAAAATTGCTGAAAACCAATTGAAAATCTAATACAGAAAAAAGAAATAAATCAAATTTGGCAAGACAGGGAAATAAAACAATACAATTAATGAAATTTTCCGACATAAATCATTGGAATTTATTAAAACGAGGCAAAATTGAAAATATTGAATTTTTTTTTTAAAAAACGGTTGTAATTTTACAACAAAATAAACAAACTTTTCATTTGTTTTTTTTTTGTGTGTAAAATTACAACTGTTTTTAACCAGTTTTAAAATGTGTTCTTAGAAATTAAGAAGAAAATTAGATAGAAAAAAAAAACTAATTAAAAATTGACAAAAAAAAATAACCTTAAAACAAAACAAAAAATGTATTAAAAAAAATACAAAAGTAATTAAAAAATCAGTTATAATAATAATAATAATAATAATATTTATTTCCAACAAGTTACATAACTTTATAATGGAAATTTCATATGATAACTACAAAGAGTGTACAGTTTAAAAATATGGTAAATTTTTGCAAACCTAGAAAATAATTGTAAGACACAGTAATATTGGGGTAAAAATCAAACTTAAAAATAGCGAAAAAACACATTAAAATTCATGTAAAAATAAAACTTAAAAATAGATGTAAAAACACATTAAGATATTTGTATAGATAAAACTTAAAAACTAAATGTAAAAACACGTTAAAATGCTTGTAAATATAAAATTAAAAAGACTATTAACACAGTAAAATGCATGTAAAAATAAAAATTAATAGAAGTAAAAACACATTAAAATATTTGCATAGATAAAACTTAAAAACTAAATGTAAAAACACGTTAAAATGATTCTAAAAATAAAAATAAAATGTTAAACAAAGTCAAACAACACATTAAAATTCATGTAAAAGTAAAACTCACAAATAGATTTAAAAAAAAAACATATTAATATTACTACAGTTGAAAACAACTGAAACTTATAAATATATAAATAGAAACAACAAAATTGATGACATTTTCTTTAAACAAACATTTTAATTTTATTAATAATAATTTATATTTTTCAAAAGGGAAATTATTGATTTCAAAAATACTATAACAAAACGAAAGCAAAAAAAAAACGAAATGTTCAAAACCAAACGAAAATTGCAAGGAAAAAACCTTAAAGCATAAAAACAAAAATTGAAAACCTATCAAGAAACAAATGACATTTGCAAGAAAAAAAAACCTTAAGGCAAAAAATGACATAATATTTAAAGAACCAATTGAAAATTTGTAAAAAAAAAACCAATGAAATTTCCAAGAAAAATTTTCCAACAAAAACAACATTGATGGAATATTGCATAAAAATCAATTAATAATATGTTACAAAAACAATTGAAACCTAACAAGCCACAAAAACCAATAAAAGTAAAATTAATGTTTTATCAAAAAGAAAACAAAATTTAATTTTATTAAAGCAGTCGACAATTTCTCAAATAAGAAATATTTAATTTTAAAAAGAAAACCAAATGAAAAATTGCAAGAAAAAAAAAACAATTAAAACTTGTCAAGGAAAAATTTAAAACCAAAAACGAAATGGAAAATTTAGAAAAAATAAAACTAAAAATACAAATTGTACCTAATTTGGAAAAAGACAAAATAAAAACAAAATTGAAAGAATTTCACAATTTTTTTTAAATACCAAAAGGAAGTAAAAATCAGTTAAAACAAGAATAAATAAATAAAAACAACCAAATTGATGACATTTTCTTTAAAAAAACTTGAAACTTGAAATTAAAAAAAAAATTAATTTAAAAACAGTTTAAAAATTACAAAAACGTAAAAAAAACAATTAGAAACTATGAAAAAAAAAAGAAATGAAATTTGAAAGAAAAAACCTTAAGAAAAAAAAAGCAAATTTGACAAAATATTAACATTTGTTAAAGTTTCTTAATAATAATATTAATTGATTAAAAAAAAAACATTAAACATTGCAAGAAAAAAGAAACAATTGAAAATTTGTATTAGAAAAATGAAATTTGGAAGAAACATTTAAAAAAAAAAAAAAACAACGCTGAACGAATATTACAAAAAAAAGTTGATTTAGAAAAAAATCTAAAAAAAACATCTAATTTCCAAAAAGAGTAAAAATAAAATTAATAGAAATTCATAAAAAAATAATTGAAATTTGCAAAAATGCAACAATTTAATAACAATTTAAATTTTCAAATAAAAAAAGTGTCTTAAATTTGTTCATAACAATTGAAATTTCTCAAAGAATTATTCAGTTAGAAATTAAAGTAACATACAAAACAATTTAAAATGAGTGAAAAAATTTGTAGAAAAAAAAAACAGAACTGAAATTGTTTCAAAAAAATTCTAAAAAAAAAAGAAAATTGATTCGATTTAGAGTAAAAACAAAAAGATGATGAAACAATTGATAATATGTTACAAAAACAATTGAAACCTAACAAGACGAAGAAAAGAAAAACAATTAAAAATCAGCAAAAAAAAAAATTGCAAGAAAAAAAAATACTAAAAAAGAAAGAATTGAATTGGGATAAACATTGTGGAAATTAAAAAAAAAGATTCGATTCAGGGAAAACCCAAAACAATGAAAAATTGCAAAATAATTGATAATATGTTATAAAAACAATTAAAACCTAACAAGACACAAAAAGCAATCAAATTAAAATTGATGGGAGTTTTACCAAAAAGAAAACACAATTGAAATTTATTAAAACTGTTGATAATTTCTCAAATAAAAAGTAATTGAGTTTGAAAAGAAAATCAAATGAAAAATTGCAAGAAAAAAAAAACAATTAAAACTTGGCAAGGAAAAATAATTTAAAACAAAAAACGAAATTGATGGAATGTTACATAAAGAAACTTTTAAGAACTTTAGAAATAAATAATTGAAATTTAATGTTTTTAAAAAACCAAATTTTATTTCTAAAAACAAATGAAATTTGCGAGAGAAAAAATTAAATTTTCCAAGAAAAGGATTGAAATTGAAAATTATTGAGTTGATTTAAAGAGAGTAAAAAAAAAGGAATAATTAATTACAATAGATATATTTAGGAATCTGTTAAAAAAATCAAATAATATTTGAAAAGGCAAAAAAAAAACAATAAAAGTGATTGAAATTTATTTAAAAAAAAAAACATTTTTATGACAAGTTGATCTGTTTTTTTTTTAATAGTAATTTTCAGTTCTTCGTTCATAATTTAAATGGTTTTATCGATTGTCAATTTTGCGTTTTTCTAATAATTTCAATTGACATTTAATTGACTGTTGTTGTGTTAAAGTTGTTACAATTTTGTTTTTTTAATAATATTTAATATCTATTGGTTCTTTACAATTTGAACTTTTTTTAAGCAAATTTATTTGGCGCTTTTGTTATTATTTTAATAAATTTATAGCAATTTCAACCGTTTTTTGTGGTAAAATTCAATTCGAATTATTCAAACAATTTCTTTTGTTATTGCTTCTTCTTTCAATCAAATCAATCTTCAACTGCTTTTATCGAAAGTCAATTGTATTTGCTTTAGAAATTTCAAAAAAATTCAATTAAACTAGTCAATTGATTGTGCTTTTAAAAACTTTAAGAAACCGTTTTTTTTTAAATTGTTTTTATCGTTTTCGTTTGTCTAGAGGAACAATTGTTTTTTTTTTTTGCAGTCAGTAATATTTTAATAATAATTTTAATAATTGATTTCATTCGATAAGTTTTTAAATAATATATTTATTGACTAACTTTTTAATATTAAACTAATTTTATGTGTAACTGTTCTTTTTATATCATTATCATAATTGTTTAGTTTTTGTCAATTTCAACTGTTTTTTTTGCAATAATTTTCAACTAATTGTTAATTGAAACTCTCTCGTGTTAACATTTTTTTTATTATGGTTAGTAATTTATTGTCACGGCTTTTATCAATTTATTTTAATTTCTAATAATATAATATTAATCTAGAATTTCTGACAATTCTTGAATATTATTTATTCTAGCGTACTCTTGACCTACCTCAATCGTTAATGCATTGACCTATCGTACTCCCGACCTACCTCAATAAACTATGCATTAACCTAGGTCAAGAGTACGCTAACTAGATTTGTAGTGAAAATGTTTTTCTCTATTAGTACTAAATTAAAAAAAAAAAATTAATAACAATAAAACCAAGAAAAAAAAGCGTGGATATTTTATAAATTATACTTCTGTACCTTTTTTGCCCTTGCACTCAGTTATTCCTGTTGAACTTTTTAACATTAAGAACAAAGAAAACACTTTTTATACCACTTCAAAATGGCATAAAAAAGTAAAAGGGTTTTCTTTATTCCTAATATCGAAACATTTCATGAAGTAAATACTTTTAAGATCCAAGAATTTTTTAAAAATTTATTATCTACTACAAGATTTAGAAGTTTAGAAATTACCAGAGATTGATTGAGAAGAATTTAACTACAAATGTAAAGGCTGAATCGTTGAGAAGAAACCATACTATCCCAAACAAGAGGATCTAAATAATTCTGTTGAAGGTATTCCTGAAATTGATTCAACTGAACGCACTTCTGACCGTCGTAAGCACTTGAAGAAAATTCAGAAAGAACTTCAAAACGGAGTTTCGGTTAATTATTTGTATTTGGAAAAGAATTTCTATCAAAGCTGGGACCAGAGATTGGGAAGAATTTAACTACAGATTTAAAGACTGAATCAATGAAAAGAAACCATACTATCCGAAACGAGAGAACCTAAATAATTCTGTTAAAGGTATTCTTAAAATTGAGACAACTGAACAGTTGCAAGCACTTGAAGAAAATTCAAAAAACTTCAAAACAGAGTTTCGATTAATTATTTGTATTTAGAAAAGGGTTACCATCAAAGCTGTGAAGAGTTTTAATTTTTGTCTGCAACTGTTTTAGTTGCAGAGATTTTGTAGATGTTAATGATTTTATAAGCAATGGTTACCTAATTGAGCAGTTTTTTGTAACATTTATGCTTATGCTTTCAGTACTTCCCTCACATCAAAGCGCCGTGTAATCTCAAACATCAATCATAATTACACAACCCCTAATCATATCAATTACCCACGCGTATAATATAAATCTATTTACGATAGGATGAAAGCAGTATTCAATCTTAGTATCAAGCTCGATTCCCTTATGTCTTGAGTGGATTATTGCAAAACTACAAACGTACACACACACTCAGACAAGTCAGACAATGAATTTTGCCGTTGGTTGCGTGTCTCGATTTCTTAAACGAACAACCCCTTCCCCACCTCCCCACCTCGGGGGAGTTTCCGGGAATTGAATACACCGAACCCTTCATCAATCATTGTTATGATAGAGATGCCGTGTCTGGAATTGCGATCGCGCCCTGGGAAGAGTTAAGGTGCTCATCTTCGTCCTCTCTCTCTCTCTCTCTTTAATACTGTATAATTGGAATTCCGCGTTATTTATTCGATTGATATATAAATGAGAGGCCATATACGGGGGGGACGTTTATTTATTCATGCCGCTCCGTGAATGGGCTGCATCGTTATATATATATATAAATTTTTGTAGGGAATGGTCGTGTGTTTATGTGTGTGCGTGTGCGTGTGTTCATTAATCATTAAGGTATTGATTTTGCATTATTCATGAGATCGAGTCTGTGATCGTATTGAATGGAATAATTAAACATGAGCGAGAGCAAAATAAAGAGTAGATTTCCGTTATGGGATCAAGGAGTTAATCCTATGAAAATTCTGTGTGTGACGACAGAAATAAACTATTTAGGTTAATTTATTATTTACACTAAATAATAATAAAGAAATGATATTATTTAAGAGTTTCTAAAAAAATAAACATATAACTGGTTAATCTTCGTTCCTCAAGGTTCTACTATTGCAACAACAAAGATTTTTTTTTGAAAGATATACAAAATTAAATATATTTTAACCCGAATTATTTAATCAAAGGTTTGTATTTATAATCGTCGAAAGAAAACGCATACATTTGTCTTAATCATCATTGTTTTATCCTAGCATATATAGAAGAATCTTGATCAGAAGAATCTTGATCAGAAGAATCTTGATCATCGTTTTTAACCAATAAAGTCATTTTAAGGTCGTCAGTATTAAAAACCCAAAATTATTTCAACGGTGATGACTTAATTTCAGACTTACGTAACGGTTTTCGTGTGTAGATTTTTAATTTTTTTTTTTAAATATCGGATCGTTGCAGAAACCGAGGAAACGATTTCAAAACTCGCACTGGCGGAGGACGGACGGTGTCGTGTGGAAACCAGTTTTTAAATGGATACAATTTAATATGTAACGAAAATGAATTGCAACATATTCCTTGCACAACACGAACACACCGACACTAAAGCGACGATGTCGTTGTGCTCTGGTATTCCCCGAGGCTCTCAACATAGACGTAGCAACGCCATTTTGCATAACGAAGAAATATTTATGAGATATTTCCTTAAATACACACCTTAGATATTAAATATATTTTAATATAATAAATTACTCCCTACTATAAAAAATTAGATCACACAGTAATTAAAAGCAGTGAAGTTAGCAGTGATCTTCACTCACTCTCATATAAAGAGAGAAATAAAACCTTTAAATAATGAAGAAATCTTAATCTAATAATCAGTACATACTAAACAAATGTGCTTTTAGTTTTGTGTTCCCCAAGGCTCCACTATAGCAACACCAAAAATCTTCCGCTCACTCTAAATATATATAAATCAATAATATTTGATAAATGTATCAGTCAATGAAATTACTTATTTTGATTATTAATATTTTCGATTAAAAACTATTATTAAAAACAATTTTCATGCCACATTATTTTGGCGTAACACTTATTAAATTATTTGATTCAACCATAATTCTTGAGAAGACTTCAATTGTTTGTTTTCAACTGTTATCCATTATAGCTTTACAATTGAATCGATTGTGTTTTTTTTGCATCGTGATTAAAAGGAAGTTCAACGAAACGTCGGCCGGTTCTTTCTGCAAACCGTGTTATCGTCACGACGCCGCTTCTTATCTGACAGATAAGACCGCCGGCAAGTTTTCGCGGCGCCTGACCTTGTCGCATTTTTCCACGCTTGGCGACACTGATTATAAACAATAAGAAACGGCGTTTGTGAATCACTGAGCGCGCGCAATCATGTATGTAATCGTATGCAAAGTTTTAAAACAAATGCATAACTGTAAACCACCATTCTGTACAATTCTATAAATGATTGATAAGCGTCGACAGTTTTTTAATAATATTGTTAAAAAAACTGTTATCGTCAATTCCAACATTTTATTGTATTTTCAATATTTTCATTTATTTTATTTTTTGAAACATTCAAATTAAAACAATTAAAATTGCTAGATAATAACAACGACAACAACAGTTTGATAATGAATAAAAGCAGAAACAATTAAAACATTTTGAAACAAACAAAAAAACATCACTTCAGAAAACAATTGAAAGAAATTAAAAAGGAACTATTCAACAATCGATAAAATCACTTTTTGTCAAAAAAAGAGTACAAACAATTAAAAATTCAATTCTCTTCAAACAGCTGCATTTCCACAACAACAAAAATGTACTTTTGTCAACAAAAACAAATAAAAACTCAATGAAAACACAAATAGAACGTAACTATATTTAATTTAATAAATAATACATTTTGATAACAATTAGTTGTGAAATTTAACAAAAAAACGAAACAAATGATTTATTTTAAAAAAAGAATGGAAAATTCCAAGGGCAAATAACATTTAAAAAACCAATTGAAAACTTCCTTAAAATATATTTTAGAATACGCTTAAAACCATTGAAATTTTACGATGAAATAATTCTTAAAACAGTTAATTTAAAAAAAAAATTGAAAAAAAACTAATTTTAAAAATATTGCTGAAAACTTTAAACAATAAAACATATTACTACCATCTTAAAAGAGCTTAGGTAATATTTAACTAAAGAAACATTTAAAATTTGATGAAAAACCGTGTGAATTTTTAGAAAATAAAATCAAACAGTTGAATAATGATGAAAAATTTTAAGAAAAAGAAACAAGTCAAGAAATAATTATGTCATCGACTATCTATCATTTGTCATCTGTTATAAGACAATTGTAAACTGCCATCTGACATCTACCAGTTGTTATCAGTTAACGAGTATTTGTCGTAGACTGGCATTTATTTGACGATTTATTTATTTAAATGAAGGAAAAAATTCAATTAAATTTTAATAAAATAACTCTGTCAACTTTAATTAATTTTCTTTCATTTGTAATCTCCGTTATCTACCATCTGTTATCAATATAATTTACAAAAATTATTTGTCATTTGTTATTTATAATATGTCATTTGTCAAGTATAATTTACAAAAATTAACTTATTTACTAATTATTTTTCTTTTGTCATCTATGTCATCTTAATTATCTGTAATCTATCCTCTGTTATCGGTCGGTTAATATTTGTTATCCGTTATCTGTCTATTGTTATGTGTTATTTGTTATTCATCACTTGTCATCTATTTTTTGCAATATATAATCTCCCATCTGACATCTATTATCTGTCAACTGTTCTCTGCCGTCAGCCATCTATCATCCGTCATATGTTACTTTTCTTCATCATGTAACAGTTATTATTGGCTATCCGTCATTTGTCACTTGATATTTGTGATTTGCTACAATAGTTAAATATCAAAAATAATTTCTTGGCTGTAATCAATTTTTTAATTTTTTACTTTTTCTTCGTCCCTTTTTTTTAAATAAAATTTTTACTAGTGTCATTTGCCATCCCTAATCTTTTATTTACCTTCTATCATCTATCGGACATTTGCCATCCCTTATTAACTGACATTGTCATTTGTCAGCTGTCAACTGTGATCTGTCATATATAGATGACATATGACAAATGACAGATTACAAATAATCTGTCATTTACCTTATGTCATCTATCTGTTTTCTACCAATTGTCAAAAGTTATCGATAATATATCATCTGTCATTTGTTATCTACAACTACCATCTATCAGTTGTTATTATTTTCCGTCATCTGTAAGCGAGTATTTTCTCATCTTTAATTTCCAATTAAACTGTTCTCTGCCGTCAGTCATCTATCATCTGAAATCAGCTATCTATCATCTGTCGCATATTATTTAACAGTTATTATCTGCTATCAGTCATTTGTCACTTGATACTTGTTATAATAATTAAATATCAAAAATAATTTCTTGGCTGTAATGTTTTTTTTAAATATTAATTATTTTTTTTCGCCCATTTTCATTTCATAAAAAAAGTAAGAATTTTTACCCATGTTATCTGTCATCCCTAATCTGATATTTTCCATCTGTCATCTATCAGATATCTGCCTTTCTTTGTCAACAGATGTCATCTGTCATATATCATCTGTAATCTGTCATTTGTCTTATATCATCTATCTGTTCTATATCAACTGTCAAATGTTATCGATCATCTATCACCTGTCATTTGTTAACTACCACTTGTAAACTGCCATCTATCAGTCTTCCGTCATCTGTCAACGAGTATTTGTCATTTGTCATTAGACAATTATTATATATCATAGTAATTTATTCAACCGTCTTTTTTTTATTTTTTTTTGGTAAATAACAATTCATATTTATTAAAATTTCCTATCTAACGTCTAACACCCGTCATCTGTAATTAATCATCTTTAATTTGAAATCTATCATCTGCCTTCTGTTAACAATCTTTTGCCTATAGCAATTGTTATCAGTAATTTATCATCTGTCATTTAAAATTTGTTATCTGTCTGTCAACGGTTCGTTGTCGTCTGATATTTGCTATCTACCAATGGTAATCTATTTTCTGCTATAAATCATCTATAATATGTTTATCATTTGTTAACTGTCCTCTATCGCCTGCCATCTATCATATGTCATCTGTTATTAGTCATAGTATCATTTGTCATCTGTAAATTTTCATCTATCATCTAACAGCCAGTACCTACTATCTGTCATTTATCACTTCATAATTGTCATCTGTTACAGGGTTAAATATCAAAAATAATTTCCTGTCTCTAATCTTACGTTTTGTTTTTTATATTTATGTATTTTTAATCTTAATCGCAAATCTTTAATTATCTATTATCTTTCATCTACTACCTACCATCTATCAGCCATTTGTCATTCCTTATCAACTAACATTGTCATTTGTCATCTATTATGTTTTCTGTCATTCGTCAGCTATCAACTGTCATTTGTCAAATATCTTCTGTAAGCTGCCATCTATCAAATATCGTCTTTTTCTTTTGTCATCTATCCGTTATTTATAAACTGTCATATGACATCGATCACCTATTACGAGTCCTCTGTATGAGTTATTATCGGTTATTCGTTATCTGTCAATGAGTACTTGTCATTTGTCATTCATTATTTGCGATCAGACATTTATCAAATATCAAAAAAAAAAAATTGTACCATATTTCTGTCACTGTCATTTATGTCACCTGTCGTCTGTAATTAATCATCTTTCATTTGTCATCACTATTATCTGACATCTTTTATCAATTTTGGCCTATACCAATTGTTATCTGTAATTTATCATCTGTCATTTAATATTTGTTATCTGTCTGTCAACGGTTCGTTGTCATGTGATATTTGCTATTCATCAATTGTCATCTATTTTTTTTTGCTAGATGTCATCTATCCTCCTACATATATTATTTGTCATTTGACAACAGTTAACCGTCCTCTGCCGTCTGCCATCTATCACCTGTTATATGTCATCTGCCATATTTAATCTAACAGCCATTATCTGCCATTTAACACTTGATATTTATGTTCTGTTCCAGGGTTAAATATTAAAAATAATTTTACATTTTTTTAAAAGTATTTAATATCTTTTTTCCCAAAACTCTAATTATTTATCATCTATCATCTCTCAGTCCTTTGACATTCCTTATCAACTGGCATTGTAATTTGTCATCTGTCATTCGTCAGCTGTCAACTGTCATCTATCAAATATCGTCTGTAATCTATCATTTGTCTTATGTTATCTGTTATCTATAAACTGTCATATTTCATCGATCATCTATCACCTGCCAGGTGTTATCAAATACTTGTAAACTGCCATCTGTCATCTGCTAGATGTTATCGATTATCCGTTATCTGTTAACGAGTGTTTGTCATTTCTCATTTATTATTTGTAATTAGTAAAAAAAAAAATAAGAATCCATTTTTATACATCTTTCTTATGTCACCGGTCATCTGTAATTTAGTCATTTGTCATCTGTATCATCTTCCATCTGTTACCTAACTTTTACTTGTAGCAATTGTTATTTATCATTTTTCATCTAATATTTGTCATCTATTTATTGTCATATGTTATTTGCTATCATATGATCTATTATCTGTTATCTATCATTTGTTAACTGTCATTTGTTGTCTGTCATTTATCACCTGTTATGTAATATAATTTCTTTGCTGTTATTTTATTCATATTTAAACTATTTTCGTCCGTTTTGATTTAATTAAAAATGTTAACAACTTATACTTACACGTTATTTGACATCCGTGATCTGTTATTTATCGTTCATCAGTCAATTGACATTCCTTATTAACTGACATTGTCATTTGTTAGCTGTCAACTGTCATCTGGTATTTGTCATATACCGTATATCATTTGTCTTACGTCATCTATCTTTAGGTATCAAGTGTCATTTGTCATCATCGATCATCTGTTATCAACCACTTGTAAACTGTCACCTTACATCCAGCTATTATCGATTATCCGTTATCTATCAACGAGTGTTTGTCATTTGTGATTTATTATTTCAAACATTTATCACATAAAAAAATATAATTAATTTTAATAAAATAATTCCTTATGTCACCCGTCATCTGTAATGAATCATCTTTCATTTGTCATCTCTGTCATATGCCTTAAGCTATCTATCTTTTGTCTCAACCAATTGTTATCTGTAATTTATCATTTGTCATCTGATATTAAATATTTGTTATCTGTCTATTGTCATGTGCTATATGCTATCCATCAAGTGTCATTTGTCACTTCTATTTTCTGCTATATGTCATCTGCCGCCCTCTATCATCTGATATATGTCATCAATCATCTGTCATAATATTTGCCATCTATCAACTTTCTTCTGTTATCTGTCATCTAACAGTGCAAGTGTTAAATATCAAAAATAATTTCTTTGCTGTTTATTTTTAAATATTTAAACTATTATCGTCCATTTTGAATTAATTAAAAATATTAACAATGTTTACTTTGACTTTGACATCCGTAATCTGATATTTATCATCTATCAGTAATTTGTCATTCCTTATTAACTGACATTGCCATTTGTTATCTATCACTCGTCAGCTGACAATTGTCGCCTGTCATATATCGTCTGTCATCTATCTTTAGGTATCAACTGTCATATGACATCGGTCACCTATCACCTGTCATCTATTATCTACCAGCTGTTAGTCATCCGTCATCTGTCGACGACTATTTTTCATTTGTGATGAGACATTTATCAAATATCGTATGCTAATAATTGAGAAATTAAAAATTTAAATCTTACTATTTTTTCTTTATTTAATATATGAAAATAATCATTCATTATAATTACACATTTTCATCTGTTCATCTGACATATATTGTCATCTATTTTCAGCCATGTGTCATTTATAATCTGGTAGAAGTTATGTGTAACTCTTCATCTGTTAAGTGTCACTATTTAACCATCATCTGTCATCTATATCTGTCATTTATTATTAAATTAAAAATAAATAATTGTTATAACCGCAAGATAATATCTCAAACCGTTTGGGTGTGGTTAATTTTTGAAAATTCAATCTAGTCGCCTATGACTTACACGTAACATTTTTATTGATCAAAGTGGGATATCCGTGTTTGTACTTAAATTTCTTCAAATTTCCCGTAGAATATAAATGGATAATTTTTATAATAATGTAAAAAATATCTTCCTTTAAACTCTTTTATACCCTTTTATATATATTTTTTCTTTCTCATTAAATAATTACCTTGAAGAATTCCAGAAGCCCTAATCACGTTCTTCTATCACCATGTCCTGAAACAAGAATAATAAAGGTCACGATTATTTTAACACAAATTAGAAGCAAAAATAATTGTAAGAAATAAAATCGATTGATTTGTTTATATATATAAAAAATAAAACGTCTACTCCATAATCCTACAATTTACAAGGATCTTAAAAATAATAAATAACAATAATTTTTATTCGGACAATTACATAATTATATTTATATATACATGAACAAAGACAGAAAATGTGGTGTTAGTCGTGTGAGTTATAGACCTGCGATCTTTCTGCCATGTCTAAATTTAATTTAAACGTAAAGAAAAAAGTTCTATTGTGGTAAAACAAAGTGAAAAGTATATTTATTTTTAATCAAAATGTACCACCAAGTAAACGCAGACAAATTTCAAAAAAAAGTTCTTTGCTGTCATGGTGATTCGTACAAATGAGTTGATGAATTTTGTGAGGGGAGGAAAACAATCTTATTTTTCGATAAGGGTTGCTTAAGCTTATTTCATAACGTTCGGTGCTGGCGTTATAAAAGTTACAAAAGGCAAACAAATCAATTGAATGAGTGGAATTATCCTCGGAACGTTCATTTAATTTTCTTCGGAGCCTATATATATACACGACTATAACTATGAGGAAGAGGAAGTGCCACGAGAGACCCATCCATGATATTAATATTCATCGCCCGTAAATTCCGACAACCGCACAGGTGATTTACTTCTTCTGTTGCGGTCGACTAGGCTTTCCGATTATATAAAACGTTAATAACGTAATTGAAAAATAAAACAACTCGAGTAGGTAGATATAAATCGTTCAATGAAAATTATAATTTCAAGGGTATACCTGAAATTTCAAAGTAAATATTGACACTCGATAATTTGATTTTACTTGTAACAAAAAACTGTTTGTCGATAAGGTTTTCATTCATTACTCATTCACACCTCGTCATTGTATTATTCCAGGTATGCTTTTGTGGAATCATTCTATACACGATTTTCTTAGAATTCATATGTGCTCATTTTTTTTGAACAACACAATTTCCTTCTTTTTTTGGATTTGTAATACAGATAATGTTTTTTTTTTAAATAATATATTCAGTCAACGGATAACGCGCTAACCTTACGGTTTTAATTTTACAATTGCATTACGTTACACCCATATGGGAAGGAATTAAGCACGTGATAATTTCGTTTCAAGGCTAAAATTGAACGTGTCGCGCATATTTTATATTAGTTTTTTTCACAGCCTCCTGGTGTATGTATAAATAAACTGGATTGATTAGTTTCCAAGCCAGAAATTACACCTTGACTTTCAACCCACTATTCTCTGCCATTTGCTTTCGTTCACACCACACACACACACACAGCCTAGAGGAACACCCCTAAATATATTCGTAATGATTCAAAAAAGTTTAAGTTTCGTTTAATTTTTTGTATTAATGATTTTTTACAACAAATAATAATAAATAAAATAGATATATTTCTTATGTATATCAAAAAATCCTTTATTACAATATTAAAATAATACACACATCCACATTTTCTACTTCCTAATCTTATGTACATCACATTTTTAGAAAATAAAAGATGTTTTAAATAATGTTTCTGTAAAAACAATCACAATTTAAAATCACAATAAAAACAATAACATTTTTGAACGGAAATTTAATCAGCACATTGGATTATTGCCACCATTCATCACGGTGGGTGCGCATTTTTTTTTTTGTATGAATCACCATCCTCCGTTTCAATTCACGTTCAACTTCCATCACTGCTGTCATTTTATTTTCGACTCATCTGCATGCCAGTGAAACACTTCATAACTTAAATTTAGTTCGCACTCTTGCAAATGAACAGCAAGGAAAAAAATCCACGGCCATTTATCATCCATCAAGAGACTGTACATGTAAATGTAAAATTGAGCTTTTGATCGTGGCGATTTCCGCTCATCGTAGAACACACTTTTTTTGACTAGGCGCCAAGAGTTAATTGAGAAGACTCGTTGCTCGCTGCCAAGATTAATTGATTCATGGTAATAGAATAGCGACGGTGGACTCAATCAAAGAATTACTTCTAAAAAAACACAAACAATAATAATAAGCATAATAAATTTAAAGTTTAATTGTTTCATACATTTTTAGAAATTGTAGACCGTAATCAGAACTAAGAATATTAACATCCTAACTATTGGGTCGTATAAAAAGTCTCCACGGTTTTTTCGTACATATTTGACAAACTTTTTTTTTAAAATTGAAAATCAATTTCAATCAAGTATATATTGACCATTATTATCTTTGACCTTTTGCCATTTATCTAGTAAGTGCATAATTCCATTAGTGTAGAACTCCTGTGGTTTATCAGCGAAAAACTTGGCCAAGTGACTTTCAGCGGGGATTCGGTCGGCCAATTTCTTACCATCAACGGAGTTTTGCAGAGATCGAAACTGATTATAGTCATACGGTATAAGATCCGGGCTATACGGTGGATGCATCAAAACTTCCCAACCAAGTTTAATCGATTTGTTCCGAGTCATCAAAGATGTGTCATGATGAAAGACTTCTACACATTTTATAGGATGGAGGGTGGACTAGAGGTCACCCATCCACCCTACATATATATTTTTATTCAAACTACAAACCCTCGTTTGTGATAAAAAAAATCAATAATCAAAAATTTGAATATAAATTGGAAATATAATAAAACACTTAAAATTACTAAATATATTTGGGGTGGGTGGGTGGCCTCTATCCACCCTCCAACCCATAAAACATAAGCGAGGGTTTTATTAAACATTTATAGTATCAAGTTGAAAATTTCATTGAAAAAAATATATGCACTGGTAAAATTAATTCAATAAAAATTAAGTTGATGCTTCTATATATTTTATAGGATGGTTGGTGAGATAGAAGGCACCCACCCACTCTACATATATATTATTATGTACTTAAGTCTCAATCACTCATTCGTAATAAAAAAAAAATCGTTCAAAAATTTGGTAAAAAATTTCGAAAGCAAAGGCGTTGTTATAGTTAAAATTATTAAATATATGTGGGGTGGGTGGGTGGCCTCTATCCCACCCTCCAATCCATAAAACACAAGCGAGAGTTTCATTTAAATAAAATTCTACAAAGTTAACAATTTAGTTGAAAAATCTATACATGATTATAAACAATCCATTAAAAATTCAGTACAACTTTTGTGTATGTTTTGTGGGTTGGGAGAGGCCACCCACCCACCATACATATATATTTTTATATAAACTACAAACTCTCGTTTGTGATAAAACACTGATGTTAATTATTGAATATATGTAGGGTGGGTGGGTGTCCACTATCCCACCCTCCAATCATTAAAACATAAGCTGGGGTTTAGTTGAAAATAATATTGTACAAAGTTGACAAATAAATCATATGAAAAATGTATCAGTAAATAATTGAATAAGAATTCAGTAGAACTTTAGTAAATGTTTGTTTTAGGGGTTGGACGGGGATAGTAGATAGCAGGGTGGGTGGAAGACCCTACTTATATAATTTTACTTGAGTAAGACAATTGTTTGACTATTTGATCATTCGATCAGAAATTTGTGGATAATTTAGACAGACATTGATTAATATTTAAAGTTACTAAATATATGTAGGGTGGGTGGGCAGAACCTATCTGATCCTCTAAACTCCAAAGCATAGGTAAATGCACCAAGTTGACAATTTAGTTGAAAAATGTATTCAATGTATGTGTGTTTATTGTTTTTGTAATCCTACTACAATAGAATACGTAATAATCTGACGTAATCTTGACCTACCTCATGAATAATTTGCTAGAGCGAGCGTACTCATGATCTACCTTAATAACATATGCATTAACTTAGCGTATTTCTGACATACCTCATTTGACTATTGATTGAGCAAGCGTACTCATGACCTACTATAATCAAATGCGTTTTTCCGTTCGTTGCAGCAGTTTCGACCTATTTAGAAGTCTACATTAGTTAGCACTTTAACTGCATCTTTTTAGAATTCACTATTCTTCTAGAATTGTAGATTTTTAGATTTTCAAAATAAACCAAATGTACCATTATTTTGTTTGAATGTATTCATTGGGATGCAATTAATGGCGTTTTAGAGTGATGGGGACGATCCTTTAAAGTAGCAAGTTCAAGAATAAATAAAATACGACTAAATGACCACGTGGTCGATACTACTACTGTAAATGTATATGAATTCATATATAAATTAGTTTTATTTATTGGTGGTTGTTTATGTTTATCAATTCTATCATATGTACACGGGCTTGTTTTTTAGTTGGATGCCGTGTTTGTTGATCCCGGGGATTTAAAGGGCAAACGTTGGCTCTCTGGCGTAGAGGAAATACATCTCGCGTTTCCGACGCGTTTAATGTAAGCTCCAGATGCGGAAGTTCTCACATCGCTGTTTGTTATTGCGGGGATATACTTTGGGAAACGGCGACTCCGACTGTATTACAAACACTACTGACATTACCAACTACGAATGGAATTTCAACTCGCCGCAAAACGTTGTGTTATTTTAGACTTCACACAAACTGTAACGTATTAAATTGTTGCAGGCAATATTATTTACTTTATTTACACCAATAAATAAAGTAAATAATATTGCCTGCAACAATTTGAGAGTAAGTAAGTAAATTAACAGCAATTTACTTCTCCTAGTTACGACGTAATTCCCAAACATCGGACGTCATATCCGATCCACTGAATCCCCACGGGTGTAGTAATTTCCAGGATATCGCGTACATAATAAAACCGCATGAGTCGCGCTAATATTAAATTATTATATAAAATCGTACCGGGGGAATGGGAATCCACTTATTATCCTCTCCTGTTACGTCTGCGCGAGCATTCGTTCGCCAAGCATAATCTCGTTATTATCGTCATATATGGTAATGCGATTACCTCGTAAACGAATATTTAAATGCCACGAGTATTATTATAAATTAACATTTTATACACGCTTTTCTATGTAAGGATAAAAATGTGAGATTCTAGAATTGTAATAAATTTGTTGAGCTTTATCATTTGTTAGTTTTTTAGTTTTCTCCCATAATGTCCTATACATGCTCAATGGGAAAAAGATCAGAAAATCAGGTTGATTATGACATTATCCTCCGCAAATCGGTCTTGCTGGACAGGTGGGTCTAAAGAAACGGAATAATATGGTGTTCTATCACTTCATCTACACATTATTGATATTTCCTCGGAATAATACCAACCGAGAAGTACTTCCATTAGTTATAGCATTCCATATCATAATACCTACAGCTTGATGCACTCAATAGAAAACTGACTCCATGTTGGACGTTCCTCAAGTCTTCGTCTGACCCTCATAGGGTCATCACGCATCCCCAAATAGAATGGTCACTTAATACCATCCTATATCACTCTAGGTTCCTATGCAGTCGTAACCTACACCACTCCCAAAAGTTGCTGTCGGTTTTGAGCCATTAGTGATAACAAAATATGTGGCCGATGAGATGGCTAGTAGAAAGTTCTAATTCTGCAGTGAAGAGTTCGAAGGGTTATAGATCGGCAATTGGTATTCAAGAATCGTTCTCTTGTTGCCATAAGTCGAATATTGTTGTCTTTAATTTCATTTCTTCTTCTTTGTCCTTCTGCGACCTTTCTGACCCTCTCTGGCCTGATAGCAGCGCATGATGGTGGATTGGTTATATATTTTTTGGAATTCAAATCTTCATTCAAATATTTACTATACCATAATTGTATAGACATAATACATGTATATACCTAGTAAATAAAAATATCTCTGGCTTCTTCCCTTCATCTTCACCCCGAGATTGGCGGATGTTTATTTCCATCTCGGGCTATTGGAGTTAAGGGATCGTGTGATTTTTTTGTTCACAGTAGTTTGATGTCACTGAATATACACTTTTAAAAGACTTTATCTGTCATAAAAAATATTTATGGGCGTAAAAATCCTTCAGTTTTAGTGTACAAAAATTCACAATAAATTTTTATCCACAGCCTTCAAACCAAATATTTTTGATATAATTATTTTATGCCTTGAAATTATATTGCGATATTAACTATATTATTTGTATGCACACTACCTGGCACGCAACACCCATGTTTTATGGTATTTCCATGAAAATCATTATTATAAAAATAGAACCGATACGCGTATACGTATATCTATGTGTTTTGTATTTGTGTGGGTAGTTTAATGGACTTTCTACAAATAAAATTTCCTGGTGTCAAAATTACGTCCGAGCATTATAGTTTTTTATTCGTTTTATTGTTATGGGATGTCTTGAAATACACAAGCATATGTTGATAATTTAATGTAATGTGTTGGCATTGAAAGAAGAAGAGGTAATAAAATGTGTGTGGTGTTAAATTTTATTGTTCCATGTTTTAATTTTAACATCCGATAAGAAATAAATAATATGTTTTTTTTTAAGACTAGAGATACTATTTTGGTTGTCTAAAAGTTGCGCTCTAGCCTTAACTGGAGGTTTATAAAATAACATTTCGTTTCCCTGTCTTCAACTGCGTTGTGCTGACGAGGTACAAATAGATTGAAACCGGCAGATAAATGATAATCGCTTTAACTGAAACTAATCCACCGTCATATAATGCTATTGGGCATGGATTAGAAAGGTTGGGATCATCGCAGAAGAGGACAAAAGAAAAAAAGAACAAATGTTAATAATAAAAAACTTTATTACCCAACAGTCACCAATTACAGGACAATATAACTATATATAAGGTTAAAGACAGCCAGCTTCGACTTATGGCAACAAGAGATCGATTCTCCAGTACCAAACCAATTACTGATCTATGGTTAATTAACGAAGATCCTCCTGTAACTCTTTGAGTTTAGTGATAAATCCCCTTCAAACTAGGAAGGCACAATGGTCGCATTAAAGTCAGACGACGATGTGGGGAAACGTCGCAACTTGATTATTTTGATAAGATACCCATGCACCTAACTGTAGGGATTATGGTATAGAGTGCTATAACTTCTAGAAGAAGGTCACGTTGGGTATTTATCTGAGACAATATGAACGCCCAGTGATATGTGGATGAGGTAATAGAACCCCAAATTCTTCCGTTTCTTCACCAGCCAGAGACAATGGCCATCTTCATATTGCAATAGTTTGTATGCACCGATTTGCGGATGATAATATCAATATCTTGCCATAGCCATCTCGATCTCATGACTTTTCGCCCATTGAGCATGCATGGGACATGGGGAGAAACTAAAGAACTTACAGGATCCTCATTAGACGCTGCAAGCTCTTCAGCACGAATCATAGGCTGCTTGAAATACAATACATCAAGAGATTATCGACCACCTGCTAGAATCAACACCACGAAGAGGAGGGGGAGTATGTAAGCAATAGGGGCCCATTATTAATAAAAGACATGTTTACAATGAATTAAATTCTCACTTAACCCGTGGTGAAACATTTTTGTATTAAATTATGAAGCAACACCAAGAGTTTATTTAATTAAGCTATAATTTACACTTACTTTTCTTTTAAATTTAAGCCAATTGCGAATCAATTTTTAATAAATTTGATCAAAAATTTCCTATCCCTTCTTCATGTTACAATTTCCATGTCTGATGGTAGAAGCGTTTACTTCATGGTACATCTTGAATGACCGAGACACAATAACTTTGTTTTAACCACTATATATACCAAATATAGTGGTAAATTATTGTGTCTCAATTACAAATTTCCATGTCACTATAATTAATTAACTTTTCTTATTAAATAATGTAATATTTTCTTCACAGCGCTCTAGATAAAAGTGTGCCATCGTTAAAAGATCTCGCGATTCAAAACAGATAACAGCTCCGGTCAAATTAAATAGCGTTATCTTCAATTAAACACAATGCGGCGCGGTCACGTCCCAGATAAAATCCGATGTTTGTCCTCCTGTAAATAAATAACGATCTATTTACTCATCACATTCCGTCGCGATTATTTCGAGTGGATCGGCTGATCTGTAAAGGTTTTAAATGTGGCAACACAAACTACAATATAACGTTGCAACATTTTCACTTTTAACCAGTTGATTTTTGTCTTATTTAATTTTCGATTTGAGATATTTGCTATCTTCTACCTTTTCAATTGCTTTTTGTTGGCAAATCTCAATTTCTTTTAATGAAAAATTTTAACTACTCTAATTTTACATTATTTTTAAAGAAGCTTTCAACTGCTTCATTAAATTTTATTAATCAGGAAACAATTGATAAACCCTTGGTTTGTTTCACTGATTTTTATGTTTGTTCTTCACCTATTATTTACTTCATAATGAGAATAAGAGAAAAGTGAGAAAATTTATCAAAAAAAAGAAAAGCAGTGACAGATTTTTAATGGATTTTGCAACTGTTTTCTAGCAAAATTTCAATTATATTTTGGGTTAATTTGGCAAATTTTAAACTACATATGATTGAAAATACTTTCTTTAAAAACACTCACATTTTGAAACTTTATTAGCGACTATAGTTTCTACAGTTTTAGCCTGTCATTTTCCCAAAAGAAAAAAGGATTGATTAAACAAAACGGTTAAACTTTAACTGTTTTTTTTTAATTAATCGTTTTTCGTTCAAAAACAATTCAAGATTTGCTCACAAAAACCATTTCATAAAGAGGATCAGCTGACATTAAATGATTTGTCAAAAATAACAAATCAATGTAGGTTTTAGATTAAATTAAAATTCACTTGGCTTGTTTCACAAATTAATAATTTATTCAACTAGTGAATTTTAATTTAATCTAAAACCTACATTAATACAATGTTTCACCAAGTGATTAATGAGAAACAAGTATATGATATAACAAAATCAAACTGTCTAAGAAAAACAATTTAATTCAACTCTGAAAAAATTTTCAAAAAACAAATGAAATGAAAGAAATGCTATTAAAAATATCAAAAAGGACTACGAAAATTTTCTCAAAGAAGAAACAATTCATTTACAAAAAAAAAACGTTGTAAATCTGTTCAAATTGAATATTTATCAAAAAATAATAATTGAAATTTTACTAAAAATTCTAATCCATTGAAAACGCGGTTTTATGGTATATTTTATTAGATATGGTTGGAAAACAGTTTAAATGAAAAAAAGAAATGCTTAAAACAGTTTATGTTAAAAAAAAACAGCAGTGAAAAATTTCTCGAAAGAAACAATTGAAAAATTTCTAATAAAAATATTCAAAAATTAAAAAAAAACATTTGAACTAAATTAATTCAATAATAATTATTATTGTTAATACTGCACTCAAATTTCAATATTTAATTTGTATAAATTAATTCACTTCGAAGAGTTAAAACAAAAACAATTGAATTTAGCCAAAGAGATCCAGTTTTAAATTTAATTAGAAATAATTGAAAAAATTGCTTCGAGTAAATAACCACTTTTGGTTTATGAATGTTCGCCAAAGGCTTTTCACGTCAAAACCTCAAGTTTTAAAACTCACTAGTTTAAAGTGGTATAAAAAAGTAAAGTGTTTTCTTTATTCTTAAATAATCATTTGTTTGGCCCTCAATTATAAATTGTCATCTGTCAGCTATTTTATTTTAACTGTCAATTTTCGGCTATGAATTGTCAATTTTTAATTCAGTAGTTGTCATTTGTCAGCTGTCAATGATACATTTTCAGCTTAAATTCTAAATTATCTTCTGACAGATCTTAACTATGAATTTTCATATGCCAGTCAATTGCCATCTGTTAACAATTGTTAATACTTATATGTCAGTAGTAAAATATAAATTGTCATTTGTCGGTTATCATCTATCAACTGTCATCTGTCAGCTATCAATTATGAATTTTCAGCTGTAAATTGTCATTTATCATCAGTTAGCAACTGTCAATTCTTATGTCACTAGTAAAATATAAATTATCATTTGTTTGGTTCTCAATTATAAATTGTCATCTGTCAGCTATCAACTGTAAATTCTTATATGTCATTAGTAAATTGTCATTTGTCATCTGTTAGCTATCAACTGTCAATTCTTATATGTCAGTAGTAAAATGTAAATGGCCGTTTGTCGGTTATCAACTATCAATTGTCATCTCTCAGCTATCAACCATCAATTTTCATCTACCAACTTTAAACTCTCAATTTTATGGCTATAGTAAAATGGAAATTGTCATTTGTCATATCTGAAATATCAATTGTCATCTATCAGCTATCAACTGTCAAATTTTAGCTATAAATAAATAACTATCAACTGTTTACTTTCATATAACAGTAGTAAATAATCATTTGAATGGCACTCAATTATTAATTATCATTTGTCAATTTGTATTTGTCAGTAGTAACTTTGTAAGTTGTCATTTAACATCTCTCAACTATCAATTGTCATATGCCAGCCATCAATTGTCAATTTTCGGCTATAAATTGTCAATTATGTGAGTATTAAAATGTAAATTGTCAATTGCCAGCTCTCACCTAACAACTGTCACCAATTTTTAGCTATAAATTGTCAATTATCATCTATCAGATCTAAACTGGCAATTTTCATATGTCAGTTACAACTTGTAAATTGTCATCTGTCAGCCATCGACCGTCAATTTTCAGTTATAAATTGACAATTAACATCTTTCAATTTTTATGTAGTGAATTGTGTATTGTCATTTGTCACCTCTCAATTATCAACTCTCAGCTATAGATTGTAAGTTATTTTCTGTTAATCCTCAACTGTCAATTTTTACACGTCAGCAGTAACTTGCAAATTATCATTTATTTGACTCTCAATTATAAATTGTCACCTGTCAGCTATCAACTGTCAACTCTTATATGTTAGTAGTAAATTATAAATTGTCATTTGCAATGTCTGATCTATGAGTTGTCATCTGTCAGCTACCAACAGTCAATTTTCAGTTATATATTGTCATTTATTTACCTCTCATTTTATATGTCAGTCGTAAAATGTGACTATCAATTGTCATCTGTTCGCTGAAAATAAACAGTTGAGAGCCAGCGAATGATAATTCACAAATTACAGCTAAAAATTGGTGATTAATAACCAATTTTCAGCTGTAATTTATGAATTATCATCTGTTGGCTCTCAACTGTTCATTTTCATATGTCATTTGTCAGCTATCAATTATCATCTGTCAGGTAGTAAATTGTGAATTGTCATTTATCATCTATCAATTATCAATTGTCATCTGTCAGTTATCAACTGTCAACTTTCATATTTCACTAGTAAACTTTCAATTGTCATTTGGTTGCTGTCAACTGTCAATTTTCAGTTATAAAATTATCAATTATCATCTATTAACTCTCAATTTTTATATGTCAGTAGTAAATTGTTATTTGTCAGTTCAAAACTATCAATTGTCATCTGGCAATTTTCAGCTATGAATCGTTAATATTTATCTATTAATTCTCCACTGTTAATTTTCATATGTCAGTAGTTTGTCGACATCTGTCAGCTATCAACTGTCAATTTTTATGTCAGTAGTAAATTGTAATCTTTTAACTATCAATTGTCAACTGTCTGTGTTAACTCTCAATTTTTTTTTCTGTGAGTAGTAAAATGGAAATTATCAATTGTCAGCTATCAAGTATCAATTGTCATCTGTCATTCATTATCAATTTTTATCTGTTAGCTCTCAACTGTTTATATTTATTCGTCAGTAGTAAATTGCCATTTGTTAACTATCTACTATCAATTGTCATCGGACAGCTATCAACTGTCAATTTTCAGCTATTTCTGTCGAACCACTTAAAGACAAAAGAAAAACTGATTTGTATATACAAACAATTGAAAGTAACTAAAAATCAAAAAATTAAAATAAAAATTCTAAAAAACAACCGAAAAGGTTTTTTTCAAAAAAAAAAACAGAATTTAAAAATGACTGCCAACAAAAAAAAAAATCTTTTTTTGGAAGAAAATGTGTTTCCTTGAAGGCAACCAAAACATTACAAAAACTAACAATTAATCCAAGATGTAAACTAACACCAACGTTAATAAATACTTTGACCCCTAAATGAGAAAACAATGGTGTTTTATTTGCTAAATAAAAAAATAAAATAAAATGAATAACAGCAAGAGGAACACATTTTTTTAAATAAACTACCAGCCGAGTCATTGTGGAAAGGTATCACGTCTATGAGTAATGCGGGGAAAAGGGGGTAGATGTAAAACTATCTCGAGGAAGAATATTAAAGATTTGAACAGGAGACAAATCATTAGTGTCGGTAAGGCGAACATCGTATGACCAGGTTCGTCTGCACCAATAATCTGGGGGAAAGGAGTTAGTGCAGCAGCAACAGCTACCTGAAGATCCAGAAAGGGAGAAAAAGCTGATACAATTAAGGGATACAATGGGAACGTTTAGATATAGCAAACTTATTCCATTAGAAAGAGGTTGGTCAGATGCTAAGATGCCAGGAAGGAGTATAGTACTTTTGATGAATTTTATACAAAGATACTCGAATTAAAAACTGTATTTAACATGAAGGGTAATTTCGGTAGAAAAAAAGGTGATTATCAGTTTTCGTTATTACCGGAAATGGAAAGGGTTTGGCAGGTTTTACAATTGGAAAAGATCGTGAATCAAGGACTGCATTGAGGAAAGCATAAAGTCGTGATGGACAAAAATTGATGCACATAAATGTCTTTAGGAACCATTCAGTGTATCATAATTTCTTCACGCAATTTGGTAAAACGAAGATATGTGTGAGTCAGCGTCAAGAGGGTCATGGTTTGGTTTGTCATTAAAAACTATTAGAACAATATGTGAAGTTATAGGAATAAAAGATATTTACGCAATGTTAGAAGGATCATCAACCAATCTTCAACATGTCGTGAAAGCCTTCTTACTGAGGATGCTTAGGCAGAAAACACATGAACAAGTTGCAGAGGAGAAAAAACTGCATCTACTGGAGTTCCGTAAAGAAAATTGCTACTATCCGACCATTTTGGCCCCGCTGAAAGAATCAAAGAAATCTAGTGAAATCACGAATGATGAGACCTTCACACAATACTGTTTAGATGGTAGGGTGATACTGAAGAAAAACAAAAGTTTCCGCCATTATACACTAAACATACGTCTTGGGAGATTTATGTATGTAATACTTCATTCTTTATATATGTTGCCATATAATTAGGATGTTTTCCTGTAGGGCAATAAATATTTATTTATTTATTTGAAGAAACATGAGTAGTTAAGAAATCAGGATAAAGTGATTTTCGAGCATGGAGAAATTAAAAGTTTTCTCACTGATAAATATAAAAAGAGTAGACCTCACAAGAAACCGAACGAAGAGGTTAATGAGGAAGAGGCACAGGCTTAAATAATTTGTAAATATTTGCTTTAATAATAAACATAAACGAAGAAATTTGTATAAAAGGTCAAAAACAATTTAAAATTACTGAATACAAAAAAAATAGATCTGAATGAAAATATTTAAAATTTCTAAAAACAATTGAAATTGATCTCAAAAATAATAATATTTCAAAACTTCAAAAACATGTAAAACTTTTTATATATAAGTTTAGTTCAAGTGACATAAATAGACGTCAACAGAAATTAAATTATATTATAAACATTTAAAAATTTGAAATTTATTCAATGAGATTAAAAACAAGAAAAATTACTATCAAAATTCAAGTTTAAATATAACATATCTACTAGAACAGAATGAATGAAGAATTAACCTTGAAAATGTAGTGTAACAATAAAATCTTTATTATCAAAAACGGTGGTGACAGATGACCTAGTACTAAAAGCAAACAAAGAAAAAATCAAAAGTTGTTGAAAAAACAACAATTCATAAACAAAGGATAATTAATTAATTTGAAACATATAACAGAAAAATAAATAAAAATAACCTAAAAAATGTCCAAGTAAAAAATGTATAAAAAACTACTAAAACAAAATATATTGTGATTGTAATTTATATTTAAAAAATGCAAACAATTAAATATTATCAATAAAAAATAACAGAAATTTAATAATAACTTAAATAAATTTAATATTACAATCAATAAAAACAAATATGCAACTAAAATAAAAAATCTAAATTTGAAAAAGTTGAATAAAAAGATATGCAATCCTAAACAATTGAAAAAAAAACAAATTTAAAGTAGTTCCTTAAGTTACATGAAAGTTTATATCTTTATTTATTTATTCTTTATCACACTTGCTCAAAAAAATGCAGTTAATACAAAATAGATAATATAAAATATTGAAGACATACAAACAAATTTTGACAGCAAGTTGAATCTTAATAATAATAATATATATTATATATCTTAAAGGAAAGTGAAGAAAGGAATATATAGTCTGTTCGTTGGATCTTTGGTCGTACGTCACAAACTATCGCTTCAAAAAACGACGAAAGTTTTACAGTGCGTTCTTTTTCTAACGCATTTGGTTTACTTTATCAGACTGAATGTTTTTGCGTCGTTTCTCGAAGCGATAATTTGTGACGTACGACCAAAGATCCAACGAACAGACTATAACTGTGTTTCAATTGAGCAAAACAAAGTTACTGAAATAAAACAAATTAAAGTGATCAAAGAAAACAATTAAAAAAGAAATATTTCAACTGAAAATTATGCATTTTTTTAATAAAATTAATAAAAATTTCTGAAAGAAAATGAATGAAGAGAAATTTTAGTGAATATAGCGGATATCTGAAAAACGAAAACAATTGAACAAATTGGGACGATTGAATCTTTTTTTTAAATTAATGAATATGACAAAAATGAAAATTGACACAAAAAGGTTTTAAAGTTATTTGAAAAATTTTAAAAAATATTTCGGTCAAAATTATTCGAAAATTGTATATAACTTTAATTTAAAAAAAAAAATAAATAAATAAAAACTGTTGGCAAAAAGACCTCAGGTCTATAGCCCAGACGGACTAACACCATTTACAAAATTAAACACAATCACTTTGTTTTGTATAACCGTTAATAATTTATATGGTGGATATAAATAAATAACGGTTATACAGAACAAAGTGATTATTGTGTTTAATTTTGTGATTAAATATGTATAACGAAGTAGAAGCCTCCATCGTCAATGAGTTAACACCATTTATTTATATTTATGTTAAATTTTATTATGTACTGTTAATGTGTCCAAATAAAGATTATTGTATATATAAAAACTGTCAGCAAATAATTATTACGTATTTATGACAAGAAAATAACATTTTAAATTTGTTAAAAATAATCAAAATAACTAAAAACAGACTGAAAGACCTACGGTCGACAGCCGTGAAGAAAAAGAATCATAAACATTATTGTTATTGTTATAATTACGTACTATCTTCAATAAAGATGTTTCTCTCTTCCAAACTAAAAACTAATTAAACCTGTTTTTTTTTAATGACAACAAACAAAAATTAAATTATGAAAATGGAAAATTGAAACTTAATTTAAAAAATAATAATAATCAGAATAAAAATTGTAATTTCTAAAAACTAAAAATAGAAAGAAAAATTTTGGTAGAAATATTGAAAATCAAAAACAATAAGAAGAAACATTTACAAACAAAAAGATTTTAATAAAATTGTGAAAAAAAATTAGAAGTTAATGAAAAAAAGCTTTAACCAAAGTGAAAATTATTAAAAACAAAGTTGGCCATGTCAAAATTCCATTCGAAATTTGCAAATAATTTAAAGAAGAACAGAAAATAAATAAATGGATTTAAAATATGCAAAACAGTAAGAAAAAAACAATTTGAAGTGTCAAAATAAAGCAGTTAACAATTATGATGTAAGTAACCATTAAAAATGACAGAATAAAATAAAAACATCTGAAAGTCAAATAATAAGAAATACTTTAATTCTTGGGTCTTAACGGCGTTCACTTCGTGGTACATTTCTTTATTCAGAAATATTTTAATTATCAATATTTAATTTAAAATTTTTGTTAATAACAAACAATTAGAAATGACTAAGAGCAAGAAAAAGAGTCGAAATTTATGTAGAAGTTAATAAATAGTTGAATACTAGAATTAAAAAACAAAAGTATCGAACTGAAAACAAAATTGAATGAAAAGTGGCTTCGAAAATTAATTATAAAATGTAAGCCTAAGAAAATAAAAACATTTCAATATTACAAACGAGAAAAAATAGATTATAAAATATTTGAAGTGAGTGTTAAGTTTAAAAACATCTGAAAACTACTAAAATAAAATATACAATTGAAGAAAAATACCTAACTAAAATAGCAGTTGAATAAAAAGATATTTTAAATGTAGGGGAAAATTCCCAAAACAATTGAAAAACAAAAAATTTCTGGAAAAAAAAATTAAAATGACCCCAAAAAAACAATTGAAGAAAAATATTACAATTGATAATTATTATTCGAATGAAAACAATAGAATAATCTGAAATAATCTGAAAAACATTAAAATTAAAAGAAGAGAAATATTTGTGAAAATTGCAGAAATTTAAAAACATGAAAACAATTGAACAAATTGGAAAGATTGAATCTTTATGAAAAAAATGAATATTGATACAAAACGGTTTTAAAGATATTTGAAAATTCATAAAAAAAAATATTTGGGTCATTCATTCATTCGAAATTTGTAAAACTGTCAACATAAAATGATTTCGAATTCATCACAAGAAAATAACATTTTAAATTTGTGAAAAACATTCAAAAATAACTAAAAACTAATTAAATCAGTTTATTTAATGACAAACAAAAACTAAATTATAAAAGTCAACAATTTAAATTTAATTTAAAAAAAATATAATCAGAATAACAATTGTAATTTCTAAAAACTAAAAATAGAAACATTTGAAATTAGAAAGAAAACATTTGGTTAGAAATATTGGAAATCAAAAACAATAAGAAAACAATCTAAAAACAAAAATGATTTTAAATAATTGTAAAAAAAAATAAGAAGTTAACGAAGAAAGCTTTAACCAAAGTGAAAATTATTAAAAACAAAGTTGGTCATGTCAAAACTCCATTCGAAATTTGTAAATGATTTAAAAAAAGTACAGAAGATAAATAAAGGACTTAAAATATCTGAAACATTGAATTAAAAAAAAAAACAATTGAAAGTGTCAAAATAAAGTAGTCAACAATTATGATGAAAGTAAAAACAAAGAAATATTATAGAAAAAATGTGAGAATAAAATAAAAACATTTGAAAGTAAAACAAATTTTGAGAATTTTTTACTGACTTTGTCAGTTTGACACTGGATGACAAGAATAAATGAAAAATGATCGAGAACAATAAAAAGAATCGAAATTTACGAAAAAAGAAACAATTGAAGAGTAGAATTAAAAATCAATTGAATGCTAGAATTAAGAAATAAAAGTATCAAATTGAAAACAAAAATTGTTTGCAAAGTGGCTTTGAAAATAAATTTAAAAATTACCAATATAAGCCGAAGAAATATTATAAACGAAAAAAAAACAGAATATAAATATTTGGAGCGTAAAGTTTAAAAACATCTGAAAACTACTAAACAAAAAAATATTGTGAATACGAAACAAATGAAATTTATTTTTAAAAAGCAAACAAATAAATATATGAAATGAAAACAAACGACATTTAAGAAAAACTTTTAAAAACTTGTTTAATTTAATATTAAAATTAACGTCGTAAAAGTCGAGGTCAAATTCTAAAACAATTGAAAAGGGATAATTATAGAAAGAAAAATAAAAGTATGTAATTAAAATTTACAAATTCAATGATAACAAGATTAGATTAGATTATATATATCCCAAACATAAATTAGATTATAAGAATATTAAATAATATATTATAAACATATATAAACAAACGAATATTAAAATTGAAACAATTGAATGTAACTATAAAATTCGTGAATTGTAGATTAAGAAACAATTGAATATATCATTTAATATTTGTTGAATTTGGTTCTCGTTTATCGCGTGGTGAAACATTTTTAATATTAAACCAAGTGCCTTTCTATAAACAACCCTAAATATAATTATATATCATGATAACAAAATAAAATAAATAAAAATAAGTCAAAATAACTTTGATTAAAACACTTAGAACCTTTCTTCAATATTTTAAGTGTTTTAATCAAAGTTATTATTATCTTGAAGTAACTCGATCAACCAAATTAAGTCGAAATAAGAAAATAGTAAATTAGGTTAAGAAAAAAATTGGCGAAATAAATAAATTTAATTAACTGCTCATTTGGGTTGTTCAACGTCGCACTGAAAATCACTTTGATTTTTTTCACATAAATTTCTTTTGAAACAATCAAAATTTGTTGAAATGGTCAAAAAACAATTGAATATTACGTACAGGGTGAGTTTTCTTGGATGTTCTTTGTGGGAATCTCGGGAAACTATAAGAGATAGAGAAACGGTTAAAAGGGGAAAGAAATGTGGTTTTACGAGACGAATAAAATGTCACTTGCAAAGTTTTCAAAAAAGTCAAGGTGAACTAGATACATAAAAAGTAAAACGTTAATTGTTTGAAATTAATATATTTCGGTTATTATGATAGATAGAAAAAAAAAATGTAAAGGGCAAATTTGTTAATTTTACACAGATTAATAAAATATATTCAGAAATTTTTTATCGCCACTTTTACACTTATTTTTTAGTAACTATGTCATATGTGATATCGGATTAAAGAGAAAAAAATAAACTATCGAATAAGGCCAGAGCCAACTATGGATGTAAGTTTGCGTTAGATCTCTGAAAATAAAAAGATCTAACGCAAACTTACATTTTTTTTTAATGCAAACCATCCATAGTTGGCTCTGGCCTTATTCGATAGTTTATTGTTTTCTCTTTAATCCGATATCACATATGACAGTTATTAAAAAATAATTTTACAACTACACTAGATGTAAGATTTAATGTTTTAAAACTTTTTTACTAGAAAACATCTTCTGTTTCGTTGAAATACGTTGTTTATGCATTAAAACATATCTGCTTTGGGATTGCAATAATAAATAATTCATTTGTCACAGTGATCTCGTGATCGAGTCGTTCGTTTTTTTTTTAAGTATGTCATGGATTTATGTAATTGTTTTTAAAAACACCGATTCACTTTCAAACGAAGCCGAAGAAGACCAAAATTAAATATAGGTGTGGTGTGTTGTTTTGATCACGCGAAACATCTTGTGTCGGGGGGGAGGGCACTGCACTAATTGACCATATTGCCGCCTCGTCGGCACGGTGCTATTATAAAGTAATTGACACACTTTAACGCCGCAACAATAATAAACAAGCACCCTTCCGCGCCGTGCATTCGGACAATTTGTGAAACGTGACCGTCCGTATCGATTTGAAGGAAATGAATCGTTTCTTTTTAATTTTTATTAATGTAGTAATGCGGCTGTCAACAAGTACCCGCACACAAACACAAGGGGGATGATGATGATGATGAAGGGGACTAGTTTTTGGGTGTGCCGCCCCGCGCGGCTGTTTTCTGTTAAGAAAAACACGGCCACCATGTTTTCGGTTTTACTTACTTTCAAGTCCCGTGAGAGAGTCGCTGCTCCGTTCGGTGGATATAGTTCCAATGCCGTCGTCATTTAAACATGATTGTATATGTGTGTGTGTGTGTGTTAGTAAATCCAAACGGGCTGCTGCAGACTGTCAAAACGCACAACACTAATCCGTTTTATCAAGGGGGCACTGTTTTCGCACACTAATCTAACTGCGGACGGGGGTTGAAGGAACGTACGCGGTCACGGGGGCACGGTTGCGGAATAACAACAACGACGAGACACTGGGACTAGTGGCACGATGAGGCGCCATACTGAAGTGTCGTCCGCGCTCGCTCACTCAATCCACACCGCCATTTGCAACTCGCTTCTGCGCACTGCCAACCGAAAATTGGTAGAAGTGAAGAAAAAGTTGGCAGAGTGGGAAGACAACATAAACATACTTACATTAAAAATTCTTTTTAAACCACTGGAATTAAAAGTTAACCATTTGAAATGTATGTTTTTTTTTTTTAAATATAATTACGGCTTAGAGTTCATGACTTCGAATATCCCTTACGTGGAAACAGTGGCGTACGGAGGGGCGCGCGCACGCGGGTTCACCGGGTGTACGTATATAAATAAATTCCAGATTTTTTTTTTACTCTTCGCTTCCACGTTTATGCCCTCCATTCCGTTGGATTACATACACTCCGGATATAAATCCACTGGGCCATCCTAGAAAAGAATAATTGACCCCTCCCTTTACGCGTTTATTATCGCAGTGTGCCGTGAAATAAATAAACGCTGTTAGTAATTAGTATTTATTTACATAACACCTTACTAAAAAAAGATTGCACTCATTTCGAACTATTAATATCAATAATTTATAGTATTTGTAAATAATACTTATTAGATAATAATGTAATAAATAATATTTGAATAGAATACTTACTAGATCATATAATTGAGAAATATAATGAGTATTTGACGTTTAAAATTGTTACCACTTTTTTGTTGTTTCTTTTTCTTAAAACGGAATCATTAATTTTAAATGGCCTAGCGCGAATGCAACGTCCGGTTTCCGGTGCATGTAATCGTTTCCAGCGCGACGCCAATTAACAAGGGGGCGCCTTGTGGAAAATTCACTAATTACGACCTTTGGAAATTGCACTTCCGATATAAAAAAAAACGTCCGGATTGTTTCAATTAATTTAAAAAAATCATTAATTATATTTATAATATTATGTATTCACATTATTATGATAAAAACAACTGCAAAACGATTGTGTAAATATGGCGCATTTTGGATAATTCCGTGAGTCAGTTTGGGAAGTCGAGCGCTATATTTAGTTTATCTTTGGACGTTGGATTCGTTCCTTGCAATAAAATCGCAATTTGCTTTTTGCGTACGTACACAGAAATGCACAACTATTCGTCGTTGTTTATGTAAGCGAACGTTCGGTTATATCAGTGGAGCGATTGTACGTGTTGAATCACCGCAATTCTCGCTAAAGCGTTTGTGTTGTTTGCGGGTTTTGTTTACGGACTCGATGGCATTTCACTTATCGGTCAATATGAGTACAAAACTGGGTTTTCAATATATTATAAAACGTTTATAGCAATAGATCTAGGTAAAAAAGTAACTACTAAATTATGTATGAATATTAATGATTTGGAAGAAGTTTCTTTTTGAAAACGAAGTAGAAGCATCTAACATATATAACATAATAAATGCTAATGTGTTCTCTCCTGTCCTCTAATGTTCTCTTTTATTCTCTTTCCAATGTTTTCTTCTATTCTCCGCTGTTCTCATTTGTTCTTTTATGTTCACTGATCTATTCTTCTTTTATCTGTTGTTCTCTGATGGTCTGTTCTGTTCTCTTCTTTTCCGTGTTCTTCTGATGAAGAGAATTTCAGAAAACCGAACGACACAGAAGAAAACAAAAGGGAATAACAGAGAACATCAGAAAACGGAAGAGAATATCAGAGAAGAGCAGAAACTAGCAGAGGAACAAAAAAACCTCAGCGAACATCAGAGAATAGCAGAGAACAAAAGAAAACATCATAGAACATTAAAGAGCAGCACTAAAAAGCAGAGAACAGAAGATAACAGACGACAAAATTAGAAAATAGAAGAGAACTAAACAGAACCTCAGAGAACATAAAAAACAAAAGAGAACATAAGAGAATAGAAGGGAACAAAACTGATATTTTCTTCTGTTCTCTGATTGTCTCTTCTATTCTCTTCTGTCTTCTAAAATTGTTTTCTGTTTCCTGCTGTTCTCTGCTGTTTCGCATATATAAATATATAAACAAATAAATAAATAAATATTCTTTCTGATATTCTGCTTTGTTGTCTGATATTCTCTGATGTTCTCATATTGTTTACGTCTCTAATATTTTTTGCAGTTCCCTGCTGTTGATAATGTTTTCTTTTGGTCTCTTCTGTCCTCTGACATTCCCTTCTGTTCTCTGCTGTTATTTAATGTTCTGTTTAGTTTTGCTCTATTCTCTGATGTTGTCTTCTGTTCTCGTTGGTTCTGAGCTGCTCTTTACTGTTCTCTAATATTGTCTTTTGTTCTATGTTGTTCTCTGATGTTCTCCTCTGTTGAAGAGAATTTCAGAGAACAGAAGCGAACAGAAAAGAATAGCAGAGAACATCAGAGAAGCAGAGAACAGAAGATAACAAAAACGAACATCAAAGAATAGAATGGAACAAAACTGATTCTCTTCTGTTCTCTGATGGCGCCTTCTGATATTCCCTGATTTCTGCTGTTCTCTATGATTTTGGGCTCCTCTCCGTATCTTTTGTTGTCTTGTGATGTTCTCGTTTAATTTTTCTGTTCTTTTTTGTTTTCTGATATTCATCTGTTCTCTGATGTCCTCTTATGTTTTCTGCTGTTCTTTGCTATTCTCTGATGTTCTCTAAGGTTTTCTTTTTTCTCTTAGGTTTCAATTTTATTTACAATGGCGATATAAATTGTATACATTATTTTTTTGGATTGACACTTAAAATTATATAAATTATTGGTTCGTCTCTTTTCTTAACGATGAGTTTTAAATGCATTTTTAACCGCACCATCACCATCCATTTCATTGGACGTTTTGTTCAGTTGTTTACAAATATAGAGCAGAAAGGAAAGGACGAAACATTCTACCAAATATCCGACCAGTAGTGCAAACTTATAAGAAGAAAATTCTTTATCGATTGAATATAAAAAAATATCATTCTAAGTTTAAAATAGGGATTTTATTTGATGGTTTCTGCTGCTCCCTGATATTCTTTTATCTGCTACTCTCTATTTCTCTCGCCTGTATCCTAATGTTCTCTGCTGTTCTCTTATACTCTTCTCTTGTCTGATGTTCTCTGATGTTGCCTTTATTTCTTTTCTATTTTGTGATGTTCTCTGCTGTTATTTGATGCTCTCTTTTGTTGAAGAGAATTTCAGAAAATTGAAAGGGCCAAAAGAGAACAGCAGAGAACATCAGAGAATAGAATAACGAAAAGGAATAGAAGGGAAGAAAAGTGATATTCTCTTCTGTTCTCCTTTTTCTTTGAATTTCCCGTATATCGTAAGAGAACAGCAGAGAACAGAATAGAATTTCAGAGAACAGAATAGAAGAGACTCTGCTTTTCCCTGAGGTTATCTGACAGTTTCTAATTTTCTATGATGTTCACTGCTATTTTCTAACGTTTTCTTCTTAGCAATGAATTTCTGCACTTCTCTTTTGCTCTCTGCTACCTCTGGTGTACTTTGCTCTTCTTTAATTATCTCTCCTGTTCTGTGATTATCTCTGCTGTTCTCTGGTGTTCTGTATGGTTCTCTTCTATTCGCCGATGTTATCCTTTTCTTCTGTTCTCTTTTGTTCTCTAATGTTCTCCTTTGCTTTTTTCTATTCTCTTTTGTTCTCTGATGTTTTCTTCTGTTCTCTGTACTCTTTGTTTGCTTCTGTTCTCTGATTTTTTGTTATGTTTTCTGTTGTTCTTTGATTCTCTAATATCATATGATTCTCGTCTGTTCTGCTATCGAATGTTCTTTGCAATTCTCTGCTGTTTTCTTTTGTTCTTTTCTGCCCCTTGATTTTCTCTTCTGTTCTCGTAATATTTTCTACTGTTTCATTTAGTTCTCTTCTATTTTCCGAAGTTGTCTTTAGTTCCATTCTATTCTCTTCTGTTCCTTGCGTTTCTGTGCTACTCTCTACTGTCCTCTGATGTTCTCTTTTGTTCTCTTCTGTTTCCTGATTTCTTTACTGTTCTTTGCAGTTCTTTGATGTTCTCTGTTATTCTCGAAGGTTTTCTTCTTTTCTATATTGATTCCTGCTGTTCTATCTTCTGCTGTCTAATATTCGCTTCTGTTCTCTGCTACTCTCTACTGTTCTTTGATGTTCGTTTTTTTTCTTCTCGTCTCTGATGTTTTCTTTTGTTGTCTGCTGTTCTTTCTTTTATGCTGGTCTTGATGGCTGTTTGTTCTGATGAAGATTCTTTGGTTTCTTTGAAATTCTTCTCTAATGTTGCGATATGTTATTTTCAATACTCTGATGTTCTCTTCTTTGATTATCTGTTCTGGTGAAGAGAATTTCAGATAACTGAATGGAATTAAAGAGAACATCAGTAAACAGTGGAAAATAAAAGAGAATATCAGATAACTGAAGAGAACAAAAGACAATAGAAGGAAACTAAAGTGATAATCTCTCCTCTGACAGTCCATTGTAGCATTGTAGAAGAGCAGAGAACAGAAGATAATTTCAGAGGGCAAAAAAGTACCAAAGAGACTCTGCTGTTCCCTGAAGTTATCTGACGTTTTCCAATTTTCTCTGATTTTTTTCTGCTTTTGTTATTTCTAATGTTTTCTTCTCTTCTTTGCTGATTTCTGCTTGTCTCTTCTGTTTTCTGCTGTTCTCTATGATTCTGCGCTGATTTCTGTTGTTCTCTTTTGTTGTCTTCTGTCTCTTCTGTTCTCAGGATTATTGGTATTCTCTGATTATCTCTGCTGTTCTTTGATGTTCTGTTTGGTTCGCTTCTATTCTTGGTTTTTCTGTTCTCTTTTGTTCTCTGATGTTCTTCTTTGTTTTTTCTACTCTCTTTTGTTCTGTTTTAGGATGTGCTCTGCTGTTGTCTGATGTTTTTTCAGTTATTCGATGTTATGTTTTGTCGCTTCTGTTCTCTGATATTGTTTTATGTTGTCTGCTGTTCTCTAATCATCTTAGCAGATCTTTGCTGTTTTTTTGATGTTTTATTTTGTTCTCTGCTGTTCACTGACATTCTCTGATATTCCGTTTAGTTTCCTGATGTTTTTTTCTGTTTTCTAATGTTATCGTCTGTTCTCTACTGTTCTTTGCTGTTTTCTAGGGTTTTCTTTTTCTCGCTGTTGGTCTCTGCTATTCTCTTCTGCTCTCTGATATACTCTTCTCTTATCTGCCGTTCTTTAATGTTGTGTTTTGTTCTTTTCTATTCTCGAATGTTCTCTTTTGTTCTCTTCTGTTCTTTGAAATTCTTTTATAATAGAAAGCAGAAGAGAATTGCAGAGAACAGAAGAGACTCTGTTATTACCTGACGTTATCTAACATTGTCCAATGTTTTCTTTCATTTGTTGCCTTCTGTTTTCTGATATTCTCTTCTGTTCTGTGCTGTTCTCTGGTCTTTTCTGATGTTCTCTTGCGTTTTCTTCTATTCTCTGATGTTATTTTGTTCGCTTCGGTTCTCTGATATTTTCCGACGTTTCCTGCTGTTTTCTGAAGTTCTGGTTTTTGTTCTCTTCTCTTCCCTGGATGTTTCTCTGATGATTAGTACAAATTAATCAGTAATATAAATTATTTCAGTATTTATTCAATAATAATTATTGTTTTACTTATTGGAGGACTTGATATTGGCCACCTACACTTTTTTATTACCTAAAATAACCACATTTTTTACACGATAAAGAGAAACTAAATAGTGGGATGTTAATTAAAATGAATAATAAATAAATAAACAGTTGGAAGCAATTAATAACCTTACTAATTATATTTTTTTTCCAAATTAATAATATTAATACCTAGATTAAACTTACCTATCACAATAAACATTATATTTACCTACTATGTAACTAGTTATTAACTTAATATTCTCCTAATCGATTGAAATAAATTAGAAATTTACCTAGCGTACTCTTGACCTACCTCAAAAGTCTACGCGTTGACGTAGGTCAAGAGTACGCTAGGTCAAGGCA
This sequence comes from Ontholestes murinus, assembly GCA_963969525.1. NCBI lineage: Eukaryota > Metazoa > Arthropoda > Insecta > Coleoptera > Staphylinidae > Ontholestes > Ontholestes murinus. The sequence goes on along the minus strand of OZ018394.1, from coordinate 5,117,229 downwards.
CAGTTTGTTGTGGTAGGTCAAGGGTACGCTAGGTTAATGCACTCTGTTGATGGCTAATTTCTCAAGGTAGAAAAGTATATTGGATTAATAAATAATTTCTAAATACTTTATTAAAACTTCGCTTGGTCCATTCTTGGTTAGTTCGGGTAGGTGAGGAGAACTTTAGACTTTTCGTTACGCTAAGCTTGGGTCATAAGGCTTCAGCTCTTGCGTCAAGTATTGAAACCCTACTTTTTTACCAACTCTAATCTATCAACTAACAAATATTTTAATAGAGTTACCAACACTGCACAAATGGTGGCAAATACAAATCTTGACTGCCAATAAATATTAATGAATTTTCTTTTAAATGATTACTGCAATCGATTCTTATCATCAAGACGATTTAAAGTATGTGCAAATATTTATTATTCAGAACAAAATAAAAATGAATTATTTTATGTAACTGCAAAACTATTTTGTTTGGTTTTTTTGGCACCACTTTTTCTAATGCATACAAATAAGACATAATATAATATGGATCGATGAGGCTGTTACTTGTTGAAACTCCATGGTATCGTATTTCTTTTATTTGATTAAAATTCAATGGCTTTTTTATAACATTAATATTTGCAACTAACAACAAAACAAATCCAAGAACTGTTACGCACGACATAAATACAAGCACTGGTAATTAATGGTGACGTCGTTTTCACGTGAACCCCGCTGAATAATTTAACAATAATGAGTCACGTCTTCCAATTCCGAAACACAATAAATAAATAAATAACAGCGATTTTGCAGACGTACGCGAACGCGTGGGCCTCTTGGCATTTGGGACGAAGCCGTGCGCCAGAAAACCATTGTCACGTCTATCTTTAATTTCACGCCCGACAACAATAATAGTGGAAATAATTTAAAACGTTGTAATTGTTTCATTTAGAAGATATCACAATTTCAATATTAACTCAAAAACATTTGGAGCAGAATGGACTTATCTAAATCAAACCAAATGAAATCAAATTTTCTATATTTAGATAGAAAAATTACATTACATCAGAAAGGATAGGAAAGTTAAATATTATATAAATAAATAAATAAAGTAGTTAACTTCTAAATCTAATTTTTTTTTAACTTGAAAACTATATTTTCTTTTTAATAAAGTTTTCTATTAAAAAAAAGTATTAAGAATGAAGATATTAAGGAGATTTCATTTTATCTCGCATCATTTCCACCACGTTAACGCAGTTGATATACATAGCAGCGTCTAAAGTCGGCAATTTTAAGGGGTGAAAACCTTGGCGCTAATATATTTTAACATCACCCCGCTAGCATTACTTTTATTATTATTGCTGAGGGCAAAATTTTAGTGCCCAGGTCCGTATAAAAGTTTAAGGCGGCCTTGATAAAAGAAATATGTCCGGCATTAAAAAAATGTAGACGAAAAACAAGTTCAAACACTTTATAGTAGTAGATTAAAATTATTATATTTTTTATTTAAATGAAAATTGAATGTTCATGCAACTTCATTAAAAATACACTGATTAAATACTTTTTTTATTTTTGTAAGACAGTATTTTTATATATGTATTTTGAATTTTATTTTAGTACAATGGATAAATAAATACTATCTATCTATCTATCTATCTATCTATAAATTGTATTTTGTATTGTTCTATTAAAAGCAGTAATTGTTTTGTTGTAATTACGTGCACATTTTATGTATCGGAAATTTCCTTGTGACTTATTTTTAGTCTTCAATGTCGTTATTTCGCGTTTCTTCCCCTATTCCTCGTAAAGTTAAACTTAAACACAATCATCGGTGTCATTCACACCAAACACCCACACACACACACATACGTACAAACGGAATGGGGGGAAAACTATTTCCAACGTGAATGGATGGATGGATGGATGGGACTCCACACCACAAAGAGCGCAAAACGCGCACACTTTGACTTTCCTGAACCGGAACGAGATATCTAAACCAACGATCGTTATTAGCTCAATTAATCCCACGTTATGCAATTCCTGTGAATGTGTATAAGTGTAATTTAGAAACCGGTGGAAATTGCCAATTTCAATTACACAACTGCCGATTAGTCGAATGCAAAAAGTGTGTTGGAAAACTACTGTAATTTCGATGTTATTTAACTAATCAAATTTATAATATTTTATCTAATAATACATAGAAAAATTAATAATGATTAATCATTTGTAGCGAATTTCTGTCCTATCACAATAATTTTTAACAATCATTAAAACAAAATTATTTTTCTTCAATTAAATTATTTTTTTTTTGCTAATGTGTATTCAAAGCACGCTTACAAACGCTATTTAATCATCTGGGCTGATTAATTGAAATAGCAGTGTCTGTATGATGACATCAATGGAATGCGCGAGTTTAATTAGTTATTTGCACTTGTGCGCTACATGTGTACTAATTAACTACGTACACACACGTCTGTCTTATTCCTTGATACATACATCAACTGTGTGTTTGTATGCGCTGAGTAATTATACAATGCGATATCCCTTTTATTACGTACGTAATTTCTGCCTGACAGAAGATGGAACGGAATTTAGGCCGAACAAATTACCGACGGTAATTGCATTTGTCTGTCTGAACTTCTTCTGAAGTTCTTAACTACTAACTTTAAAACGATTTCGATTCCTGACGCGAAAATCTATTCCTATATTGTGTTTATAATTTTTTTTTTGCAAGAGGTGAGTAACCGTTACTGATTACCATTACTCGTAGGTAACGAAATTCCATCGACGACAGTTAGACATTTACATATTAGCAGTTAATAATCAAATAATAAATTAATAGTCAATTGTCACGAAAATAACAGGTATTTAAAACCCAAAAGAGATCAAAAGGTACTCTACTTGTATCTTTTATGAGGTTTAAATTTTGTTTTAATAGTTACAATATGTATGATATATTCTAAATAAATACAGACAGAATAACAACAAAGCATTGCTAATTTGTTGTTAGTACGAGGCAAGATCAAGGTCATGATTGTTATTATTCTGTGCCAGCCAACACCAAACACATAAATAATAAATATAAACGGACACTTCGGAATGTGGGAACGCGCAAGATGAAAAACAATTTACGTAACTTTCCTAATTACAATACATCGCGAGTTTTATCTTTTGTGTTTATATAAGTACAGGATTTGTTATTATTTGGCACGATTAATAATTAATTTCTCACTTAAGTAAAGATAATAGTAATAGTAAGTGCCAGTATACCAGGATCTCAACATCATGTACGAAATAAACCTGATCAACTTCATGAATGATTTTCTCATTTACCTCGTGGTGAAACATAATAATAGGTAATTAATAAACAAACCAAGTGTTTTTAATTAATTACCTATTAAACCTGATCAAGTTTTTATTTTTATAATTTCATGTTAATTTAAGAAAATTGACAAGTACGTCGAAGATATATTTCTTGCATCCTCTTTAAATATTTTATAGGTAAGTAAGAATCGTTAGAACACAAAAAAGGCCTCCGAAGCATTCACTATTTATTTCGCATTGTGGGACGTGAGGTCAAATGTCGTGTTTTTCCTGTCCTTTCTCTCTGGGCGGGATAATCGAGTTAGATCCGTCCGATCGAGCCCCGGAACTAAATCAAATTATCCCCCACAAACAGCAAGAAGACGGCGAGCTTTTATTTATTTTCGATGCGACCCATATTTTTGCCCCGCAGGGACGTCCACGTGTAAACATTAGTATTTTTCGCATTCCGTAATTCTTCGGTAAGTTAATAAAATCTTTGCAGTAATAAAATAAAACAAAATAAATAAATGAAATAAACAGTACGTGGATAGATATATATTTTTCTTACAAATAATAAATCATCTTTAGCTATTAGATATTTTCTGAAACGAAGTTCAACTATTTTAACCTTTTTAACAATATATTTAAATCATTTTCAAATCTTTTCGTTCATCAAGCTTGTATTGATTGTTAATTTCAATTGTTTTCTGTTGGTTCGTTCAATTGTTTTGGCTCTATGTCTATTTCAACTGCGTTCTTCTAACTTTAGTTATTATATCAATCGTTACATTAATCTACAACTTAATATAACCTTATAAACTTAGATTACTCTTTTATTCTAGCGTACTTCTGACCTAAGTCAATAATGAATATAGTGGCCTATCGTTCTCCCGACCTACCTTAATAAATTACGCATTAACCTAGGTCAAGAGTACGCCAGGACAGTTTTCTTAACAGTATTTATTATTATTATTCATGTTATATCACTAAAAATACAGATAAAGTATTATGATGTTCACATCGCCAAAAAAGAGACAGAAGCATAGTTTATTTAACGATTTTTTCAAATTAAAATTAATGTTCTATTAATAATAACAAAACAAATAATAGCTAACGAAACGCAAAATAGTAAATGGCGAATGGCAGATAAATAATAACAAAATATAGCAAATGATGACCAAAAAAAATTAATAAAAACAATATAATTTAGGTAACTCAATTAAAAAAAAATGGTATTAAACTCACAATACAAATTTTACATTTTATTATTAACTTTCAATTAAATTAGAAAATACAATGTTTAATGGATATTGAGAAGTTTAAAGAATGACATATGGCAGATGACACCTGTCAAAATATATCTGATAAATGACAGATAACATATAAGGAATGCCAAATGACATTAGATAAATAATAGATGACCAAAAATAAATAACATATGATGAATTTTATTTGACAGATGACAGAAGTATGGGGTATGGCAAAAAAATAGTAAATAGAAATACATAATTTAATTTTAGTAACTCAAATAATACAAAACTCATTCAATTTTATAAACCAATCTAATGATTATTGGCATTTGACAGGTTCAGATGAAGAATAATAACGTATGTCGAATGACATATGGCAAACCGTATTGAATAAATAACAGATGACGAATAGTATATGACTAAAAAATATTATATATTTATATCTAAATAAAGAATAATATAATAACCTATGGCATTTCACATATGGCAGATTTCAAAAGGCATTTGACAAATGTCAGATGAAGATTGGCAGATAACATATGACGAATGACAAATGTCATTGGATAAGTAATGGATGACCAAAGACAAATAACATATGACGAATTGTATATGATAGATGACCGAAGACAAATGGCAGATGAATAATGACAACAAATGGCAAATCTTAATAATAAAGAAAACTCTTTTTTTTAAATAAGTGTCCAATTACAATTTTAAACAACAATGTAATGATTAATTGCCTTTGACAAGTTGCAGATGAAAGATGATACAACCCTTGGCAAATGACAGATGATAGTTGCCAAAAGGCAATCGACAAATGACAGAAAAATAACAACGTATGGCAAATGGCATTAGACAAATAAGAGATAACGAATAGTATATTGCAGATAAATAACAAAAATAAATAATTTCAAAAGTGGAAAAATGTATTTTGAGAAATTAAAATAATAATAACCCATGGCATACGACAAATGACAGATGTAACCGGGAATTTGGCAAATGACAATAAAGTATGATGAATTACAAATGAAATTGGATAGACAACAGATGACCAAAGACAAATAAAATATGACGAATTGTATATGACAGATGACAGAAGGAAAATGGCATTTGACTAATGGCAGATGATAATGACAAATGATGTATAACAAAGAAAGCAGATAATAAATAGAAATCATTTAATTTTGGTAACTCAAATGACGAATATGCATTGGTTAAATAACAGATAAAAAATATTAGATGACAAAAATAACGAATGTCGTTTGACAAATTATAGATAAAGAACCCATGACTCATGATAGTTGTCAAAAGGCATTCGGCGAATGACAGATGAAGAATAACAACGTATGACGAATGACATATGACAAACTGCATTAAATAATTAACAAATGACGAATAGTATATGACAGATGACTAAAAAAACGAATGACAGATTAATAATGTTAAAATTGGCAAAAATGGACAAGTTACAGATAAAGAAACATATAATAATCCATGCCATTTCACATATGGCAAATGTCAAAAGGCATTTGACAAATGTCAGATGAAGTTTAGCAGATAACGTATGGCGAATGACAAATGTTATTGGACAAATAATAGATGACCAAAGACAAATAACATATGACGAATAGTATATGACAGATGACCGAAGACGAATGACAGATGAATAATGACAAAAATTGGCAAATCTTAATACCTTTTTTTTTTAAATAAGTATCCAATTACAATTTTAAAAAAGAATGTAATGATTAACGGCCTTTGGAAAGTTACAGATGAAGGATGATAAAACCATTGACAAGCGACACAGATGATAGTTGTCAAAGGGCATTCGGCGAATGACAGATGTAGAATAACAATGTACGGCAAATGGCATTGGATAAATAGTATGTGACAGATGACTAAACAATATAAATAAATCAAAAGAGGAAAATGTATTTTGACAAGTTGAGAATGATGGCATGTGACAAATGACAGATGTTAACGGTTATTTGGCAAATAACAAATAATGTATGACTAATTACAAATGGAATTGGATAAATAGTATGATGAATTCTATATGACAGATGACAGAAGACCAATGGCATTTGATTAATGACAGATGATAATGACACATGATAAATACTGTATGACAGAGAAAGCAAATAATAAATAGAAATCATTTAATTTTGGTAACTCAAATGACAAATATGCATTGGATAAATAACAGATAAAAAATAGTAGATGAAAGAAAAAGAATGCCATTTGACAAATGACAGATAAAGTACCCATGACATATGACAGATGTCAAAAGGAATTTGGCGAAGAAAAGATGAAGAATGACAACGTATGACGGATATGCATTGGATAAATAACAGATGAAGAATAATATGTGGCAGATGACAAAAAAAAAAACAGAATTCCATTTGATGAATAATTAATGACAGATGAACAACCCATTGCATATGACAGATGTCAAATGGCATTTGGCGAAGTTAATATACTACCGATTAAACAACTTACCTGCAAAATTTAAACGATATCGTAGGTTTTGTTTAAAAGATATTTATTTGGTTCAATATTTTATCCCAACCCTATATAGTTAATGTCACACATCACATATGTCTGTATTGAAAGTCATTAAATACAAATAGATGAATAAATAATTCAAAAAACTAATTTAATAAACAATTGATAACACATATAAACATATTAAAAGCCATTTAAATATATAAATAAACAATTATAAGTACAAATGTATGTAAATTATATAACTTATTTGGTACGCTTGTAAAATCGAAATTGAGATATTCTTCGAAGATGTAAAATTAAAAAAGAGTTTTTATTAACTTCTTAAATGTATAGAACCATTCTTCAATATTTTATTTTGATCCAGATGTACATTTCGGACACAAAGTGGTATCAAACCATCAATAATGGACACTTTGTGTTCGAAATGTGCACCTGGATCAAAATAAAATATTGAAGAAAGGTTCCAAGTGTTTTAATTAAAGTTATTATTATCTTCAAGTAACTCAATCAACCAAATTCTTAAATGCATTTAAATTAAGATTTCGAAAATCTATTGGCAGGGCATTTAAAAATTTTAATGGAATAATACCTTGATCGGGTCTGAGATTTCACTAATCTTATTGCTCTTGGATACACATCACTTCTGTTCCTCTCGTATTATGATCGTGTATATCTGCATGAAAATTGTACAGGCCAGAATGTCTTGATATAAATTAAACATTCATATACAGGGTGACTGACGAAAAACCTTTGGTGCTGTATCTCGCTTATTTTTGATCCGATTTGAATAAATAAAACATCAAATTAAATGATTTTTAAAAGACTTTAATATGAACTGTACTGATATTTTTTCTTGCATCCAGTTTTTGACAAAAGGCGATCAACTTTTTTTTTTCAAATTGCACTGTATATATATTTTGTACTGATCCGCAAGGAGATTTTTTTCTGAATCTAAATTTGTAAACGATTTTATCCATTCATCAAACCAAAGTCGAGAAATTGAGGATTAAAAAAAATTAAAAAGTCAAGTATCCATTGTAAACATGTTAACGGTGGCGGCGGAAGACGTCCTCGTGATGGACTGGCAAGGAAGTAGCACCGGCGGTACTTTCTGGAACCAACACGCACTGGAGGCGGCCCAGGGGTCCCTGGCGAGGCTCACCATCGATTAGCAGCCGCAGGCTTCGATTAAACAGTTTCCCTTCGGTGATACTTGCTTGAGCTTCCACGCCACGTCAACGTATGGGCACCGGCTAGCTGTGAAACAGAGTAAAAGAACAAGAGAAAGTGTGTAAATTAAACATGGGGCCGGAGAAGAAGAAAATATATTACAAAAGATAGACAGACAGAAAATAGACATAGAAAAATATACAATATATACAAGAAAGACAAGATGCTTGAATCGGCGAAGCCGACCAGGCTGACCGCCGCTGCTGATGGCAGACGACTGGTAAAGAGCGATGGCCGGAGCCTGGTTTTATATGGTGGTCTTCGGTGACGCGGCTTTGTTTCGGTCACGTAGGCCCCGCAATTCCGGGAACAGGTAATGATCCTCTTCGCCGAAAAAGGGCCCGTCCTATTGTTCGACACTGGCAGCTGCACATTTTGGAAAATTATCTCGTTTGGATTATTTCAATAATGCGGAATTTATGCAAATTATTATTAGGAGCAATGGGTAGCTCGTAAAATGGATTAAAATATAATTACGCATTTGTTACCACGTTCAGGTAAACTGAACGCCGGTAACAAACAATATACAGACCCTATTTTAAATGTCAAAAGTGACAGTGTCAGTCATTGGTACAATACTACAATACTTTTTAAAAAAAAGTTTGCTTTGGTAACTATTAAGATCTGCCATATTTTACCATTATTCATCTGTCCTTTGTCAAATGTCATTTGTCTTCCGTCATCTGTCATATACAATTCGTCATATGTTATTTGTCTTTGGTCATCTATTATTTATCTAATAACATTTGCCATTCGTCATACGTTACAATTAAAAAAAAAACAATGTAATGATTAATGGCCTTTGACAACTTGCAGATGAAAGATGATATAATCCGTGGCAAATGTCAGATGAGTGTTGTCAAGGAGGCAATCGATAAATGACAGATGAAGAATAACAACGTATGACAAATGGTATTGGATAATTAAGAGATAATAAATAGTGTGTGGCAGACGACTAAAAAAAAATAAATAATGTCAAAAGAGGAAAATGTATTTTGATAAGTTAAGAGTGATACAATAACTTATGGCATGTGATAAATGACAGATGTCAACGGGTATTTGGCAAATGACAAATAACGTATGAGAAATTACAAATGGAATTGGATAAATAACAGACGACCAAAGACAAATAAAATATGACGAATTGTATGTGACAGATGACAGAAGTTTAATGGTATTTAACTAATGACAAATGATAAATGCCGTATGACAAAGAAAGCAAAAATAAAATAGAAATCATTTAATTTTGGTAACACAAATGATGAATATGCATTGGATAAATAACAGATAAAGAATAGTAGATAACAAAAAAAAGAATGTCATTTGACAAATGACAGATACAGAACCCATGACATATGACAGTATGTAACCTCTCTAATACTAAGTGGAATGATGTTAGATCTGTAGTTACCTCAGCTGCCTTTACTGATCCCAATGTTCAAGTTATAATTGATACCTTTATTTTTTTAACTTTGAACAGGTAAATGAAATACCAAATGTCAGAAATATCTTTCTTAACTTATTTTTCACAAACTTAACAGATATTAATTTAATATTACACCATCAAGCAATTTATTATCCAATGTAGGCAACATCATTCGGCTTATGATATCCCAATATCGCAGAGAAATGTTGGCTATTTGCAATCTACTAACAAAGTATATTTATATATACCACCAAACCAACTTCGATGACTTGAATAAATTTTTTATTAATTCTCTTAACTCCATCGAATGGCGGAACAAACTGATGGTTTCAGATATCGATGTTTTAGTTGAATTTTTTTACAATATTTTACATCAGGGAATATAATATTTCATACCTCATAAAGTAGTTAAGGAGTGTGTAAATTTGTATCCGAAATTAATGACACAAGAACTTAAACTACTTCTAAAAAAATAAGAAAGGTGCTCATTGTCAATATAAACGATCCTGCCAATACAAAGATAACTATATAATAATACTATATAACAATTATTTAGTGAATGTGGAAGCAAAATTTAGTCGTAATCCGAGTTATTTTTGGAAGTATGTAAAGAATTTTATCTACGATCGTACAGAAAGTAGACGCTTTTTGCATCATTTTTCATTGTAAAAGTGGCTTTTTAAAGCACTAGTGCTTTTTTACGTTTTTATTGCACGGTAATGTCAAACTGTTTTTATTGCACAGAAATGTCAAATTTGACAGATGAATGAATAGCACAAATTTTCGACGAAAAACTTAATTTTTTATTAATTGATACAAATAACTAATAAACTATAAATAAAATATATAATACAAACGAAATGGCAGATTTGGGAACTCCGAAGATTTCATTTAATGCAAGTCGAAGCGATTACAATAAAGCGAACATTTTTTCTATAAATAATAATGGCGGCCGACATTTGTGCAACTTGTTTACTGGTTGCTAAGTAACGCTTTCATTAGTGCACTGCGGGTAAAATGTTTTCATTAATTGAATTATTGAAATGACATTAAAATATTACTCATAAGAATATATTCTTTGAAATCCTTTATGATCGAAGATAAAATTTTGTAAGGCACACGTGTAAAATGTTTCTTTATTGCACTCCTGGCTTTAAAAAAACTCGCTCGTTCCTCGCTCGTGTTTTTAAACGCCAGTTCGTGCAATAAAGCATCACTTTTTACACTTGTACCTTAAATAACTATAAAAAACGAAACTGGTGTACCCAATGTAATGAAATATAATGCAACGGTAGGCTCAGAGAGTGGAGAAATTGTTAATATGTTTGCAGATTTGTTTTCCACAATATATAATTGAGAATCACCACCTATTTTAAATAGTACTTATGGTGAATGACGTTAAAATTGTTGTGTCAAAGGAAGAAATTTTTATCATGATTCTTAGCCCTAAATCAAGTAAATCACCTGGACCAGATGACATATCTACTCATCTCTTATTCAACTGCATTTTTTCACCATGTGGTCCGATACACGACATCCTCACCAAATCGCAGCCTGACAACTATGTGAGTCCTATATATAAATCAGGTGATCGTCATTTAATTTATAATTATAGAGGAATATGCTTACAGTCGTGAATACCTAAGATCAAATCTATTGAATGACTAGATCAGTTTTGTCAAGAAGGCAGCATGGGTTTACTTCTAAACGATCAACAGTGTCAAACCTTCTCTCTTATAATCAATTTCTTTTAGATGCATTGGAAAATAATAACCAGGTGGGTTACATTTATTTAGAAACCCTTCTATCGAGTTAGCCATAACATATTATTGCATAAAATCGAATCTTTAGGCTTCAATGAACCAACTGTTCGATTTCCATTACTTTTGGGGTTCCACAAGGAACGCATTGTGGTCCAATTATGTTCTTGCTTTTTATAAATAATTTAGAACATGTCGTTTCGAGTTGGGAAATATTATTATATGCTGATGACATCAAACTCTTTAAATCAATTCAATCAATAGATGATTGTATCCTCCTACAGAAATACTTGAGCAGAATTGTTTAATGGTGTAATTTGAGTAACTTATTTTTAAATACGGAGAAGTGTAATTTAATAGCATTGTCTAGAAAGAGGAAGACAATTGCCTTTCGATATAGCATCAGACATAATATTATCCATAAAGTGACGGAGATTATGGATCTTGGAGTTACGTTTGACAATAAATTAACTTTTAATTCTCACACTTCGGTTATTTGCAACAAGTCGTTAAAAATATGGCGTTTTGTTTGGAGGACATGTAAAGGTATGAGTCATATTTGCTTACAGAGTCTATTTTGTGCTCTAGTTCATTCAAAGCTGGAATATGTAACGGTAATTTGGTCATCTTTTCAACCATCACAGTTCAATCATTTAGAGACAGTCCAGAATAGACTTTTAAGAACAATGTAATATAAAATGGGTAGATGTCATATACAACGTTGCTACTCAGAGATATTGAAACAGCTGAACATGAAGAGTGTGGAAGATCGTCGCACGATTAGTGATTTGTGCATAAACTTATTTATGAATCTATGGAGTGTGGTGGCCTCTTAGCAATTTGACAAATAACAGATGAAGAATGACAACGTATTACGAATATACACTGGATAAATAACAGATGAAGAATAATATCTGATAGATGATAAAAAAAAAACAGAATTCCATTTGTCGAATAATGAATGACAGATAAAGAACCCATTGCATATGACGCTTCACCATGACAGCTCCAAGTTAATTGTCCATCCAAGTGCAATTAATGTTGCTGTTTTGTCATCATTTATGATAAGTCTATTACTTGCAAACCATAAAGGATGGATCATCAATGTAAATCAGGAATAAAATATGGCCCAGTAATGAACCCTGCGGAACACCGCATTCGAGAATTGCGCGGTTTGATAAATTGTTATTGTAATATACTCGTTGGCTTCTATTTATTAAGTAGGAGACTACAGCTATTTTGATGTATATTATAGCATAATAATTTCAGCACGAGGATGCTATGTGATAGACAATTGAACACTTTAGACAAGTCTACAAATGTCGAAAAACATGTGTCACTCTTTCAAAGCAGTTCAAAATATATCAAATATGCACATTTGCATTTTTGACCATCTGTAAGCTTTATTGCCTGTATGATGCCGCCTAAAATAAATATGTACATGATCATTTGTATTGAAATTTGAGCAGAATTTATGTATGTTCTCAGTTATATCATCTAATTTTGCAAATGGTTTATGAAAATTTATAAAATTTGTATGCTCAAAGTAATTGGTGAGCATAGGCAAGGAGAAGAATCTTCTGGGGTGCGAAAAGGAACTTCAGATCATTGATCTGAAGGACCTACCGGAACCCAGTAGAGTACTAACGTGGGTTCCAGGACCACCAATAGAGGCAAACATCTTCCTCAAAAGAATATCGATGCAGAACAACGTGAGCACCGATAGCTGGAGAGTAGTAAATGAAAGTCCGGACTCCAAAGGAACTCAGTACCTCATACTGATGGACAAGGTCTCTTGGGGGAAAGTGAGCGAAAGGAAGAAGTTGCACTTCGGCCTTCCAACTATAACTCTCAGGGCGTTGGGGGCAAAACCCGTGACAAAACCTGAGGAGACCGAGGATGAAGCAATGGAAGGCATTCCAGTGCCCGGAGAGGGAGCAATGGATGTCAGTCCGTTGCCCGAATCGCCGAAGGGTAAGTAATGTTCAAATTACTACAAATTAATATACACCACTGCAGGGCGGCATCTGCTGCCCTTAGTGCATATATTCTAAGGGAAAATATTGACATTGCACTTGTGCAAGAGCCATGGCTTAATAAGGGAATAGTAAAGAGGTTAAACATACAGGGCAGGCGACTGATTGTCGCCGAACCTATGTGTAACCCTCGTACATGTATAATAGTAAAACATGAACTGAATCTAATACCATTGTGGGACATATATTGCAGAGACCTAGTGGCAACACGGTTTGAAGTAGTGGAAAGGGAAACGCGGAGGGAATTTATTCTCGGATCCGGTTATCTTCCTTACGACCAACCAGGACCACCGCCACCGGATGAGGTTCAGTGGCTGATACATAGCGGGAACCACAGGGAAATACCGCTGATCCTTGGATGCGATGCTAACGCACACCACATCATATGGGGGAGTACGGATATCAATCCAAGAGCTGAGAAATTATTAGATTTTATCCTAGAGAATGACATTGAAATAGCAAATATTGGAAATGTACCCACGTTCGTAAACGCGGCGAGAAGCGAAGTAATTGACACTTATCCCTCGCAAAGCAAGTGAAATAGTAAAACATTGACTGTATCTGACGAACCATCACTCTCATAACATCGATATATTCGATTCGAAGTACAAAACGGCCCTCACGGCATATAAAAATTCCATCAAAAAAGCCAAGAGAGACTCTTGGCACAAATTCTGTGGGGACATAGAAAGTGAACCCACAAGCTCCCGTCTACTCAAGACGCTCAGCAAAGATCACCTGGGAACATCGGCGCACTGGAGATCAAAGATAAAAAGTACACAGACTCGGTAGAAGAATCTCTGCAACACTTAACAATCCTGTTTCTGAGGACCTAGGCGGGCCCAACACAGGGGCTCCAAAACGGGACTGGGAAACAGCGAAAACGATAATCAAACCAGGTGACGTTGAGTGGGGAATTAACACGTTCAAACCATTTAAATCACCAGAGCAAGCCTTGCCCTTTCATACGTACCAAGCAGCTGGCAGACTGTAAAGGTGGTATTTATACATAAGCCAGGGCGTAATTCATATGCCCAGGCTAAATCTTACAGACCGATCAGCTTGTCATCATTTATTCTAAAACTACTAGAAAAACTAGTAGACAGGCACATACGGGAAGGAGTCTTAAAATACTTACCAGTACACTGTCAACAATATGCCTACCAAGCGGGAAAATCATGCGAACTAGTGAACAGATGCGAAAGGACCATACAATGCAAAGACATTGCGTTAGGGGCCTTTCTGAACATTGAAGGAGCATTTAACAACACTTTCAATTCCATAGCAACAGCAATGGAGAAAAGAGGGATTAACCCGCAAGTCCGACAATGGGTAAAAAAGATGCTCAGTAGCCGGACTGAACTACCCTATATGGAAAAACAGCAGAAGCTTTAGTCGCCTGCAGGGAGGTGTTTTCTTGCCGCTCATGTGGTGCCTCGTCATGGACGACCTTCTGCTACTACTCGAAAGCCAGGGCATATATGCACTAGAGCAGGGATGGCGAACCAATGGCACGCGTGCCACAAGTGGCACGTTTAAAAATTTTGATGGCACGCACAAAAACAAAAAATTTTTTCTATAAGTTATCTTTTTTCATGGAAATGAATTAAAAATTATTAATCTACACTTCATTTATAATTTATGATATTTATGATTTGTATTACTGAATACCTATCTTAGGATGTTAACTAGAACCGTCAAATTATACATTTTATTGTTAAAATATCGCATGAATTTTCTCAAAGTATATAAAGATGCGCATTAGATTTAAAAAAAATGCGTATCCAGTTTCGCCTTCTAATATTATTGCATGTTGTTGCCGTCGCAGCGCTCCAATCAGACGACAGACTGCATTAGTAATTTTTAGTAAACCGTCGTCTTTGAAACTTCAACTTATTTTAAATTTTATATTCTGCAATCGTTTGAAAGAACATATTGCGTCACGACTGAAGTTTTAATCTGTAACAATCTTAAGGTATTAAAAGTTACTAAACTTATACTTTATTTTGCTTATTTTGGAACAATAAAATATTTTATTATTATGTGTTGGAGTGCTATACCACACCGCTAAGTATTATATTAGATGCAGGCAAAGTTTGAATTATAAACAAAATACACTCATAGAACATTTGAACAACTTTTTGTGCAAAAGGAACATTTGCTGGTATCCACGGCAAAAGGACGGATCTATCATCTGTCACTTGTTGAATCCAGTTAGCCATGTTCTCTTTGAGGTTATTAGTCAGGTAAGGCACAATCCAGGGTGCAAACATATCACGTAAGTAAGGCCACACTATTTCACATAATTTATCACCTAAAATTCCTTGATGTGTATTCATAGCACTAATGATTAAACTATGTCCCGACATTCCCAGAAATAGAGTAATAACATCAATGTAACTTCTAGTTTTTGGATAAAGTCCATACAGCCCATACTGTAGTCTTTCTACAGTATAATGTCTTAATAATAAGGCAGCAGTATCTAATAATTCTTGGTAGTGTAACATCTGCTGGTTTTGAGCATAGCTTCGAAGGTGGTCTCTTAGTTGGTCATTTAATTCAAATTTAATTGGCATTGCTAAGTAGTTTAATATATCCATCCACACACTCAGAGCAATTTAAATCAGCTCCACTACTAGACTTCAGTATATGAATGAAGATTTCTCCATAATGCTCTGGAAATTGGAACTGGAATACGCAGATTAAATGTTTTCGATATATTTCATGCAGCATTAGAGATTCCTGTGGAGGTTCCTGTCCTAAACATATTAAAGCCTTCATGACCAATTCTATGAATTGAGATCTTTGGCTTAGTTTTGGATTTTTTAAAATTAACCAGTTGTTTACATCAAATTTTGATAGAAGTGAATATAATAAATCATATTGTTGGCCTATTCTTTCAGTTATCATGGAATACATTAAAATATAATTAGCAGTACCAGCTGTTGCTGGTGAAAAGTGTGGAGCTAAATACATCCCATGTGCTGGATCTTCAAGAATTTTATTTTGAAGTCTTGGTGTTTCAAATTCGATTACATGAATGTGTGTTTGACCTAACCTCTCCAGACAATCAGTAAGTAATTGTTTGGCGGGTAAATAATTTGAAGTTTCTTCATTGATCAAAGAAATAATGTAATAAAATAACTCTACTCCCAACTCAGCAGATTGTGTTTGTAACAGCTTTTGTTTTTGTAATATAATAATAACCTGTTGTAATGTTACTGAAGCATAACATAATGATTATGGAGGATCTTGTAATATCTTTGATAAAAATGCCTCATAATCTCTTTGGTTCATTTGAATTTGATGATTGATGATTGAGAAATTCAAGAAGGGAGAATTAATGAACATATCCATTAATTCTCCCTTCTTGAATTTCTAAGATAATTGTTGCAGCTCCTGTACAATCTGTACCTTTTGAACTACCAGAACATCTATTTGTTATAATGGAAGCTAGAGGCATACGAGACTTTTCCTAGATGGTCCGGTATCTGTCAGCATGTTCACCAACACCTACAGTGTACTTGTGAAGCATACAAAGGAGAACGCATGACGAAATTTGGGAAGCCTATGCTTCCTGTAGAACAACTAAAGATTATCCCCTGGCAGAAACTCCTGGACTTCATAGAAGACACAGGAGTACACAGGGAGTAAAACATCCAGAAGCGCACAAAAGGACCACGGAGACCGCAGTGCAGGGACGCTAAGCGACACCACCTCATGAGATGAAAAAAAATTGGTGATTATGTTAAATATTCCTTTACCAAAGTTATCGGTTAGAAATAGTATTTTACAATTATTATCTACATGATAGATTTCTAATTTAAAATTGTTTTCGCTAAAGTGTTTTCTTAGTTTAAATGACTAATATTTTTCTATAGTTTTTTATCCTTTTTATTTAATTTTTCAATTTCCACAGTTTGTCGTTGTAGCATTTGTTTCCGTTGCTTGATTTAAAAGGGGAGTCTCTTCATTTTCCTCTTGTTTATGAGATTGTGTATGTTGTGCTAGGCAGCTATTCAAATCTGTACATTTATCTATCCAATAGTTAATTTTCAGTTCAGGTTCTTTATTTTTTTGAGTGAGATTTGCAAAACGCTGCTTATTTGTTTTTAATTCATTCTGAACCTCTTCTAACCAATTTGTGAGTGCTTCTTCTGCATCCATAGCCACTTTTTGTTTGTTAGTTCGTTTTATTTTTAATTTCTACATTTAATTCATCAATTATCAACGACTTTTTGAAGGTTTACAAAATGTCCCGTCAAAACAATTGCTATACAACACCTTAAAACAAAAATGACAAGCCAACAAAATCAATCAAAAAATGAAAAATTGCATTCGTCATTTTGAAAACATAAATTGTATCGTCATGTATGTGGTCGATTAAAATCGTGAAACAAATTTTACAGAAATTTGCAACATTTTAAAAGACTTAAAATTTAATAATGAAAATATTACTTAATAAAATATATTAATTTGAATTGGCATTTAGGGTGTAATTAAATTAATCCTATAGATGGCAATGTTACAATTTAATGCAAAATAAAACTTCATCGTACATTTGAAAACAATAGCGTTATAACCTGTTACAAATTGTTCACCATTGCCCACACACACGTCCTAATAGAATATCAAACAATGTAACGAGGAGCAATTACGGCGCGTTTATTCAGTTTATTTGCCGGCCCGGTATCCGGTTCTTTCAAGAGTGCACTCGAAGAGTGTCTCTTTACACATTTTCTCATGAGAAGGGGGAAGTAACCACCGACGACTGGCACAGGATGTAAAACGCTTCAAGTGACTGAGCACGGCTTTTTAATCACGTCAAAATGTTAAAGGGAAGTAGTACTAGTAGTAGTAGGAGGAGGCGGAGGCATGAAATAATGATTACGGACAATACGGCGGAAACGGCCTCGGGGTCCTCCACGAGGGGTCACTCGTATAATTCAAATTAACTGAGGAAGAGTCCGGGAGAAAGAAAAAAAAATCGACTTAAATGTGTGGGCTTATTATCTGCGTACGACTTTTGTCTGTTCACAGCTGGCTACACACACACACACTCTTCTATTTTTAATCCACGACTTGGATGTTGGATTAATTGAAACGAATTACATTGATTTATATAAACATTACGTTCTGTACCGGAATGGTGTCAGGTTACGCGAAGGTTACGACTTTCCGTGCAAAAAAAAAAATTGTTGGAAAGAGTGGAGGCTGTTAAAAGATAATTACCGCAAATTATAGATGCCGAGGACGCGCGAGAACGTTTATCTGATGGGAAATTTAGCGCGCTTATTATTATGTATACATAATTCATTCCGGAATTTTATACCACCCGATACTACCTTGTATTGCAACATTAAGTTGTGATGTTAACGATGGAGAATTTGTCATTTGACAATGACGATGAAGACTTGTATGTGTAGTTTTTTACATTTCTAATTTATGTTTGTAAATGTGCTCATTACTCTAAGGTTCTAAACCCCAATGGATTCAAAAACTATGCTAAATTTGCTCCCTCTACATTCTTAATCCATAGCAACGAAATACTACTTAATGAAGAGAATGGTTACGACCGTTGTAATCCATACTTACTTTGAATTCAATTCAATGTAAATACTACTATCTTAAAATAAATCGTATTGTTCTTATTAAGATTTATTGGAAAAAATCTGTCCGTCGTCGCTTAATTACAATGTCTGCGCCGAGAAACAATACATCACCCTTTGCACTTAAGGTCCCCTCTTAGGCGATCCACCCCCGGCATCCATTCCGTCTCTAAATCGCATTTTGATTGCCGGGACAACAATAACGGGGATAAGCAACGTTCCTTATGTGCGGTTGTTGCGGAATTGCATTTTCTGCTCTTTCCCCCATCCAGTTCCCAACATTTTATTGCTTCCTTCTTTCAGAGTTTTCCCCCTTCTTGATAATCGGCAGACCGTGAACGGCGTCAAAGGCGGCCGCGATAAAACCGCAAATTGATTATTAATTCACCGAAAAACGGGAGGATATTAGCAATGAGATGTATCACTAATCATATTGTTGATTATGGGAAACATATGTTTAGATGATAAAAATCGTATTTCCCCGAAAATTTTACATAACTTTTCCAAAAATTAAGAACATTATATTTAATTATTGAAATACCTTTTTCTAATTAGATTAAGAACATTTTGAGTTTAAAAACTTTCAAAAAAATTGATGCAAGTACGAACAGCAGAAAACCCAAGAGGATATCAGAGAATAGAAGGGAACAAAAGAGTACATCAGAGAATAGAAGAAAATAGAAAACAGCAGAAAGCAGAAAGCATCAGAGAACAGGAGAGAGCACAACCGCAGAGAACAAAAGGGAACAGAAAAGAGCAGAAAAAAATAAATGAGAACATCAGATAATAGAATGACGAGTGTAAGAACTTAATGTTTGTAGCACAATAAAATTCTATTCTATTCTATTCTAGAAGAGAAGCAAACAGGAAATCAGAGAAGAGCAGAGGACATCAGAAAACATCCAAGAACACCAGAAAACAGAAGAGAATATCAGATAACAAACGAGAACATCCAATAATAGCAAATAACAGAAAAGAACATAACAAAATATCAGCGAACAGTAGGGAGAGGGATAAAATCAAGGTGAATAGCAGAAACTAGCAAAGAACAAAAGAAAACATTAGAGAATAGCAGAAAACATTTAAAAAATGTCAGAGAACTTTAGAAAACAGAAGAGATCATTAAAATTAAATTGATTACAAAAATTAATTAAAATTTTACAACAAAAATCAATTGAAAAATTTCCAAAAGAACCTGAAAATTTTCTAAAGGAAATGCTGTTTCTATTTGTTCGGCTTTTAAACATCCAAGAATACCAGAAAACAGCAGAGAACTGAAGAGAATATCAGAGAATACTAGAGAACAGAAAAGAACATAACAGAATATCAGCGAACAGTAAGGAGAGGAACAAAACCATAGAGAATAGCAGAAACTTGCAAATACAAAAGAAAATATTAGAGAACTTTAAAGAACAGAAGAGAACATTAAAAAAACAGTAGAGAACATGTGAGAATACCAGACAATAGCAGAGAACAAACGAGTACATCAAAGAAAAAAAGAGAACAGAAAAGAATATCAGAGAACAGAAGAGAACATTAATAACATCAGAGAACAGTATTCAGCACCACAGAACCATAGAAAACAGGAGAAACTAACAAAGAACAGACGAAAACATTAGAGAATAGTAAAAACCATCAGAAACCATTAAAAAAATCAGAGAACAGTAGAGAATTTCAGATAATGTTAGAGAACATCAGAAACTATCACAAAATAGAAGAAAACATCAAAGAAGAGCAGAAGAAAATATCAGAGGACTAGGACAAAGAATAATAGAGAACTAAACAGAACACCAGAGAATAACAGATAACAAAAGAGCATATCAGAGAATATAAGAGAATATAAGAGAACAGCAGCGAACATCAGCAATAGAAGAGTGCAGTAGAGAACAGCAGAAAACATTGAAACAAACAAAATGTAAAAAAACAGTTGAAATTTTACGATAAGAAAACTATTAGGAATTTTAAAAAATAGCAGAGAACATCAAAAAACATTTTAAAATGTCAGAGAACTTTAACGAACATCAGAAATCATTAGAAAACAGCAGAGAACAACAGAAAGTTTCAGACAACAGCAGAGAACAAACGAGAACATCATAGAATAAAAGAAAACAGAAGAGAACGTAAAGAACATCAGAGAACCGTTTAGAGCACCACAGAACCATGGAGAACAGTAAAAACCAACAAAGAACAGAAGAAAACATTAGAAAATAGCAAAAACTATCAAAACACATCTCAGACAACGTCAGAGAAAAAAACAGTTGAAATTTTACAATAAAAAAACTATCAGAGAATTTTAAAAATTAGCAGAAAACATCAGAACATATTTAAAAATGTCAGAAAACTTAGAGAACTACAGAGGTCATTAGAAAACAACAAAGAACGTCAGAGAGTTCCAGACAACAGCAGAGAACAAACGAGAACATCAGAGAATGAAAGAGTACAGAAGAGAACTTGAAGAACAGTCTAAAGCACCACAGAACCATAGAGAACAGCAGAAACCAACAGAGAATAGAAGAAAAAATTAGAGAATAGCAAAAACCATCAAAAAACATTAGAAAACGTCAGAGAACAGTAGAGAATTTGAGAAAACATCAGAGAGAGAGAAATTGTCTAGTTTTTTTTTGAAATTCTCTGATAGTTTTTTATTGTAAAATTTCAACTGTTTTATTACATTTTTGTTTTTTTCAATGTTTTCTGCTGTTCTCTACTGCTCTCTTTTATTGCTGATGTGCTGCTCTCTTTTGTTCTCTGATATTCTCTGGTGCTCTGTTTAGTTCTTTTTCATTATCTGATGGTTTATGATATTAACCATCAGATAATGAAAAAGAACTAAACAGAGCACCAGAGAATATCAGAGAACAAAAGAGAGCAGCACATCAGCAATAAAAGAGAGCAGTAGAGAACAGCAGAAAACATTGAAAAAAACAAAAATGTAATAAAACAGTTGAAATTTTACAATAAAAAACTATCAGAGAATTTCAAAAAAAAACTAGACAATTTCTCAGGGAAATTCAGGTTAAATTAATTATAGTTAAAAAAATTTTAAAAATGCTGTTTATTTTTATCTTCTTTTTGTTACGAAAAAAGAACAATTTTTTTTTTTAAAGGTAGAAACAGAAAGAACAAAGAAGGAAAGAAAATAATTAAAGAGAACCAAACAGAACATCAGAGAACAGCAGATATCATCATAAAATACACAGTTTTTAATGCTAATTTTACTCTGTAGTTGGCCTTTTTGGCTATTGGGTAAAAATAAAATAAAATAAAATAAATAATAGTAGAAAACAACAGAAAACATTACAAAGGGTCAGACAACATCAGAGAACAGAAGGGAACATTAAAAAGAACATCAGAGAACAGTATAGAGCACCACAGAATCATAGAGAACTTCAGAAACCAGCAAAGAATAGAAGAAAACATTAAAGAATAGCAAAAACCATCAGAAAATATTTAACAAACGTCAGAAAACAGAAGAGAATTTCAGAGAACGTCAGAGAACAGCAAAAAACAGCAGAAATCAACAGAGAACAGAAGAAAACATCAGAGAATAGCAAAAACCACTAGATGGCAGAAGAAAACACCAGAGAACAGCAGAAAACAGACGAGAACAAAAGAATATATCAGAGAACAGCGGAAAACAGAGAGAATATCAGATGTACCTTGAGGTATCCCATAAATATGAAAAATGAACATCACACTTAATACAAAAAAAATTAAAAGAACATTTGAAAATTTGAACACAATAATGTTTAAAAAAAAACAAGTTTCTTAGAGAAAATACTAAAATTTTACAACAAAAATCAATTGGAAATGCTGTTTAAATCTGTTTGGCTCAAAAACAGTTTAAATTGTTCATAAAAAAATATGGAAAACGAATAAGAATTATCAAAAAAATTGAAAATTTTAAATTTTAAAAAAAGGTAAAAAAACACTTGAAATTTTTCAATAAAAAAACTTTCAGAGAATTAAAAAAAAGTAGACAATTTCTCAGGGAAATTCGGGTTAAATTAGCTTCATAATAGTTAAAGTTAAAAAGATGCTGTTTATTCTTAGCTTCTTGGCTTTTTCGCAACAAAAAAAGGCAATAAAAATTAAAGAAAAAATGAGGAAAGAGAAAGTATCAGAGAACAGCACAAAATATCAGAGAATAGAAGAGAAAAGAAAATAACAAACTAAAGAGAATATCAGAGAATAAAATAGAACCAATCAGAACACCAGAGAACAGCAGAGATCACCACCATATCGGAGAACAAACTAGAACATCAGAGAATAGCAGAGAGCAGAAGAGAATATCAGAGAACAATAGAGAGCAGCACAGCACCACAGAGAATAGCAGAAACTAGCAACGAACAAAAGAAAACATTAGAGATTAACTCAAAAAATCAGAAAAAAATATAAAACGCTAGGAAACAGCAGAAACCAACAGAGAACATTAGAAACCAGTAGATAAAAGAAGAAATCATCAGAGAACAGTAAAGAACAGACGATCAACCAAAGAGAACATCAAAGAATAAAAGAGAACTAAACAGAACGGTTAATAACAGCTGAGAATATTAGAGAACAGAAGAGAACAGCCAAAACAGCAGCAACAAGAGAGAGTAGCAGAGAACAGCTGAAAACATCAGAGAACAGAAGAAAATTTTGGAAGTACCTTGAGGTATCCCGTAGATAAAGAAAAAGAACTTTACATTTCATACAAAAAAATGCAGAAATATTTAAAAATTTGAACGTAAAAACGTTTAAAAACAAATGTAATGAAAGATTAAGTTATAATAATTAAAATTTTACAACAAAAATCAATTCAAGAATTTCCAAAAGAGCCTGAATAATTTCTTACGGAAATGCTGTTTGATTTTGTTCGGCTTTAAAACAGTTTGAATAGTTCATAAAAAAAATTAAATTAAAAAATCATTAAGAAAACAAAAGGGATAAGAACAATCAAGTAAAGAATTAAAATTTTACAAAAAAAAAACAATTGGTGAGTGCCTAAAAACTGAAAATGGCGTTAAATAAAAATACTGAAAAAGGCTGAAAGACCTATGGTCGATAGCCATTTTATAGGCTTAAAACTATTATATGCAGTATATTATTTAATTTGTATATTGTTAAATGTAAAAAGGTCTATAAATAAAGATGTTATATATATATATAAAAATACTGTTCAAATTTGCTAAAATTTTTCACAATAACAAAATAATTGAAAATTTGCCGTTTCTTATTAGTTTCTGAATATTTACCAATAAACGATTTTCGACATGAAAACAATTTAAATAATTTATTTAAAAAAAATCTGATCTGATTAAAATAAAAATTACCAACGCAAAAAAAAACAAAAGGAAATTTGAAATTAAAAAATATTAGAAAAATAGTTGAAATTATACAAAAAAAAATTAAAAAATAGATAATGTCTCAAGGAAATACAGTTGAAATTAGCTTAAAAATAATTAAAATTTAAAACAAATGAGAATCTGCTGTTTAAAAAAAATAGAGAAAAAGTAGAAATAGTTAATTAAACAAACGATTAAAATGAACAGAAATATCTAAATTCTTCGACTGAAGAGCCTAAGCAATTAATTTTTTTTGAAAATCAAAATTGTGTTTTAAACTTTACCAGAAAAACAATTGAAGAATTTATAAAATAAGCTGGGAATTTTCCCAAGAAAACACAGTTTAAATTTTTTAAAGAGATTTAATTAAAAATTTAATATTAAAAATTGTTTTAAAAACTAGATAAAACATTTTAAAGAATTAAAATTTTGTGCTTAAAGGAAGCAGTTAAAGAATTTCTAAAATAAACTAGACATTATCTTAAGAAAATTAAATAAAGAAAATATATTTAAATTTGACGTTTCTTCTTGGCTGTTTTCTCAAAAATAAAATACAATATTTAAATTGATTTAAAAGCAGTTTCAAAACGATCTTGCAGAGAAGAAAGCGGGTCCGTTGATTCACAAAACAATTGAAAAACACCTTTAAATTAACCTTAAATAAAAACAGTTTGAATATACCACTACTAAACATCTTTATTCACAGAAAGAAAAAATATAAAAAATGTTATATATAAAATAAAATAAATTCTGATATAGTTGAACAGAAGGGCTATCGACCGGTAGTCTTTCAGCCCGTTTGAATATATTTAATTAAGTCACTGCATTCACTGGAATGGCAACTGTATCTCTTTCTTATAAGGTGTTTTCTTAGAACTTATGACTTCACACTCATGAATAAAGCTTTATAAAATTGAAAACTTTTCTTCTCCGCAAAAATATATCATCTATTATCTTTCTCTCTTCTGTCTTCTTCATTTTTTGCCTTTGTCTTTTGTCATTTGTCTTCTGTCTTCCGTATGTCGTGTCCTATCTTCTATATGTCACCTGTCATCTATCATCTGTCTTCTGTCATCTTTCTTCTGTCTTTTGTGTTTTCTTTTTTGGCTTCTGTCTTTTGTTTTCTGTCTTGCCTTCTAACTTTTGACTTGTCTTCTATCTTCTCTCTTCTGTCTATTTGCGGACTCGCTCAGTAGTTTGAGCGCATTATTTAAGTTTTTAATTATTTACATTGTAATTGTTATTTTAATCAGCAATTATATTTTAAATGACATCCCTTAATAAACATTATTATTATTATTAATTGCTCACATAACCCAAGGTGGAACAGTTTTGAAATAATAATATAAAAATTAGAAAACATTTCGTAAATCTACAACAATTGTTTCACGTATTGTTTTTGTATTTTTAAATTATTATTTAATTTTCTACAACGAACTAAAAGATTTTAATACATTGTAGTTTTGAAATATGTTGGTTTAAACTAAAAATGATTTTTAGTTTAAACCAAAACAGTACACAAAAAAAAATCTTGAAGGAAAAGAAAAGCAGAATAAGTTGAGTTAGAACATTTATAATTAATAAATGGAATAAAAAACAAATATGAACTATTGCTTGCAGGAAATTGAAGGAGTTTCACAAGAAAACAATTCAAAATTTCCATGTCTTTGTTTGGCATCTTTCTATAAAAGAAACACTTTTAAATTGACGTGAAAACTGAATAATTTAGAAAAATGTAAAAACAGTTGATTAACAAAATTAGTAGAAATTAATTTAATAAAATTAAAAATATTTAAAAGTAATATTACACTATTAGAAATTATTGAAGCGTGCTGTAAAACATAACACGAATCAATTAACGTTTTGCATTCACGTGTCGACTCAATTAACATTCGATTTCTTTTCTATACTAATTGTGCTTACGGTTGTCGTCGATGTGCAATTTCTAACGTTTGCTCTAAATATTTTGCATATCTGTACGTTTCTGCATTCATAACTGTCCGTCTGCGTATAAACCGTATAAAATGCGCGGAATGCGATTTATACACACGTTTCTCACACGTGCCCATCATTTTCCATGCACATTTCCATAAAACAAACGCAATATCTCCAATTTCGCGCGAAAATGTAAATACTCACCCCCTGATGATAGATAAATACGTTGTTTTGCCGCTTTTCTCGTATTTTCCTTTTTCGGATGGAAAAGTTTGAACGATTAAGGGCCAAGCGGAGCGTGAAAAACTACATTTTTCCCAAGACGAGGCCTCGCCGGGGTGATATTTTCATTTCCTATTCGGTGTCAAGGACTTATTTTTCGGAGGATTTATGGAGTGCCAAAAGGGGAGGAGGGTTCATCCTTTTTGGATTACGTACGCTATAGGTGTTTTGAATGAATATAAAAGTTTACTTTTCTTATATAGAATTCTTTTATCGATGATGTTCGAATATAATTGATGAATTGAAATAACATCTTCTATATAAAACGTACAACTTAATGGATAACTTTTTTTTATTAATGATGATAGAAAAAAGAATTGAAAATTGTTTTCAATTCTTCGTAAAAAGTATTTTAGTATAATCGCTGAATTAAAAAAAAATTCAATTCAGTATATTTTATAAAACATAATAATAATAAAGTATGGATTAGAAACGGTCGCAACAATTCTCTTCATTAAGTACAATCGTGTTTGGTCCAAATTTTCACCGAGCCAATTATTAATTTTTGGGAATTATTTATTCTCCATTTGATATGATCTTAAGAAATAGTAACTAATCTGAATTTGTCTAATTAAATCGTATTTTTTTATATTTTTTAAGTTCTTTGTGTTTTTTCTTTACAGTGATTAAAAATACCGCAATTTTAAGTAAAACTCCAATCTGTTTCGAATAAATTATTCCTCGCGTTTCAGAATGTGGTGTAAAGTTACTTTTACTGCGGTTTTCATTAAAAAAATTTAAGGACGAAATAATTACGAACTCAAAGGAACGCTTCTGTTTTTTTTTTACTCACCCTTCCTCGCGAGCTCTCAGCGTTGCCGGAAATTTGTGTAAAATTATCCGGACGCTAATCCGTGCGATTAAAACTTTACAACCAGCGACAGATTTTGTTAAATCTACGATGAGAAAAAAAAATAGATTGACCTTGTACAGTAATGACTTTTATAATCCATAAATCGATTATAAAATGTTTTAATTATTATTATGACATTTAGACTTACATCAGAAATGGTAGAAAGGTTAAAGATTAAATAAATAAAATAATGATTAATTGTTACTTTCCCTATATAGTATATATAGGGGAAGTATTGTTTTCGTGCGTGAAAATGTCTGTGGGCGCTGTATCTCAAAAACGAATGATCCGATTGAGATGAAACTTTAAACTTAATGTTTAATCGTTAAAAACTGAAACTGAAAAGCTTTTGATGAACATTCAAAAACCGGAAGTGGATGTTTACTCGAGGCCGTTTTTTGTTTTTTTCTGATATTTTTGTAAATATAAAAAATTTTACAAAACTTTTCAAATAAAAGTTAAAGGGAACAAGAAACTGAACAAGTTTTATTAAGACATGTTTTTCGTAAAGTTCTTAATTTGTGAGAAAAAAAAATAACTTTTCAGAAAATGTTTTAGATTTTTCTTTAAATTTCAGTAATTTCTCCTCCATACTTTTATTTTTTATTGCAACTCCCTTTCCAAAGAATTTTCATCGTGAAGTCTAGAAATTTTCACAAGTTTAGTAAAGATTTTATTCAAGAGTTTCAAAATTTTTCAGAAAATCATTATTTATATTTATTTAAAGAAATTACTTCGTGGTTTCTATACAAGTTTCTGTTTAACTTTTTCTATTAGAAAATTTTCTTCTAAATTTCTATAATTTTCTCAGATAATCCATACTTTTAAATTTTCTTACATTGAGGTTTCTAGAATTTTTCACAAGATTTCATTTTAGATTTATAAAACTTTTTTGAGGATTCTAGAAGTGTACAGTAATTTCTTTTACTTATCTAATAAATAGATATTTCCAGAATTTTTAGTAAAGATTTCGAGAGCTCTAGATTATTTAGAAAGCTCTCCCAAGATTTTGCTTAACTTTACAATTTATTAGGATATTTTACTCAAAATTTCTAGAACTTATTTAGAGGCTTCTAGAAGTTTCAGGAATTCCTCCTCCATATTTTCAGTTTTTTTATCTTCCTTTTCAAAGAAATTTGATCGAGGATTCTAGAATTTTTCACAAGTTTTCTTTGTAGATTTGTAAACCTTTTTTGGAGGATTCTAGAAGTTTACAGTAATTTTTTCTTCATATTTCCAGAATTTTTAGCAAAGTTCTAGATTTTTTAGTTCGTTTCAATATTTATAGAATTCTCTTTTAGGATTTCCAGTAATTTCTCTTCCAGATTTTAATATTGTCTTATAAATTGCAAAGATTTCCTTCAGTGCTCAAAAATTTTAAAAAAAATCTCTTACAGAACTTTACACTTTTTTTCGAGAATTCAGAAACTTCCAGTAACTTTTATTCAGATTTGGAGGCTATAGATTTTTCTAGAAAATCTGTTCCTAGAAATCTAGACTCTTTTCAGTTATTTCTCCTTCAGATATCAAAATTGTCTTTTAAACTGCAAAGTTTTTAGAATTTCTTTTCTAGAAATGTAGTTTTTTTTTGTAGAATTCGGGACATTTCCAGTAAATTGCGAAGATTTAAATGAAGGTTTTTTTAGAAAATTTGTTTTTAAAAATCTAGACTTATTTTCGAGAGTTCAGGAAATTTGAAATAATTTCCAACTTTTAAATCGCAGAGTATTTTTTGTGGCTCTTGAATTTTTAGAATTTTCTTCTGGAAATCTAGATTATTTTCTCGAGGGTCCAGGAAATTTCTAAAAAATTATTCTCCAGAGTTGAAGATTTTTTTTAAGTCGTCTTTTAAATTGCATAGATTTTCTTTGCGGTATTAGGATTTTCTAAAAAAATTTTTTCTAAAATAATGGCCACACCCTCTTGTATATTTTATTTATCAAAATTGTCTATTATTTCAGAATTATTGATTGTAGTGTGTTCTAAAGGTAAATAACTTCTTCCCCAAATTAAATTTTTTTTTCAACTTTTCTTATAAACTGCGAAGATTTTCTTTCAGACTCTAAATGTTTTTTAATTCGTCTTCTTTTCGAGAATTCAGGTAAATATTAGTAATTGCTTTTCTAGAACTCAACATTTTGTTTCAACTAGAAGCTATAAAATTATTTAGTTCTCAATTTTTTTTAGAAAATTTTCTCCTAGGAATGTTTTCTTATTTTCGAGAAAGTTTAAGGAATTTCTCTTCCCGATTTCAAATTATTTTTTCAACTGGTCTTTTAAATTTCTAGGAGGTTCTAGAATTTCATTTTTTTTGCGGTCCTAGATTTTTTAGATTTTTTTATAATATAATACCTTTATTAACAGTAAATGGGGAGGGGGTAATTGGGTAATTTGTAAATGGAAACCAAATGATACTTTTATGTAATCTATTCTGTACATAAAAAAGGAAAAGGATGTTAAATATTACTTGTCTGAAAAACATTTTAAACAATTTAATTAGTTAATGTTTTCTAATAATTTAAACGGAATATTTTGGAAATATTGCTTCGTTTTTATAAAATTCCATTCCTCGAGTATCTTGTGATTCTTGATGATATCATTTACTATTTCCAGGAATTCTTTCCCCCCATATATTTCATCATTTTGGCTGTGATATCATCTACACCTGGAGAATTTTCTTCAAGAATTCTGTATTTTTCCGGATTTAATTTTTTATTTTTAGAAACTCTTGTTTTATGTTATTCAAATTTGCTTGATTTTTTAGAAAACTTCTAGAAACTTCCAAGTAATTTAACGTCCTCAGTTTTAGAAACTTTGTCCAGAGTCAAATATTTATTTTTTTAGATTTTAATTTTATAGAAAACGTTACCAATTCGTGAAGAACATTTTTTTAATGAAGTTTCTTAGAAATTATCGGGTGGTTATACTTTTTACACAGTTTTTCTTTCTAGCTTTTAAAATTTACTAGAAAATTTTCTTCTCACCCTAACTTCAAACATTTCTAATATTATATTATTCAAATTTGCTTATTTTATTTAGAAAATTTCTAGAAAATTTCAATTCATCTTACGTTCCTATTTTTACAAACTTTATCGACACTATTTTTTTTTTTAGATTTTAATTCGTTTAAAACATATTACCAATTTTCCAGAATTTCTTTCGTTATGAATTCTAGAATATCTTCAATAAACAAATAAAGCAAGAAATCCTGGAAAATATTAAGGGTCTGTAATTAAAAATTCTGGAAATTAGTAAAATTCTAAATAGGTTCCAGAATCAATGTGCAAATTCGGATAAATTTTGCTAAGGGTTTTAAAATTTTCTGCATTTTTTCTATCTTTTTTATCACAATTTTTTTCCAAAAATATTTTTTGAGACATTTCAGCTTTTCTTATCTCATCGTAATTGTTCAAGAGTTAATTACTTTTTTACATTAATTAATAAATAAAAAATTCATTTTCAAATAATTTTGATTTTTTAAATTTGGTTCAGAGTTCAGAGTCAAGCATTTTTCCCCTAAATTTCTAGAATATGTTAGTAATTTTTGGTTTACGGTTTTACTTTCGATTTTTTAATTTTTTTCTGGTAATTTCAAACATATTTTGCTATATTTCTAGAAATTTTTCGTTTAGGAATTTTCGCTTCAAATCGTAATTATTCTTCAAGAGTTTTTTTTTTTTGCTTTACTTGCTTTATTCTATCGAAATTGTCAAGGATTTATACAAGGATTCTTGGGATTTCAGTAATTAATAATATTCAATTTCCAAATTCGGTCGTAGGCTCTCCTTTCAGGAAGAATTGCTAGATCTTACAAATCCATGATTCTCGAATTTTTGAGTAATTTAAAGTCCAGATTGACGGAAAATTTGCCAAAATTTGTAGAATTTTTTGCAGTTTTATTTCAAGACAATTTTTAATTCAGGGTTTTTCCCCCAAATTATAAGAATTTTCTTTGACAATGAATTTTACAGAAATTTTTCTTATCAAGCATTTATTACTTTAATTTTTCAGGTTTTCCTTCAAGGATTCTAGAAATATCCAGTAATTTTCTGTCCAGATACCAAGAAATTTTTTTCGTAGGCTATGAAATTGCGAAGCAGTTTTTTTAATATAAATTTCTAGAATTTTTTAGTAATTTTTCTTTCAGAGATTTTCATTAGGTTTTGAAAGGTTTTTCTTTTTCTAAAAATTTAAAATTTACAATTTTCAAATAAAATAAGACCAGATTATTTGAAGTTGGTAAGGTTTCTTTTTAATTTCTTAGAAATTGCATAATTGTTTCGAGATTTTTTTTCCAGAAATATTTTCTTTTAGACTCTTGGATTTTTCTTGCTTGCTTTTTTTTTGTTGGAATTATTAAATGTTCTAAAATTTTCTAGTAAGTTTTATTCTGCATTACTAGAAAATTTGTTTGAGAGTTTTAGAATTTATGAACATTTTTTATAGATATCTAAAATATCTCCGCAGTTTTATTTTTTTAATTTTTCACCAATGGTCAAGCGTTTTCGTGTAAAATTTTTTCTTTCAGACTTTTAGATTTTTTCATCTTATTGTATGTGAAATTTACTAGGATTTCTTTAAAGGGTTATAAAATTTTCTAATAATTATAATTCTAGATTCATCAAAGTTTCTAATGTTCTAGAATTTTTATCAATTTTCCTGGCAATTAATTTTTTTTTACAAATTATTCTTTTTAGCATTTATCGCTCTATCTTATCTGGATCTCCTACTAGATTATTACTTTTTGTCGGGGATTCTAAATCCTCTATCCCACCTTCCATTAAGTAAAATATCATCAAAAATTATTTGAAATATTTGTATGAATGCATCAATTTTTGTTTGTTTATATTTTAGGTCTTTTAACTTTTGGTGAACACTCATAATCATGTAATTTATATTACAAGTAATTGTTAAGAATCCAAAATTGGGCAAATGTTTAAGAATAGCTTTTTTGCCTCATAGTTTTTCAGAAAAATATAGGGAAAGTACTATGATGGCCACATCACCATTTATGTTATATAATAAAAGCAAAAACCTGTAGATAGATATCTTTTAAGATCTAGAAAGTAATCTCTGGTAATACTTCCGTCCCCCTTAAAGTAGTTTAAAGTGATTAAGGTTTTTTTTGCCGTCGGCCCCCCCTCTAGCGAGTTAAATTTTTCACGGCGGCTCGCGGACTTGAGGAGGAAACGACCGAGACAATCGCGACGACTTCCTGTCGTTCATCAGTGACACTTACAGAAATAACTTTCTACTTCGAAATCTGACCATTTAAAACAAGATATATATCATGATTACTATCAGAAACAAGGACAAACTTCTTACTGTAATAATTAAGAAACTAATATTTAATAAAGAAAAGTTTATTTAATATTTCTTAAGATCTTTTCAGTTGTGTTAATTTCTGTCCGATGTGAATATTTTTCATTATTTCGTTGGTATTTAAACGTCGTATGTATATTTATAGTCGGCTTTTATAAGTGTCACAAAAGTGTTAATTTCGGTCAATGTCGTAGTGTGTGTCTGTTCCACATCCCGAATTCGAGCGTGTTCTCCGTATTTTTAGGTCAATTGGGGGGTTGGTTTTCAGCATTGCGATCGTCATTCGATTTAATGATCATCGCATTCACCGAAAATAGAACGCCACTGAAAAATCGGAATTGGAACGTTTCATCCGTCCGTGCATAATGAACGCGCAATATAAATCAACTGTAAAATAATATTTGTTTATTTATTTTTATGGGATATATACAGGGTGTTTCGATAAAGGTAGTTTTAAGTAAAATGCTTTAGACTATTTTATTCTAGAAAAATTCTATGGGCTGAAAAACCACTAATAGAAAAATAAGAAGAAAACAAGAAGAGAAGTTTAGTAATTGTCGTATTATCAGATTTAACACTATTTTCCAATAAAGATGTTTATCGCTCTATAAAATTCTATTTGTAGTATTTTATATAAAACCATTGTAACTGTTTTGGTTATGATCATGTAGATTTGGTTAAATGTATGTAAGGTGGGTGGTAACTATTCTACCCTCCAGTTATAAGCGACGATTTATGCACTAAATTTAGTATAAATCTGCTTGTAATCAAATTGTTATTCAGCAAAATACTCGCGTATGATTATTATGTTGGAGGGTGGGATAGAGGCCACCCACCCACCCTACATACATATTGGTACTTTCACCACTGTAACTGTTTTAGTTTCCTTAAACAAATTAATATTAAACACTCGTGTTTAATCTATAGTTTGGAGTTAATTCGAATCTATTGAAAATAATTTAAATTGAAATTTGTTGAATTGTAAGAGTAGGTAAAAATGTTTATAATTAAATCTTTAAAATAGATAATTGATTTGGAAAATAAGATGAAAAATTAAAAAAAAAAACAATTATTGAAACGCTGGACATTCTAAAAATACATTTTAAAACTCGTCACTATACAATTGAAATTTTACAAAGAACAATTAAAATTTGCTAAGAAAAAAACTTAAGGCAAAAAATAAACAAAATTGATGATATATTACCATATGTTCAAGTTTCTTGAAGAAATAATTCATTAAGAAAATCTGTTTAACAAAAACGACTGAAATTTGGCAGAAGAAAACAATTGAAATTTGACAAGACTAAAAAACTTAAGGCAATTAAAATTAATAGAATGTTACTAAAAAATGAAATAGAACAGTTGAAAGCGAAATAAGAAACATTTGATTCGGAAAAAAAAATCTGTAAAAAATTAAAACAAAATTGTTAAAATTTCACAAAAAAAAAATGTTATGAAATTACAATTAAAAAAATTGAAAATCATTAAAACAAACAAATATCAAAGAACAAAAATGAATAAACCTGAAGAAAAACTATAGAATTTATGTTAATTATACCAAAAACGAAAAAATAATTGAAATTATTTAAAAACTGTAGAAATTTATAATGGAAAGAAAGAAATAATTGATTTGACAATTAGAAATTTTAAATCTGTTAAAAAACAAAAAATAACAATAAATGTATGGAATTCGCAAAAAAAAAATCGAATTTATGTTCATAATTCATAAAGAAGAAATAATCGATATATAAAAAAAAACAGATTAAAATGGAAGATTAAAAAAAACTGTGCGTTTGATAACGGCCTTTTAAAGGTTGAAACTATAGTCACGTAATAAATCCTGTGTGTGATATCAATGAAGTGTATTTTCATTTGAAGTTCCTGAAAAATCTTTTAAATAATCAATTGAAATTTTCAAAAAATATAGAAATTTAATACGAAATGTGATGGAAAAAAATTGATTATGGATTACCAAGTAGTAACGGTCGCAACCGCTAAAATTGATGAAATTTAACCAAAAAAAAAACATTGAAATTTGTTAAGAAGAGTAGAAATTTTTCAAAGAAAGTAGAATTGTCATAACTGATAGAATTTCACAAATATGTACAGGGTGACTGACGAAAAACCTTTGGTGCTGTATCTCGCTTATTTTTGATCCGATTTGAATAAATAAAACATCAAATTAAATGATTTTTAAAAGACTTTAATATGAACTGTACTCATATTTGTTCTTGCATCCAGTTTTTGACAAAAGACGATCAACTTTTTTTTTTCAAATTGCACTGTATATATATTTTGTACTGATCCGCAAGGAGATTTTTTTCTGAACCTAAATTTGTAAACGATTTTATCCATTCATCAAACCAAAATCGAGAAATTGAGGATTAAAAAAAAATTAAAAATCAAATACCCATAGTAAACAATATACAGAGCCTATTCGAAATGTCAAAAGTGACAGTGTCAGTCATTGGTACAATACTGCAATGATTTTTAATAATTTCATAATAAAAATGTTGCAAGATTTCAAAAACTGAAAAACGATTTCTGTAGAAGCACAAAATTCTAGTACAGTGTTTGAAATATTGCAACATTTTAATTATGAAATAATTAAAAATCGTTGCAGTATTCTATCAATGGCTGTCACTGTCACTTTTGACATTTAAAATAGGGTCTGTATATTGTTTACAATGGATACTTGACTTTTTATTTATTTTTTTTAATCCTCAATTTCTCGACTTTGGTTTGATGAATGGATAAATTTGTCTACAATTTTATATTCAGAAAAAAAATATCCTTGCGAATCAATAAAAATATATATACAGTGCAATTTTAAAAAAAAATGTTGATCGTATTTTGTCAAAAACTGGGTTCGAGAAAAAATAACAGTTCAGATCCTATTAAAGTCTTTTAAAAATGGTTTAATTTGATGTTTTATTTATTAAAATCGGATAAAAAATAAGCGAGATACAGCAAAGGTTTTTCGTCAGTCACCCTGTATAATAAAACATATTCAACATTTGCATAAAGACAATTGAAAATTCAACAAATTCAAATTTACAAATTAAAAAAAACATTATTCATGATTTGTTTTGAACTAATAATAATAAAACTTTTTAATGAAAATTACTAGAAATAAAATTGATAGAATTTTACAAAAAAAATGGAGACAGATAGACAGAAAATTCATCAAAAAAACAAATGATATTTGAAAGAAAAAAAAAACAAATTAATGGAATTTTACACAAAAAATGATATAATTGACATTGATTAAAAAACTGTAAAACTAAATAATTTGGAATTGA
Source organism: Ontholestes murinus (assembly GCA_963969525.1). Lineage (NCBI taxonomy): Eukaryota > Metazoa > Arthropoda > Insecta > Coleoptera > Staphylinidae > Ontholestes > Ontholestes murinus. The sequence continues at coordinate 5,081,113 of OZ018394.1, read as the reverse complement.
AAACACATTGAAATCTGTTAAATAAAAACAAGTAAAATTATATGAATCAAAAGAAACGGTTTTGAAAAAAAAAATGGACAGAGGCATGGATCACATTGATGCAGCACATGCTTTCGGTAAAATGAAAAGAAATGAAAATGCTGAAAACAAAATTTGTGGAATTTATTAAAAATTAGAAAAAAAAACTGATAAAAAATTGAACAAATAGCAATTGAAATTTGTCAAATACATAAAAACAACTTTAAAACAAAAAAATTTCTTTAAAAAAAAAACATTTCTCAAAGACGAAAAGAAAACAAACGGATAAAAAATTCAGGAATAAAATAAAAACAAATGAAACAAGAAAACAAAAAAAAATTTAAGAAATTGAACAAAAGATAAATAATTGAAATTAGTTATTGTAGAAATTTCGGAAAGAAGAAATAATTGAATTTATAAAAAAACAAATGAAAAATTGCAAAAAACAAGAATTAATATAATAATTTAATTAATTAATTTTCTACAACGAACTAAAGGATTTTAATATATTTTATTAAGTATTAAGTATATGTTTCAAAAACAATTGAAATTTGAGAAAACAAGAGAACTATAAACAATTAAAAATCTGTTACAAAAACAATTGAAAAACAATTAATTGTTAATATTAATTTATTTTTATTAAAGCAAAACAAAATGAAAACAAAATTGATAGACTTTCACAAAAATGTTAAATTTGTTGCAAAAAAATTGAAAATCTGTAAAAAAAAATTGAAATATAATACAATTAAAAAAAAACATAATTGGTATTTTTTTAAATTAAAATAAAATTTCTCAAAAAAAGAAAGAAGTGAATTTCTTCTAAACAGAAAAGAAAGTAACAAATAAAAATTGTAAAATAAAAACAAATTTATTAATTAGAAGACAAAACTGTGAAAAACAAATCAAAATTGATGGAATAAATCATCTTTATTTCTACAAATATACAAATATGTACATAATATAGAAAGTGGCGTCATCAAAATAAGTATAATTTATTTAAACTTAAACATGAAAAATTCATCTAAATTATACGGTTCAATTTTTAACAGGATTTCTACTAATTTGATCACAAACGAACAAAACTGTAGAAATTTCAATTGATTAGAAAACAAAACAACAAAAATTGCAAGAAAAATCTGATGGAAAAAGAAATAAAATGTAACAAGACTTCCTGTCTAAAATCCAGATCAAATGAATGAAAAATAGAAATTCAAATTTACAAATTAAAAAAAAAAACATAATTCATGATTTGTTTTGAACTAATAATAATAAAAATTTTTAACTGATGAAAAATGGAACAAAAACCAATTAAAAACCTGTAAATCAAATGATATTTGTTAAGTACAAAAAAAAAACTTTAAAACAAAAAAATTTCTTGAAAAAACATCAAATGAAATTTCTTAAAATTAAAAAGAAAACAAACAGATAAAAAATTTCAAGTTGTTGAAAATCATCAAAATAAAAAATAAACAAAAAACTTTAAAAAAGTAAATAAAATCAATGAAATTAAAGAAACAATTGAAATAAGTAAAAACTGTACAAATTTCGGAGGGAAGAAATAATTGAATATACACAAAAACAAATGAAAATTGCAAAAAACAAGAATTAATATGTTTCAAAATCAATTGAAATTTGAAAGAACAAGAAAGCTGAAACAATTAAAAATCTGGTATAAAAACAATTGAAAAATATAAACAAAAAAACAATGTAATTGTTAATATTAATTTATTTTTCTAAAAGCAATAAAAAAAATATGAAAACAAAATTGATAGAATTTCACAAAAAAGTTAAATTGTTACAAAAAACACACGCCGGTGGTGGCGCATCGGTTACGGCCCCGAACTGACGTGCAGCAACGTTAGTTCGGGTCTGCAGTTGGATGGGTGACCGGTACCATTCACCATTGGGATACAATTAATGGTGCTTTAAAGTGACGGGGGCGATCCTTTAAAGTAACAAGCTCATTTACACACACACAAATACACAACTGACACATGGCGGAAGGACCACGTGGTCGATAGCCTAACACTACTACTACTACTGTTACAAAAAAATAAAAAATCTGATTTACAAGACAATAAAAAACATAATTGGTATCTTTTTAATAAAATAAAATTCCCCAAAGAATAAAGAAGTGATTTTCTTCTAAGCAGAAAAGAAAATAACAGATCAAAAATTCTAAAATATGTAACATCCACCCTCGACGCTCGCCACTAGCAACCATCCTTGTCGCTCAGGTACTCTCGCCACCCTCGCGCGGGCACCAATGAGAACCACCGTCCCTACCACCGCTACCCTGGGATACCCGGCCGGACGCCTATAAAGCCCTCAGCCCTACTTCAACATTGAGTATCACCTAAGCACTGTTAGTGCTTGACATAGTGTAAAGTTGTACATATTCGTGTAAAATATACGTTTTAACCCACTAAAGTGTTTACCTCATATCCGAACCCCTACAAACTGGCCTCCCAACGTGGGACCGGATATAAAACGAGAGCAAAAGCACGCAACAAAACCACCACTCACCACAGAACAATTTCAAGAACTAATACGAGCCAGTCGAGGAGACAACAAGCCCGGATCATTCGCAGAATGCACAGTGCGCTTTTCGGGACTAAGTAGGAACCCCGTGGAGGTGGAAGGATTTATTAATACCGTCAAGGTATATAAGAAAATCGAGAAAATCTCAGACGAAGACGCGCTAGAAGGTCTGCTACTCCTAGGGGTGAAAACTACAACGGCTACATGGAACGACGCTATTAAATTGTTGCGGGATACGTTCGCACCGCAGAAACCGGCTTATGCAATATTACAAGAAGTATTCACTAAACGCCAAGGAAACAACCAGAACACAGACACGTTCATCGCTGAAAAGAGGGCCCTCATCGCACAGATAACGGACCATAAACTGAGCGAGGCGCTACAGATAGACATGATATTCGGCCAACTGAACATCAATATCCGTGAGAAAATACCTAAGGAAGGAATCACCACTTTCCAGAACCTGATCGCCAAGGCACGGAAGATCGAACGCACATGGCAAGATAAAGAGGAACAAGAAAATTCCCAATCCAATACGAATGTTGACGGAAAGAAAAAGAAGTGCACACACTGTGCGCACACGGCCACGTCTTTGCCGAATGTCTCAAACGAAAGAAGGCTCTAGAAACCCAGGCAAGAATGAATGAAGAGAAAACACCCGCACCGACATTCTCATGTTACGGTTTCGGTAAACCTGGAACCATTCGTGCCAAGTGTACAACGTGCAATCCGACTGTCAACGAGAATAGTAAATTAGCGTTTTGTGCAGTGAATATGGTTACCCAACAACGACGAAGTCCGGTAGTTCACATTACTATCAAGAACGCCACAGGAAGTGCATTCCTAGATTCGTGTGCTGAAAAATCCATTGCCTCCGCATCGTTGTATAAACACCTGCTACAACTCGGCACTAAATTCAATGACGTGCAAGGACAGGTTACGCTGGTTGATGGAAATCCACAAGAGAAAAACATGCTCAGCACCATAGTCATGGTAAATATTAAAAACCGCTGGATAAAGACGCCTTTCCTCGTCTTCCCGGACAGTACGAATAACGATACACTGCTGGGGGTAGATTTTATGGAGAATGCTGGTATTGTACTCAACATACCCCAAAGAACACTGTTATGAGCAGATGGAGAATACCGAAACAGAAGCGGAAGAGGAGCGACAAATCAGGATGTGCCACCTGTATGGGCTAACAACGCCACTAACAACCAACACACCTGAACGATTCAATAACGAGCCAATGGACATAGACTGGGAAGAATATAGACCACCACCGCCGCTGATAGGTTTACTGTCAGAAACTCCTGAAAAAGTGGAAACCGATAGTACGTACTCGTCAGAGTATATTGCCACCCTAGTCGCCGACTATATAAATATCAGTCAATCGGTACATGCAGAGTATTCAAGAAAGGTCTTTCCCCAAGGTGCAAGAAGACCAAAACCAACAAAATTATTCTACGTCAGTGTGTCCTTCCGTAAGAATGAAGCCACAGATCTTAACGATCTAGAGAAAGAGGAGATCAATCAGATGCTGCAAGCCAACTCCAGCTCATTTGAATTATGGGACCCTCCGACTACAGAAATAGAGCATACAATCACTGTAAGTCAGGACATCCCAATAGTCACACGCCCATATCGAATGTCCGCCGTACGACAGACAGAATTGCGGAAAGAAATCGACGAAATGATGCGTCAAGATATCATTGAGGAAAGCCAATCCCCTTGGGCAGCTCCTGTTGTAATGGTACCCAAGAAGGATGGAGGAATTAGGCTGTGTGTAGACTTTAGAAAATTAAATGCGATTACAGTACCAGACGTTTACCCACTCCCGCGCGTGGACGATCTATTGCATGCCATGCGTAAACCGTATTGTTTTTCTACCATCGATCTACGCACCGGATATTGGCAAATTCCTGTAAGATAGCAAGACCAAGCAAAAACCTCCTTCATCACCCTTTTTGGTTGCTACCAATTCAAACGAATGCCGTTTGGTTTGAGGAACGCTCCATCGACATTCCAAAGGCTGATGGACAAATTCAGAAGAAAACTACCCGAGGTATGCATGTTCGCATATCTGGACGATTTGATAATTTTATCGGACTCTATCAATCGACACTTAGAGGACCTCAGGAAAGTTATTGCGGAACTAAATAAGTGGTACCTCCGCATCAACCGAGAGAAAAGCTCATTTTTCTGTCAGTCAGTACGCTTCCTGGGCCACATAATAACAAAGGACGGATTTCTACCTAATCCAGAAAAGGTCACTGTCATCAGGCAAAGAGCAAAACCAACTAATTGCAAACAATTGATCTCTTTCTTGCAAATGTGTTCATGGTATCGACGATTCATACCGGATTTCGCGCGTATTTCAAAACCACTAAGTAACCTGACTAAGAAGAACAACCCCTGGAAATAGGACGAAGAAGCAGATACAGCCTTCGAACGTCTGAAAGAGGCCTTGACCGGGGCTCCCGTACTACGGCCGATCCGACAAAGCCGTTTGTTATCAGAACAGATGCCAGTGCTTATGCAGTCGGAGGAGTTTTGTGCCAGGGGGAGGGTGAGAACGAACACCCCGTCGAATACGCCAGTCGATTACTGACCCCGGCAGAGAAAAACTATGCTACCATTGAGAAGGAAGCTTTAGCCATCATCTGGGCTATGAAGAAATTCAGAGCATATCTAGATGGGTCGCAAATCACAGTCGCCACTGATCATCAACCCCTCCGCTGGCTGATGAGTCTGCAGTCGCCGACAGGAAGACTGGCACGATGGGCACTACAGTTGCAAGCTCACAATCTCCAGATTGACTACGTACCAGGGCGTGCGAATAGAGTAGCCGACACTTTATCCCGTCCAGTCACCGATGACGACGATGATCAATATCCCTGCACTGATTACGGTCTTAGACAAAGTTATCTTGACATACTGTACAGCTGTACATATTCGTGTAAAATATACGTTTTAACCCACTAACGTGTTTACCTCATATCCGAACCCCTACAAATAAAAATAAATTAATTAATTCGAAGAAAAAACAAATAAAAATTTATGCAATTTTACCATAAACGAAAAAACTGTAAATTTCAATTGATTTGATTTAGAAAACAACACAAATAAAAATTTTGACAAAAAAGAAGGAAAAATCTGCTAGAAAAACAAATAAAATTTACCAGGACATAAACACACAGTTAATAAATTAATGAACAAATAGACTTAAATAATTTTAAAAAATTCAATCTTTTAATGGAATAATTGAAAATTAAATATTACTTTTTATATTTAAATTTTTTGTAAAATTCTATAAATTTTCTTTAATATATAAAATGATTAATTTTGTTGTTTTTGTAAGTTTTCAATTGTTTTTTTTATCAGATTTTCAATTGTTTTGTCAAATTTTAATTGTTTTTGGAACATACTAGTTATTTATTTTTATCATTTATTTTTTCTTTCGGAAAATTTAGCAATTTTGAATCAAGTTCAATTGTTTCATTTTTTGTTTAATTATATCAATTTTGTTTCTTTATTAAAGTTTGTTTTGTTCTCTTTTTCTTATTTTTCAAATTCTTACAATTTTTAACCACTATAATTTATTATAATATGTATATAAATATATTACAATGTGTACGACTTAAGTTTCGACTTTTGACGGTCATTATCAAGTGAACAAATTGAAATTCAGGTTGGACGGTGGGATAGAAGCCATAGAGACCACCCGCCCGTTCAACAAATGTATTCATTAAAGTTGAATCATTTAGGTTTATTTTAATCATTACGGTTATCATTCAATTTCGTATTAATAAAGAATTTTTTGTTTATAATAACTGTCAGAAGCTGAAAACAAACAAACGCTACCATTCTAGACATGCAGATTCCAGGCGAACGTAAATATTTATTTTGGATGGAATCCAGCTACGAAAACGTATATCACGATCCTTCCCTTCCACTCAATTAACGATAATCCAAACTTCTGGGCCATAAGAAATTTTCTGACAGGCGTCTTAATAATGTTAATTGTTCGCTTCCCCTAATGAATGTTGACGTTTTATATTAATTAACTAACAGCGTTTTCAATTTGGTTTATTTCAAATACGTACAAATTTAGCCCCGAGTAGTAGTAGTAGTAGTGTTTGGCTATCGACCACGTGGTCCTTCCGCCATGTGTAATTTATGTATTTGTGTGTGTGTAAATGAGCTTGTTACTTTAAAGGATCGCCCCCGTCACTTTAAAGCACCATTAATTGTATCCCAATGGTGAATGGTACCGGTCACCCATCCGACTACTGACCCGAATCAACGTTGCTGCACGTCAGTTCGGGGCCGTAACCGATGCGCCACCACCGGTGTGTTTTAGTCCCAATTAAACGATGCATCGGTTTTTAATCAATAAAAGAAACATAAACTTAAGATGGACGCTTTGATATAACACGGGGAATTATTTTTACAGTTCTTAAAACGTAAATAATTATATGTAAATAATGCAATCAATTAATAATAGGTTTGTATAAATTATACGTTTTTTACATACCTCAACATTTCGTAGTTATGCAGAGAGAAAAATTATAACGCCGTTCTCGCTTATCAGCATCGGGACACATGTTTTTTTCGAGTAAACAACGCGACGTGCACTTGTCGGCAATCATAACGACGCGCACGCAGAAACAAAAGTTGTTTACATATTTCGCACGGGAGACAATCAGCACAAATTTTACGCTTCATATTAGAATCATAACAAAGCTGTATCGTTTAGAATTAACTAATAAGGTAAGTACTATTTCCGTGTTATAATTACGCTGCCCGTAACATAATTTACATGATCAATCAAAAATATTTCCGTGTGGTTTGTTTCGTAGCGTCCGGTTCCTACTTACGTTTTATTTGAGCATGAGAGTCAAACAAGGTTGATCTGGGCTTGGTTCGGGGGTTATTAATAACTAAAACCATGACCTGAATTAACGTTGCTCTACTCTTTAAAGCGATACAGGTAATTGGTGTTTAGTTAAAAATCATCCCCGTGTTTCCCGTGTTTTTGTCTGTATGAATTAAAATTTCTTACTTCAATGCGTTCAACCGTGATCGTAACGATTTCTAATCACGGGGCGATGTAATGTATTAATTGATGTATAAATGTATTTTCTACGTACCCCAATATTTCGTAGGAGCAGTTTTCGTTCTTCACCACCCTGTGATGCAAGCTTGTTTGGAATAAACAATACGCGACGAGCATTTGTCGACAATCGACGAGGACGCGCACGAAAACGAAAACAAAAGTTGTTTTATTTCGCACGGAGACATTCAGCACAAGTTATAAACCAATTTTACGCTGCACATCCTAAACGTATCGATTAAACGGATTATCTGGCGAGGTGAGTACACTTTCCGCATTATAATTGAGTATCCTGTTTGCTACGTTCGTTAAAATTTAAACGATCGTTCCTATCGTAAAATTGCACGTCGTTATCATGGCGCCCGGTCCTTATTTACATTAGTTATTCGAACTCGGGATTCAAACAAGGTTGATTTGGGCTGGAACGAGGGGTATTAATAGGTAAAACCATGACCCGATTAAAAGGTACTCGACTGTTTAAATGATACGGGTGATCGGTTTTAATTTTTATTAGAATTTCGTTTAGTTTGTATTTATGTATGTATGTATGTATGTATGTATGTATGTGTGTGTGTGTGTGTGTGAATCGATTTATTCCTTTCTTAGCGAAGTTGTTGTATCATACGTGTGTACATTTCGGCTTAAACGGTTTAAAAGCGGTGATTTCTATTTGAAGGACAAGCGACTTCCTGGAGGCCCTAGAACGTGCGTCAACGATGAGCTTGAGAAAATTTGACACACAGAAAGCAGAAAGAGCTTGCAGAACAGCTGAGAGTAAACCAAACACCTACATGAGATGGAAAAGCCCAGAAAGAAGGAAAATTGGTTCGGCATAAAATCATTGAAATCAACTAGTGGCAGTGTGTACATTAAAGTTTGTAATCGTTTATCAACAACATTTTTTTTACTTTCACAAGTTTTGTATGGTAATTGTTAGTGACAATCATCGTAATTTTTTTAATTCAAATAATCGAGTATCTAATGTAATGCATTAATTAATCTGCAAACGGAAATTATTAATTCATCAGCATCGAGGCACAAATTTATTTGGCGTACATTTTTCTACACTCACGAGGACAAATTCAAGATGTAATACTACAGGGACTGTATGGATTATCTAGTTGAGTATAATTTCTCTGCTTTAACAATTCTTACATATTTACAGTATGAAACAAAATTGATTAACGATTATTTACCCATCATTGCACATTTATATAGATTATTGCATTAGTTTAATGGTGGAGGCTGGTAGTTTCAAAAGTTCGTGCTCTTGTTTACTTTTAAACTCAGAACTAATGTTTATTTCAATTCACCAACACAAAGTTTCTCAGACGGAGATTTTAATAGGAAAACCTTGACACGGTTTATTTAACATTATTCGGCGCTTTAGTCATTCACTGCGGATGTCATCGCTTGAAATGACTGACTTTAGTTTTAGTTAAAACATCAGTGAACTGTCTCTTTTGTGTATTTACGTATGTGTAAATAATTGTATTATTTTATAGGTTGGCTCCATCACTCGTCAAAAATGATGACCATCTCTATCCAGCTACAGACCATGGATAATATTGCTTGGGTAAGGTTGCTCAAGTCGAACCACATGCATTTAGCACAAACTACAGCGACAACAGCACAATCGTCTGTAACCAAATATACATGTGAATCAACCACATCATGTGACGCATTATTATTGGATGTAAACAAACCACTTTGTAAAATTTGACAGCAAGTAAGTTTATTTCAATTTATCTTGTATTTGATTCTCATTTTTCACTTGGTGAAACATTATGTTAATAATAGGTTGTTGAAAAAATTCACTTAGTTTGTTTCACTTAATTGTTTATTTTATATTCGACTGGCCATTATCAAGAATTCTTGATAATGGCCCAGTGCCGAAACTAGTCGAATATAAAATAAACAATTGAGTGAAACAAACCAAGTGAATTTTTTCAACAACCTATTATTTCAATTTTCTTATAACTTTCTGTATATTTTTGGTAGTAATTATGTTTCTTATTAAATATAGGTTAAGTACAATTTACATAATCGTTTACCCGAAACGAAATTGTGTCAATTGTATTCAATATTAAGTTTTGTTTAATTTTAAATTTTAATGTGCTATGGTTTAAGTCGTACCCGTATGAGATTACTAAATCGTACTGGTACAACTTTAGAAATTATTTTTCGTTTTTCCTACTCTTATATGATGTTTTCTACATTCTTCATATCTTAAGCCATAATCTTGTCAAGACAGTTAAAGCGAATTTATAATGCATAGAAACAAGAAAATATGAAGAAGGCCTTAAACAAATTATCGGAAGGAGTTATTGGATTCAAAGAAGCTCATCGAGAATGTAACATCCCTAAACCAACGTTACGTCGTTATTTTAAAGGATTAAATGAGAATGTCAAATTTAGAAGGCCTAAGGATATAATTAAAAATATGTCAGAACTTTTTGTTCAATGGTTGAAACACTTAATCAAGTATACAAAGTTGAAGAATAGTAATAATAAGCAAATACTTCTTCTTTTGGATGGACACACTACCCATACAAAAATATTGAAGTTATAGAACTAACATGCAAGTATGGCATTATAATGTTTTCATTTCCTGCTCATACAACTCATCGTCTTCAACCTTTGGACAGATCTATTTTTAAATCTCTAAAAACCAATTATAACGAAGCTTCATCTTCTTGGTTAAGAACAAATCTTGGTAACAAGATGCATATTCAAAATCACTTCATATGAATATTGCTTTAAATGGTTTTAAATTTACCGACATTTGGCCATAATAATAATAATAATAAATTTAAACGAGGCGCGTTCGCCACATTTATTACATAGGCCTGTCATTCTATTATTAGTATACTTTTAATAATTGAATAATTACTCTAAATATGAGTACAACCCATCTTGAACTCCAAACATCTGAAAAACTTGTTTTGTACACGTTATAGCATATCTACATACTCGTGGCTTTAAAAAGCTCGTGTTTTTAAACGCCAGTTCGTGCAATAAAGTATCACTTTTTACACTTGTACCTTAAATAACTTCATTTGTTATTCAGCATGTTGCACGTCTTGCATGTATCTAAACGAGGTGATCCAAAGTTGTTGAATTTGGTTCTCGTTTATCACGTGGTGAAACATTTTTTAATAGTAAGGGTTGTTCATAGAAAGGCACTTGGTTGGTTTCACAATTTTTACGATTTATTCCGACTAGTTTCGATTTTTTTAATCCTAGATAATGATGTAAAAATCGAAACTAGTCGGAATAAATCGTAAAAATTGTGAAACCAAGCAAGTGCCTTTCTATGAATAACCCTTACGATCCAAAGTTGTATTTAATTAATTTTATTTAAAGTATCTGTAGTAAAAATCATATGATACTGATACTGGTATGATATTGGCCTAGCAGATGATTCAAGGCCAGGCTCATTCTATTTCAAATATAAATCGTACATCCTTTTAATTTTTTTCTTTCTCCTATTTCGCGACCTTTATAGTTTAAATAACCTTTTCCAGTAGCAATAGGCTTCTTTTCTTTTGAGGTTATGCCACTCGACGATGGGCATGGATTATTTATATTAGATTCATCCGAAATATTAATATCTTGATCGTTGTCCTCATTAGTTTTCTTTTGAAATGTTGACAAATCAAGATCGCTTCCATCATCACTGGTAGAACTTGAGTCGCAGTCAGAAGGCTGGTAAATATCAGACGATCCGCTACCAAACGGTCTCATCTTATGCACATTTGACGTATTCAACGTAAAACTTGTCACGAATCACGCAATAATTTCATTTGTTGCAAAAAGGAAGTAGCTCCGGACCTGCTGCCTTCTTGCACCAAACGGCTAAAAAATTTAAAAAATATATGTCCCTACACAATATCTCCTTCCCTGAAGCATCCGTCCTGTTTCCTTAAGAGCACAATACCTCTTTGTCAACTCCTTCTCAAATTCCTAACACACCTATTTATAGGAATTTCCCTGTAATAAATTACTCTCCAAATACTCCTTCGACATATCCAACTTTGAAAACTCCCAACATCTTAGCACATCTTATCTCTCTGTTACTACGTTCCTCCTCCTCATTACTAACACACCCATTTATAGAAACTCTCTCTTGATCCCCGAAAACGCCCAATTTATCGCTGTTAAAATCCAATCCTTTGTAATAATTTCAGGTTACATTCCTCCCAGAAGCATCTTCTCCTCAGAGGCTCGGCACTACCTTTTTTCTTTTACATCTCAGTTTGTCTTGGTAAGTAACTTTAACTGCCACATGGTCCAAATTAATGACCGCAATAATGCTTTTTGAAGTAAATTAAAGCCAAAATGGCAATTAGTAGTCTGCAAGTATGATCAGCTGAAGATCTTAAAATGCAGCATTGAACTAAAGTGGATGACTATTCTGCAGAGTGAGCAACCCCCGGATATCTTACGCCAAAACTATAAGTACATATTTTTATCTATCTAATTTGTAATATATTTAATTATTGAAAAAAGATCAAAGTATTGAATGCAAATACAAATGCCGGAGAGAAAACCCTAAAAGACAGCATTCGAATCCTTTAGCCTAGTTATTTTGAATGGTAACCAACCCATACGTTTTAATTCTCCTACCTCACACAAAAGTATCATCATAGACCTTTCCATCTCATCTGCCACTCTTGGTACCTTGGTGTACAAAATATTTTACTCTTGAGGACATATATGTAAGTGATCACTTTCCAATCATCTATCTCCAGTCCTTCTCGGAAATTTCGCCTAGCAAACTGGGATGAATTTCCTAAAGATATTGATGCCTCTCAAATGGATGGCATTGATCTCATAAAAACAATAGGCGACCGTTGGATACTCCTCTCTCATCCTTTCCACCACAAATCCCTATGTCCATAGTGGGACTCCGAATGTCCAACAGCAAAAATCTCGAGAAAAAGGGCAATCAAAAAATATTGTACAAATCGTACACTCAAAATTTCGTGTAGGATATGGCCAGATTTCTGTTGTCTCTGCTGTCTCTTTCATCTTCAATTGGCGATCGGCTAACATGACATCATGAATCTTGTCGACCATTTCATCATTTTTAGCGGTTTGGAGTAGATCCGGCATGAACCTCTAGCAAAATATTTCGAATTTCCGCGGCCATTTTCCAAGCCATCCAGATTGCATAAAACTCGATTTTATCCATTTTTACGAAACCGCCTGACTTGCTGTAGAAAACACACTCTTAAACAACAAATATTGACAGTAGACGTTTGAAATATTGACAGTTGCTATAAAAAGGGCTCACCTTGTGGACAAATGAATCCACTTCAGCCATTGTGCGCCATCACTTGGCGATTCCGGGAACTTTTCAAGTCGGCCTCGTATGTAGAAATTTCTCAATAATTCAATTTCTCTGAATCTCCTTTCTTTCTTCCAATATTACATTTGCAGAATTGGATTCAACCTTAAAAGACAGAAAAGATTCATCTATTTATATCGTACTTATTACTTAAAACCTTCCAATCAAAGGTAAAGTTACTCTTCTCAGTTTTTCAATGAAATTCTATTTACAGGCATAGTCTTGGTATGAACAAATTATCTGTCCCATTTTAAAACCAAATAATGACCCCAATCTTTCAACCAGCTACCGCCCTATAGCCTTAATCTCCTGGGTAGGAAAGTTATTTGAACTTATAATAATATACTGTCTAGATTAGTGAGCAGAGGCCAAGCAAAAATTATTCTTCTCTACAGTTTGGCTTCAGAAGGAGTGAATGTGTACTTGACAATATTTTGAAACTTTCCTCACTGTTTAATCATTTAAATGGCGCCTTCTTAGAACTACCAATCTAGTTTCACTATCCTCAAAAGCCAAAAAATATAATCTTTACAAGAATAAGAATTACCTATTACGGTTCGAAGATGATCCCATCCCTAGTGCAGTCAGTTAAATAACTAGGAGTAACGATTGATTGATCCATCAATTTCTTAGAAACTTCATATTCAGGAATTGAAATTAGGAGAAGTAAAACTCTTGTTATATTCCATTTCTTTATTTCTCCTAATTCAAAAATTTGGTTCCATCAAGACAGTAGCAGAACAAGTATCGATTATACAGGAGTTGGATGTTCATATGCATACAATTATAAATTTTCTCAAAACATTAGCACATACATGGTGGAGCTCTGATCCGAAAACTTTGTATAAATCGTTGATTAGATCTAAGATCGAATGTGAAATGATAGCGATGTCTACCCTCTCTAAAACACTTTTACTAGAATTTGATAGACTTCAAACCTCCTGCCTGCGAGTAATACTTGGGGCCATGAAATCAGCGCCCTCTAGAGATCTGGGGGTGGAAAACTGCATTTCTCCAATTTCTCTGAGGATAACATTTATCGTTTGGAAATATTTGTTGAAAGTACTAGCTCCTAATAACTTTCTAGTTACAAATACCTTAGAGCACCTAAAATCTACCCTAAGGTCTAAAAATAAACTTACCCTCTTGGAAACTATTCTATAACTCTGCAGATACCTCTCACTTTTCCCCCATTAAAATTCGTATACACTTTAGAGATAGATAAGTCTTTCCTCCACATACAATCTGGCTATCAATTCAGTTTGTGACTGAAATGTGGCAAGGTTTTCATCTATTTTATTGACAGATCAAAGTCCTATCTTTATTATTTTTATTGTATCTTTGCACTTTCTTATAAAATAAATATTACAAAAAATATATTATAAAATAATAAAATATACACACATTGCTCTTTTGCTTTATATATTAAAAACCGACTAACTCTAAGTAAAAGAATTCTAAACATTTGCTCAATCCTCATGGCAGAACTTCTTGCCATTAAGAAATGACTGAACCTGGTTCATCAATTGAGGTTGAAAAGGTGATATTCACTAATTGCATTGCAAGTGCTGGAGCGCTGAGATGTTAAAAAAAATTATCCATCCTTGCAGTGGAAACTCATTACCTCTATTACTGTATCTCAAAAGAACTAAATTATGAAGTTTAGTTATGTTGGATTCCTAGCCATCCAGGCATTACTGGTAATCAAATTGCCCGTCAAACCGCATTTTGCTCACCTCTCCCCTGTATATCTTCAATCATCTCTTTATTAAGATTATTTTAAAGTATTTAAAGATAATCTAAAAGCAAAGTGGCAGGCGCTTTGGTCTCACTCGTCGTTCCATTACAAATACTTCCTATCAGCCAATAATCCCTCTTAATCTCTGTTTTTTTAATGACAAAATATTAGGCAGAAGATTTATTACCTCACTAATAAGAATGAGGATAGGTCATAATTTTTCACCAAGCCATTTATATAAAATCAAAGAAATACTCTCCCCTTTGTGCAACTGTGGTGGTTTTGGAGAACTCGACCACCTCAGAACGCAGAAATAGCTTGGAGAACAGCAATTGATCCAAACACCTACATGAGATGGAAAAGCTCCAGAAAGAAAAAAAAAATGGTTTCAGCGTAAAATCATTGAAATCAACGAGTGGCAGCGTGTACATTAATGTTTTGTCCCGCGCTATTAATCGTTTAAACAAGTTTTCTATAGCAATTATTCCTAAAAATCATGGAAATTATTTTAATTCAAAGAATCGAGTTGTATTAATTAACGTGCAAACGGAAATTATTAATTTTTTTATTGCCGTAATATTTCGCAGGGAAGAAGTAGTTCCAGTCTTCATACATCAGCATCGAGGCACAAATTTGTTTGGCGGCATTTTTCAACAATCAGGAGAATAAATTTCAGACGTAATACCGTAGTTAAGTAAGTATAATTTCAATACTGTCACATTTGCTGTATGAAACAAAATTGATTAACGATTATTTTTACCATAAAATTCCATGTTATTATCATTGCGTATTTATATAGATTATTGCATTAGTTTAATGGTTGAGGCTGATATGTTTCGAAAGTTCGTGTTCTTATTTACTTTTAAACTCAGAAATAATGTTTATTTGAATTCACTAACACAAAGTTACTCAGTGAGAGGTTTTAATAGATTTTATTATTAATAGGAAAACCTTGACACTGTTTATTTAACATTACTCGGCTCTTTAGAGTGATGTGGATATCAACAGTTGACTTTAGTTTTAGTTAAAACATCATTCAACCGTCTCTTTTGTGTATTTACGTATGTGTAAATAATTTTATTATTTTATAGGTGATGGAGCCACACTCGCCAAAAATAATACTCTAACGGTGACCACCATCTATTCAGCTAGAAACCATGGATAATATTGGTTGGCTTAAGCAAATTTAGTGCTACCACCATAACGTCAAAGATGGAGGGTATTAATAGATTAGAACAATGGTTCATTTTCTATAATGGTAAGTACATCTTTTAAGATGTTAGAAACACAGTACTTAAGTTTCTAACATCTTAAAAGATGTAAACATTTTAAAAACAAAAGGTTTATTTTATCTTCGTCAGGGTGACTGACGAAAAACCTTTGGTGCTGTATCTCACTTACTTTTTATCCGATTTTAATAAATAAAACATAAATTAAACCATTTTTAAAAGACTTTAATAGGATCTGAACTGTTATTTTTTCTCGCACCCAGTTTTTGACAAAATACGATCAACATTTTTTTTAAATTGCACTGTATACATATTTTTATTGATTCGCAAGGAGATTTTTTTTTCTGAATATAAAAATGTAGACAAATTTGTCCATACATCAAACTTAAGTCGAGAAATTGAGGATTAAAAAAATAAATAAAAAGTCAAGTGTCCATTGTAAACAATATACACACCCTATTTTAAATGTCAAAAGTGACAGTGGCAGCCATTGATACAATACTGCAACGATTTTTAATTATTTCATAATTAAAATGTTGCAATATTTCAAACACTGTATTAGAATTTTGTGCTTCTACAGAAATCGTTTTTCAGTTTTTGAAATCTTGCAACATTTTTATTATGAAATTATTAAAAATCATTGCAGTATTGTACCAATGACTGACACTGTCACTTTTGACATTTGGAATAAGCTCTGTATATTGTTTACTATGGGTATTTGATTTTTAATTTTTTTTTAATCCTCAATTTCTCGACTTTGGTTTGATGAATGGATAAAATCGTTTACAAATTTAGATTCAGAAAAAAATCTCCTTGCGGATCAGTACAAAATATATATACAGTGTAATTTGAAAAAAAAAAGTTGATCGTCTTTTGTCAAAAACTGGATGCAAGAAAAAATATCAGTACAGTTCATATTAAAGTCTTTTAAAAATCATTTAATTTGATGTTTTATGTATTCAAATCGGATCAAAAATAAGCGAGATACAGCACCAAAGGTTTTTCGTCAGTCACCCTGTATATAGCATATTACTATTTATTATTGTAACATTATAAATAATATAACAAAATCTTAAACAGTTTAATATGACACATACATATTTACAATGTGTAATCATACTGAAAGAATGAAATTACATATATGGGAGAGGGTACTTTTCAATCTTTATGACCCCCTAACCAACCCCCTACGCCAACACACTATATGTTGCCTTGTTAATTCCATTTCGCATTTATATTTCTTCAAGGTGTCGAACATGCAGAATCGCAATCTACCAATTCACGATAATACACAGCTGCTAGTAATAATTCTGAGTGTATATACGTCCTCGTTTCACGAAATCACCCCTCGTTTTTATTTCCACCCTCTCCTCACCCATCTAATACACGCGGCACGTGTTTTTCTTTTTCGCTTTTAACCATCAGGTCGAGGTGGGAAGTGTATATATTTAGTAGATTAAGGGTAAGATGACACCGCGGCACTGCAAATGGGATGGGCCAACCTGATTTATGTTCGAGGTGGATGGGGTGGGTGCGCCATCCACCCCCCTCGTGCACAAAACGTTACACCCATATATTATCACGCCGTGACCTGGTTGCTTCCGTTTCTCTATCTCTCTCTCCTTTTTTTTATAAATTCACATCGCACAAATGGAATTGCGACCTGATTTATACGACCCCGAGCATTAATTAACCGAAAAATTGGACTTTTTTAAAAACAAGATTACATTTTGTTATAATTGGGATAAATTAATTTATATATCAAAATATTTAAAATTATACATAAATTCATTGTACGGATTTGTATTGTATGGGTGAGGGTATATCATTCGCCATTGAAATATTTTTTTTACATCGCCTGATTACTATACGTATTTAAATAAATTCGTGAACATTCGACGATTGTTACATCATCGATCGTTCTGTGAACGAATTCGTGGCAATTAAAAACTTTTGTTGGCCCCTTTCACTCTTAATGGATTATCCCAAAAATCGAGCCGAGGCGAGGCGATTGAACGCGCGCAATCCATCCACTTTAATTGTTTCCTTTTAATTTCTAAACCTGAATGGAATTCCATTTGTGAACGTTCACTGCTTTAAATTGGGAGGATGAGAGTAGGAGGAATAAAAATAAAAACGAAAGCGCCCGACAATACACTCGCCGGAAATTTATTACAAATTAATCTGCTCTCACTGAACTCAATTAAAATGTAGATTTATGATTGTAATATGTACAATAAATAGTTAATTAAAAAAGAATATTACCTACTGTATTTCCTACTGAAATACAGTATATTAAGATTTTAAGCAATGTAATGTTGTAGAAGAAAATCAAGTGCAAAACCATTCAAAATTCACTGCACTAACTGCTGAAAAAGAACACTATACATATGTAATTGAAACAATTTTACAAACTAGGAACCCAAATATGTTATTAATTTACAAAATTATATAAAATTGGACACAATACGTCTGTAATATCCGGCGAGACCTAGGAATGATTTAATTCCTTTAACATTTTTAAGGGCATCAAAATTTTTAACACTCGATGACTTCAACTCCATTCTCGGTGATGAGGTGACCTAAGTAAACTTCTTCATGTCGCAGAAAATTACACTCTGTAGGTTCTATACATAGATTATATTAATTAATTCTCTTGAATACCTCTTTTAGATGTTTTATAATGGCTAGGATAACTGTCGGAAAAAATACGATATGGTCCAAATACACGAAGCAACGGTGATTATTCTGTAAAATAGATAGATCGATATTCATCAGTCTCTGAAACGTAGCAGGCGAATTTTTTAAACCAAATGGCATCCTGTTAAATTCAAAACGGTAATAGCTGTTTTAGGTGAATCTTGGGGATGCTTATAGTTTGGGGAAAACCTGAGGTAAGAACCAAGGTGCTAAAATATTTCGTGCCTCCTAGTTCAATTTTTCAAACTTCCCAGACTCCAAATTCAACTGCGCCAGTTGTAAAGTTGTAGATGTCGTAATGTTTATTTGTGCATTTGTGTTTTCTTGTGGTTTGTTGTTAATTTATTATAGGTTCTTTTCTTTCTGGGTTTGTGATTGTGTAACATACAAAGACCAATTATTTCTGCTTCATGAATATGTATATATTCCTTTTTATTGTTTACATTAAATAATTATAATTTTCTCGATTATTTAACTTTAACTATAATTATGAAAATTTTTCTATGAAGTGTTACTTGACTGAACGTCGCTCCTGAACTGACTATTTAACACTAATACTAAAGACTAACTCTGAGGACTGAGTACCTAGGACTGTCCCTTGGGACTTTCTGATTTAGACTGCCCTTAAGATCAACCCCTTAACACTAGTCCCCACTTCTTTCTTTGAGTGATAATAAATATTAAAATATAATTAGCAAACATTGAGAAGCAATTTGTAGTAAAAGAGAAAAATATTTATTTATCGTTAATGTGTTTCTATACTATACAATTCTTTATCTATGATATAGTTTAATAGCTCACTTTTAAAATCTTCTAATGTTGTTATACCTCTTATACTGCCAGGTAATTGGTTATACAGTTTTAGGCTATTATATAATGGTAGCTTTTCCGCTAGAGATAGTCTGTGTATCGGATAGCCATAAAGACTAGCTTGTCGTGTAATGTATGTGTGGTTTTGGTTATATTTACTAAATTTGTCTTTGGGTTTAAAGTTAAAAATCAGTATTTCATAAATGTATAAACCGAACAGCGTCAAAACTTCTGCCTTTTTAAAGTATCCTCTACATTACTCACCATATTTCAGATTGAAAATTGAAAAAACAAAAACAATTCGTTTTTGTATTTTAAAAACTGATTGTGCTAGTGTGCTTTGTCCATAGAATATGATACCATATCTTAAGATCGATTCACAATTAGCTTTATATAGAGTTATTAAAGTTCTTTGGTCGAGTACTACTTCCAATATACGTAATGAATAGCAGACTGATTTTAATTTACTACCTAATTCTGGAGTTTTCCAGTTTAGTTTGCTATTACATATTTATGTTTCTTTCATAATATTTTGAGCTTTATTTATTACACCCTGTAAGTTCTCATTTACAATGAGCAGTTTTGAGTCATCTGCATATATCTGTAGTATTCCATCGTTTTGTTGTATTAAATTAGGTAGATCGTTCACGTATATTAAAAACAGCACTGGCCCCAGAATGCTACCTTGAGGTACCCGCATGTTGGTCGATCCCACTTCTGACATTCTATCGCTTATCAGCACTTGTTGTGATCGATCAGTTAAAAAGCTGTTTATAAGTGCAAGGCATTTGCTACGAATTCCATACACTTACAATTTTTTGCGATAGGATTCCATGATCCATACTATCAAATGTCTTGGAGAGGTCCAGCAATACACCAATTGGTGTATGCCCTCTCTCCAAGGCATCGACCACAGATACCAGGTAATCATATATAGCAGTTAAGGTCGACTTATTTTTCAGATAAGCGTGTTGAGATTTGTCAAAAAACACACGCTTAGAAATAACTTTCTCCACTTAGTAGTGTTACTGGTCTATAATTAAATGCATCATCAGGGTTTCCCTTTTTGTGAATGGGTACTACAATACCTCTTTTAAGGCATGTTGGAAATATGCCTGTCATAAACGACTAATTTATAAGATAAATTAGTGGTGTGCTTAGTTCTATTGCTGTCCTTTTTATTAATTTAGTGTTAAATTCATCATACCCTGTCGAATGTTTATTTTTGAGCGAATTTATTACTATAAATGAAAGATTGAGTCTCCTTTCTTCACAAAATTTATTGTTTGCAAATGTACATTTCGGTCACAATGCTTAGCATTGAAAATGGTAATCGTGACCGAAATGTGTGAATAAATTTTGTGAAGAAAGGACACTCAGTCTTTCATTTATAGTACAGTACATCTTCATGTAACTGAGCAATCATTAAAGAATTTATTACGTTATATATTTCAGCTGTGGTTATTGGTCTTAGAAATATTGTATTCGTATTTCTGTTTAAGTGAGCTCTATCAATATTAATATTAACTGTATTTTCCGATTTGGATATTAAGTTAATAAAGAAGGTGTTTTCCTCATCTTGTTTATTATCTAGTGGTTTATTGAAATTTAGTTTATTTACCACGTTCCACATTGCTCTATTTTTATTATCGCTGTCTAATATTTTATTTTTATTTCTTCCTGTTTTTCTTTTCGTAAGAGTTCACTGTACTTTTTATTTACTACATTATACTGCGATTTTGCATGGACATTAAAGTGTTTAAGGACGTATAGATTATTCAATAACTGCTTGCAATTAATGATTTCTTGAGAGGTATTTGTGCTCCTTCTGCTTTTATAATGTTTTTGGGCATGAATTATCGAGTGGCCTCGATAATAAACTCATGAAGTTTTCCCAGCAATCATTTGTGTCACCTATATCAAACATATTCTGCCATATTTCATCACTGCTAATTGAAAGAGTAAAATAAATTATATTCTTATCACTATATATTCGCTTAGTTATTTTTTTATTTTCTGCTCGGATATCTCTTTCTTTCCAACATATTTTTTGAGCTTTATGATCTGAGATATGACTTTCAAGAACTATTGCAGTGTAATCAGTTATTAAATTTGTAATTATATTGTCTATAGTGGAAACTTTTGTAATAGTAATTGTAGCATTATAAGAGGTCGACAAATCCTTCAATTAAAATGTCTCCGGTTAGCTACTACTAGTATCCACGTTAAAATCCCCTGTCATAAAATAAATAATATTTTCATTCAATAATAAGTCAAATAATTTTGCAAGCTTTTTAAAAAAGTTCACAATTGTTCACCCTAGATTTCCTGCTGGTCACAAGAATTGCCTCCGTTTTGTGATCGGCCAGCTTCAAACCGTTTGCTGCAAGCCAGCCGCGGATCTTCCTGACTGCTCGATCTCCGCTAGGTGCTTGTTATTCCAGAGCAGTGGGCCAAGCACAGAGCCTTGAGGAACACCTCCTGAGATGTTTCTCGGTCTTGGGTCCCGTGGCTGTGTTGTACATCAGGTTTCGATCACTAAGATAGCTCACAATAATACGCCTGATGTTCGCTGAGTTGAATGCGTTCGTTGAATGGTCGATGGCATCCACAGTGGACCTGGCTTTACGAAAACCGTATTGTCAAGTTGACAGCCTGCGTATTCCCTCGGCGGACTCCTTCAACCGATTGCAGATGATTCTCTCGAGCACCTTACCTGCTGTCTGATGTGTCCAATAAGCAGATCGGACGGCACGATGATGGATCGTCCGGTGGCTTATTCCATTTTGAGAGGAGGACCAGCTTCTGCTTCTTCTAGCGACTAGAAAAGGTATCTTCCATCAAGCAGGTGTTGTCCGGTCCTGGAGCCTTCAAATGCCCAATCCTGCGGCAGGCCTTAAAAAGCTCCTCTTCCATGATCGCCGGCGCTTCTGGGTGGTTGGTCGCCAGATTCTCGGTGTAGACGATGTCCGGTTGATCTGGAAACAAATTTGTCACCGTCCTATCCAGGAAAACTGGACAGGATGGTATGCTCGCGCTTCATGTTGTCGGAGCCTCAGCGAACTCCTGGTTTCATCAGTAGATCGGTGCACGGAAGTGACCTCCCCTGCTTGTCGGCATAGCTATATTCGCGGTCAAAAGACCGGGCGTTCTATTTCGATTTAACTAGTAATTCCCTAACTCTTGGTTGACCCTCTGCGGCAATTTCGCAATAATAGTCGCTGACCTGCCAAGACGTGACTCGAGGAGGAAGGCTCTGGCTGGCAAAAGTCAGATCTATGTTGGAGGAATTACCGTTACGGGTGAACGTCAGAGTTGATCCGGTGTTTAAAAGGGCTGCTTCTAGGAACGCCGCGAGTTCTACAGGGTCTCACCTCTCCTGTTGGTCTTGGCTGCCCCATTCAGTTACCCACGCGTTGAAGTCGCCGGCGATGACGTGGGGTCGTCAGCCAGCTCAGGAACCCGCCCAGTTGGAGACTTAGGGGGGTGTAGACGCTGTAAATGTATATGCCTTCGGCTTTTTCTGGATGAAGGTTTGGCTGCTCACCCAGACAGCTGACCGGCTTGAGACGTCGAGGATCCAAAAATGCGAGCTCTCGATGTCCCGGTACTGCTCCGATAGAATAACATCGATGTCCAGGTCGCGCACAGCTTGTATCAACAAGTTTAGGTTTAGCTGGAGGAGTTTCATCTCCTACTGGTCACTGCCTTCGCCGCTGCTTGGAACACAGGGCACCTTAAGCTCCCCGTCTGATGGTTTCTTTTATTCATGCAGAGGTCGCACTTCGCCTCTTCGCTCTTGCACGTTGCGCGCACGTGGCCGGTCTCACTGCAACGAATACAACACTTAGACCTGTCCATCCCTTTGTAATTTCGCGGTAGGTACCCAAAGACCCAGCACCTAGAGCACTTCCGCAAGTCAACCTTCTCTCTAATACACACAGTCTCCCGATCCCTCGTTTGCCCAGATCACTCCCTTGTTTAATCACGACAACCTCCACTTGTCATCCGACACCAGCTGTGTTTCAATGAAGAAGGGGGTGGGAAGATATAAGGAGCGCCACGAGTTTAAAAAAGAAAACAAGTGACAAGTCAAGTGTCCACGGTAAACTCGAACCCTAGATATGAGGTTTTCCTTGGCAAACGAATTTATTTCCCTTGTATGTTTTATAAGGTGAATTTCAAGACAAATTGACTCAGTATAATAAACAAATCCAAAACAAGATAAATAACTTATCATCCGCAGGAACAAGAAAACTATTTATATATATTACCACAAAATTCCTTCCTTAGTTTGACCACGTTTAAATAAACAACGTAAAAAAATAACACATTCCAGTAAATAATTTAGATATTAGAATAAGATTAATTGCTGAAAAACAAATAAAAATAGCCGAAATATTATATATAGTATAACAATTGGGCCCAATGTAATAATGAGTGTTTTTGTTAAAATTAAATATTCGCGAGATATCAATCTACGATCGGAATGTAAAATCTTCACACTTAATTCCAATTGAATTTCCGCTTTATGTGGTAAAAACAAGTTAGATTTCAAAAAAGGTTAAATGAAAATAATTTTTAAGTTTTTATACCATTATTTATTGTATAATATACACAAACACACGCCGGTGGTGGCGCATCGGTTACGGCCCCGAACTGACGTGCAGCAACGTTGATTCGGGTCAGTAGTCGGATGGGTGACCGGTACCATTCACCATTGGGATACAATTAATGGTGCTTTAGAGTGACGGGGGCGATCCTTTAAAGTAACAAGCTCATTTACACACACACAAATACACAAATGACACATGGCGGAAGGACCACGTGGTCGATAGCCTAACACTACTACTACTACTACTACTATACACAAACAAAGTTTACAATATATTATCAATTTTGACACAACTATAGTTTCGATTAAATTAGATTTCCTGATGGGATAATTCAACGCGAAATGATTTTAGGTATGTACAGTAAATGACTCAATCTGAATGGCAATCTGACAATCAGATAAATCCAATTTAACTATTGGCCGGTACGCCACTGCCTTGCAGAAAAAATTGACCGAATTATTCAAGTTTGACACACCACAGTAACTAATCTTTTGGTCTACAAATTATAGTATACATAGCTTTAAAATTTTCTCCAGCGATAAAATCTGGTTCTCCACCGAATTTTACAATGACTCTCCTCCTTGCACCGTCACTGTCGGCCTCCTTCCCTCTACTCCTTCGATTGTCTCTCCTCAACTGAATACTGCCTACGAAACTCCTCTTCAGCTCTCTCCACTCTACGATTACTGCGTTTTTCGAGTAACCTACATCGGCCACCCAGGCCCTCCTAACTTGATGGAATCCCTTTTTGAAAATTTAATTCCCGTTCACAAAATGAGCGATCTAAAACCCCCTGGACTCGTGCACGATATGCGTTGATCCGTCTTTCGACGCTCAGTTGTCGGTCCCTGACTTCTTCCTCGCTCCGAGTAAGTCCACCACCGAACAACTAATTTAGAAGCAAATAGGAAATCCGATTACTCCTTTGCACACTAACAGTGTAATCTATTAGCTTCGGTTTACACGCCGACACCTTGTGCCACGACCTCAGTCAAAAAACTATTCTCCCAGACAACAAATCAATAAAAAAATGGCGATACTTCCTTACGAAAATAAAAAAATAAACGGAACCGGAAACTATTGCGTCAATTTAAATTTTGCGTCAATAAAATGCATGGAATTGCGCGCTCTCATCTAAACACAGTTGGCAGCAACTGCTCTTAGACGACTTTTCACGGTTGGCATTACAGCTTCATAAATCAAGATATAAGAATCCCTCGGTTTACAATAAAATTGTGGATAGTAATTTGGTACGTTGAGTTAAATTTAACCCGTTACAACTCCAAGGTTATCTCTCTAGAAAAAACGTGTTTTTCGAAGGTAAACAGAAAGTTACCAATAAACTTAAAACACTATCAACAATCAACTCGCACCCCTTACGCAACACATCCTCTAATGATTTCAATGTAAATCCCTTTCTAGCAATGCCAGAAGGTTTTGCCGCCCCAACCTCCACGACAAAAGATGAGGAACAATCCAGCTATTTTCCTCTCGGATTTTCAAAGATTAGCATTTATAATCTTTTAGGTCCTTGGCATGGAAAACCTTTGCCTCTTTACTCTTCTCATCCTCCAACAAGTACGTATATAATGAAAGTTTTTTCTTCACTTTGAACGGACACAAACCCTTTATAATTATAATACCGTCGGTTTCGTTCATATGAATCTCGCAATCTCTTCCGTACTTTCTCATTAAGTAGATGTCCAAGTACCTAGGTATGTCTAGTCCTGCTCAATTCTATCTCCTCTAGATTATCCTTCAGTCTATGCTAATCCCTTCTAATTACTTGATTGCAACCAAAATTCAGGAAATAGGTGGAATAACCTGTCTCCTCGTGTCGTGCTGTTTTAATAGCGCAACCTGCTTATCTGACACATAGGCCCGTAACATGGTTTTTACAACGCGGTTCTACAGGATTTGATTGTGGATGGTAATTAGGATTAAAGCGAGATTGCACTGCGTATTTCTCACATAGCTCCTTAAACTTCGAACTCCGAAACTGTTTGCCGTCGTCCACTAGGACAAATTTAGGTACTCCGAACACCAAGAACATATCAATTTGGATCTTCTCCACGACATTCTTTGCTGTTGCCGTTTTCGATGGGAAAAATAATGCGAATTTACTAAAATTGCCGACAGATAAAATATAAATGTGGACTTCGTCTTCGGTAAAGGTCCAACAAGATCAATACTCACCATCTGCCACGGACGAGTTACAACCGGTTGTGAGACCACCAATCCCATCGGCTTTTGCTGTTCTACCTTTATCTGTTGGCACACTCGACATTTCCTAACATATCTAGCGATATCCTGCCGTATTTTCGGCCAGTAATATTTTTCCTTAATTCTATTGCATGTCTTGTATATTCCACAGTGTCCTACTGTCGGATGATCGTGAAATCGTTCATACAATTTAGCTCTATCTTCTTTTCCAACAACCATTTGTCAGTAAAAGCTGTATACTGTTTGGATTCCTTAGCCAGAGGAATCCGCCAATATGCATACCTAATGTCTAGTGTCGATAAGTACCTAGCGTCTCTCAGCTTGTCTAAAGAGTTGTTCGCGAACGGTAGCGGCTAGGCATCTCTCTCTGAAACTTTATTTAGTTTGTTAAACCTGATGCCAACGTTGCTTGAACTTCGCCTCCAGCCCTTACTGAATCTATTACTCCACTAGAACTAGAGAGGCATTCCCAGCTACCCGATCTGAATTCTGGTACTATCCCCATAATTTTTCAGAAATCAACGCCTGTTTGGCAGCTCAGGTACCACCAAAAACTTGGAGGATCGCCCCCGTTAATCTAAAGCACCATTAATTGTATCGCAGATATTTGCCTATTGCTAATAAACTATAGGAGTTAAATGAAATTTATATTACATATAATTGCAAATAATTAAAAATTAAGAATAGCCTTTTTGCATAAACGTCATAGTTTCCGAGAAAAATACAGGGAGATGATGGCCACATCACCATTTTTTTTAACTTAATTTTAACCTTTATTAAAATATCATTTATATAACTTAAAAAGTATTGACACAAAGCTTAAACGTCCGATTTTGTCGATGTAAAATACTTGTAGAAAATATCAAGAAAAATTGGGCGCGTTTTCCCATTTGAGAAATTGCTAATTCCGGGCGATACGTCAACGTCAGTGCCCCGTTTTTCGGGAACAAAAAACTTCCGGTTAGTTACTCTAATGGAAAATGCGACCGGGAAAAGTTCCGTCCCGAATCCGTCGGCAAATCCCGTCGAGATTATTATGTATAAGAAAACTTTGCCGACCCGAAATTCCCGGTCGGTCGGGGGGAAAACACACGCCAAACTTGAAAAGCTTACACGCATAATAAAAGAAGGAAATTGAGTGGGGAGAAAAAAAAAATACAATAAAACATATTATTAAGATCAAATATTCGAAACTTTAATGAAAGAAACATACAATTTCCATTCATTTATAATCCTACACACAAAACATATTATTAGGAACAAATATTCGAAATCTAAAAATTTAAGAAACATAAAATACTAACTGGAAGTACTTTATTATTATTTCATCTATTTCATAAAATTTCCATTCAATTATAATCCTACACCAGTGATTCCACTTAATAACGTTCCACGCAATTAACATTATTTATAACGCCGTTCTGATGACATATGACATTCCGACGTGTACATCTACGACATTGTTAATTACACCAAGACGAGGCATTAATCACGTGCCCTGGTGTACCCGCTAGTCATTTGTCTTGATATATTTAAGGAAACGTTTTTTTTTTGGTCCTCTTTATGCAATTCGACGACATAAAATCTTCGTTAATTACACATAAATCCAGGTGTAAAGACGATGACCTCTACCCGCTGTGTTATTGTGGGTACGAGCGAACTCATCAAGGTGATAGCACACCTCGACTACATACACACATACACATTTCTGGGAGTGTTTATGGTTGAAAGCAAGGCCTTCCACGATCTTATCGATTCGATTGTGTCTTTTGTGGAAACACAGATGAATTCTTGTCATTCCAATTGTGTAATATCTACAAAACTAAATTTTTATTATAATTCACCCTTAATGAAGAAAATTTTTGGCATTTAATTGTCATTATCATAAAGAAATATTTATATACAATCAAGAAAATAAACTGTGTAATACATATAATTCTACACGATGAATAAATAAATGTGAAATAACCTCTAATTCATATAATTCTAATTCATCTTAAGTACTAACATTTTTTCTTGAGAATATTCTCAGACAAAGATACTACATTTAAAAAAAATATGAAGATTCTTAAGTAAATAAGTAGACTTTCAATTCGTAATACATTTTGACAAAGTTAATTGTTTTATTTATTTTGAATTATTATTAAGTATGTTTTTACTACTTTGTCTCATTAATTTATAAACTGGTTTCAGGAATATTTGGCGGCGATCATTCGTAATAACCCCCAAAACCGATTATCAACTCGCCGATGATACACACCGTTATTATCTTTATTGTGTTGAATTGTTTAATCCGATGAAGGATGGTAATACCGTATGATGGAGACTTGGCTAAAGTCGGGAGGGGAATGCGCTGCAAACAACACTGGTCTGCATTATAATAAATTACAGCTCACGCTTCGCTGCATCCGACTTTCATTATGTTTTTAATAAACTGGGGCACCGGTGAGTTTAACAACAACAGCATCAAGGCACTAATTAAATTTTCATTTAAAATATCCTCATACTTTCAGGAACGACCCGACGAAGAAATTATGCGTGCCCGGTGAAATGCAAAAGAATAAACGTCGTTATCCGGCTGCATTAATCTGTATGCAAGAAACTCATTGGTCTATTGATCTCCTTCAATCTAATAAGTAAAATTATCTAAAGGTAATGGTAATAAGTACTAAAAATCTAAATAGCTTAAATTGATTATACTGTTAGCTAATCTATAAAATAGAATGCAAAAATTGCGCAATTTGAAAATGTGCAGTTGTTTTTTTTTTGCGTAATGCACGGCAATTTGGTGAACGAGTCATGCAACTCGAGACGACCGAGTGGTTTACGTTACATATCACAGTAATCACCGTTTCCTGCCGCCCATCCACTTTCTCACAATTTTGTGTGTACGGTGCGTGACCGACAATTACTTACACACGAAGAGGTCGAAACACACAAAGGAATAATGCACGTATGTGTACAGGAGAAAAAGCGTTTCGGAAAATTAACGCGAGTGAAATATAGAAGCCAGTGTGTCACACTTTCTTTTTCGTTACTTCTTCACATTTCCCGATTTTAAACGCTGTGCTTCTTACTGTCGATGTAGCGTCTGTCAAGAGATTTGTAGCATTCCTGTTCCCTGAGTTATCGCACCACCCACGCCGATATTCCGCTGACGAATAAATGATAATATAATCTTATATGAACAATCAAGTTCAGGACATCTGGTATCGCCCAGTCTCTTCAACGAACACACAACAACCCCTGACTATTGGAGTCACCCACCGGAGAGGAACATCGCGTTCGAGTTCTGGAATCCACCAGGCTCTCCACCGGACCCTAGCGTTAAAGAAACAAAGAAAACATCGTGAGGCTTTGCACATAGCATACAAAGTGTTGAAGTGCTTTTATGTTATAAGCCCTTGAAGAAAAGAAGAAGTAGTCACATTTCCTATGCAGGAAATTGACACGGAAAAAAGAAGCCATCTGTAAAGAAGCCATCGAGAATTACCTTCTCCAAATCCTATCCTTAAAATGCCGATATCATTGTTTGATTTAAGTTCGCTTTAATCGAATTAAACGATATCGACGACAATAGAAATATATATAAACAATAGCATATGCATATTCAATAATCATTTATCTTAAACATTTAATAATCTATTATTATAATTATTCAAATCCCACATAAATGAAAATCAGTGGAATCATCTTAATCCTGACAGTGTAAGTAAATGAACGACGAATTAGAAAACCTTATAAATAATTTTAACCAATCTTGCAACGTTCGTCCTCAAAATTGTAGACATCCTCAACTAATCAATATGGCCGTACCAATAATTTCAGTTAAAGACATTTTGGACATTATTCCTAAATTCGACGGAGAACCAACAAAATTATCAACATTTTCAAATTCGTGCGAATCAGTTCTTCAAATGATGTCACCAAATAACAACCCAGCAAGAATAACATTTACACTTTTACACATTCGATCAAAATTAATTGGAAAAGCAGCGATGATCCTAGCTGAAAGACCATTTAATACATTCCAAGAATTAAAAGAAATTTTAATATCACTTTTCGGAGACCACAGAGACGAAGAATTATTACTAAGAGATTTAATCATGCTCAAACAAAAATTAAATGAAACCCCATTACAATTTGCCGACCAATGCATTGATATCAGATGCTTTAATATTGAATAAATTAGATTGCCAAAATTTACATATCGACATTAAAACAGCAAAAAGAAATTTATATAATGCGACTACACTAAAAGCTTACTTAGCCGGATTAAATAGCCACATGAGCCATATACTAAAATGTGAAACACCAGCAACAATAGAGGATGCAATGAGAATGACAGTAGAAGAAGAAAATATGAATTATCATTGAGCTCAACTACATCCGAGTCAACAGCAAAATAACCAAAAGATAAACAAATCAAATCATAATTTAAGAGTCAACCCCTTACTAATGAGAAACACACACATATATCAACCACAAAATTTTACACCTGCTCCAAAACTAGCCCAAACACAACATCAATTTCAACAAAACTCATTTCAACCAAGACCAATGCAATTTCCGAGACAACAGTTTACACCGAGACCAATGCAAATTAATCAATATCCAAATAGACAACAACAACAATCATGGAATAGAACCCCATCTAGAATGACAATTCCAGAGACCACAAACAAGACAAGTACCTAAACCAACACCAATGGAAGTATCATCAGCACAATATACAGTAAAAGAACTTTACCATCAAGAAGACGCATATAACCCCGAATTCTATCAAGAACACCCAGAATACGAAGAATATCAACAAGAAGAATACCCACAAAATAATGAGGAAGAGATTTATGAAGAAAACTATGAATTAACAAACGAAAATTTTCCAACAGAAGCCTCGAATACCAATCCGAATATATAGAAATAAACGTCGCAAATTTTCATAAACTACCATATATAGAAATACCGGAA
The DNA here is from genome assembly GCA_963969525.1 of Ontholestes murinus. Classification (NCBI taxonomy): domain Eukaryota; kingdom Metazoa; phylum Arthropoda; class Insecta; order Coleoptera; family Staphylinidae; genus Ontholestes; species Ontholestes murinus. Next base: position 5,049,798 of record OZ018394.1, on the reverse strand, counting down.
ATAAACGCAAAATTTATGATTGATACCGGATCAACAAAAACTTTAATTAATGAAGAAATCGCTCAACAATATTTCCCAGATATAATTGAATATGATCCATTCCAAATTAAAACCCCTCATCAAACATCAAATCATAATTGTTCAATAAACTTAGGACTCTCGCATATTTTTAATCGACCAGATATTTTACATAAACATTACATATTTAATTTTCACCAAAATTATCAAGGGTTAATTGGAACTGACTTATTACAAAAATTACATGCAGTCATTGATTTCAGTAACAAACTAATTATAACACCAGACGCTCAAATTCCATTACATTTGCCAAAACCTACTAAGGATATTATATTAACACGTCAAAAAAGAATAAGAATTCAACCTAGAACGGAAATGCCAATAAAGTTAATAACAAATTATTGCGAAACTACAGAGGGAATATTAAATAATTATACATTCGAAAATAAATTGGAAATACCTGCCGGAATTTGTAAAATTGAAAATAACTGCACAAATCTCCTTATTATAAATTCAACAGATGAACAAATAATATTTGATATACCTGAATTACAAATTCATCCCGGACAATTCGAATTAAACAACATTGATACAACAGAAAATGAGACAGATTTTGACCCAAAAGAATTAGACGCATTACAAAAACAAAATTTAAAAAATCTACGTTTACAACATCTCAATAAAGAAGAATATACAGCAGTGCGAAAGTTATGTTATGAATATCGAGATATAATGAACTGCCCTGGAATACCTTTGTCTTTTACAAACCGAGTCAAACATTCGATTAGAACAACTAATAACGTACCGATATATACTAAAACATGTAGGGATCCACCTATCCACAAAGAAGAAATAGAAAATCAAATTAACTCAATGATGCAACAAGGTATAATAAGACCATCCAGCTCACCATGGTCTTCACCCCTATGGATTGTACCCAAAAAGATCGACGCCAGGGGACGTAAAAAATGGAAGATAGTAATAGACTATAGAAAACTTAACGAAAAAACTATTGTAGACAAATACCCACTTCCAAACATTGCCGACATATTTGATAAATTAGGAAAATGCAACTATTTTACCACATTGGACCTTGCCAGCGGTTTCCACCAAATTGAAATGAATAACGACGAATAGAAAAGACAGCTTTCTCAACAGATAAAGGACATTATGAATACCTTAGAATGCCTTTTGGATTAAAGAATGCACCAGCAACATTCCAACGAGCTATGGATAATGTACTTACCGGACTTCAAGACATATGTCTCGTTTACTTAGATGACGCTATTATATTTTCAACATCCCTACAAGAGCACATTCAGAGTTTAAGAAAAGTATTTGACAAATTACGAGCAACAAATTTCAAGATTCAGCTAGACAAATCTGAACAAAATGAAGTTAAACACCTTGGACACATTATTACAGAAAAAGGAATATCACCAAATCCAGATAAGATAAAAGCCGTTTTGGAATACACTTTACCGAAAACAGTGAAACAAATTAAAGCATTTTTAGGACTAACTGGATATTACCGTAAATTCATTAAAAACTATGCTAAATTAACTAAACCAATGACGTCATGCCTAAAAAAAGGAGCTCAAATCGAACACACAACAGAATTTATAAAAGCATTCGAAACTTGTAAATATCTTTTAACAAACAGTCCAATATTACAATTTTCCGATTTCTCAAAACCATTCATATTAACCACAGACGCATCCAATGAAGCAATGGGAGCTGTATTATCCCAAGGAACAGTAGGACAAGACAAACCAATCGCTTACGTATCAAGAACACTTAATGACACAGAAAAAAAAATCCTCAATAGAAAAGGAACTACTAGGAATTGTGTGGGCAACAAAATATTTTAGACCTTACCTTTATGGACGCAAATTTACGATTTATACCGGTCATCGTCCCCTCCAATGGCTATACAACTTAAAAGAACCAAATAGCAAATTAATGCGATCGAGAATTAAATTAGAAGAATTCGACTACAACGTAATTTACAAGAAAGGAAAATTGAACACAAATGCCGACGTTTTATCTCGTACACCTATCGAAATTCACCCAATTGACAACTTATCAATGGCCGGAAATCTAGATGAAAATTTAGATAAATTATTAGACGAAATTATTACAGAGAGAGAAACATTAAACCCAAAATTCCAACAATACACAACTATCAAAATCCACACTCTCCATTAAACATCGAAGAACTCATGGAAACCCAACAAATTATAGACGAACAAACCACAGATACAATTCATTCAACGAGAACTAACGAACCAAAAGATGCCATTAAAATCAGTGAAGATCCCATTAATAAAGAGAGACACCAAATTATAATAAAAATTGCTGAAAATCCCTAGAGAACAAAGATCGAAAAATTGGGCCAACGAAGAATTACAAAAATATACCTGCAAGTCAACTACTCAAAGGAAAATCTCGTAGACATCTTAAAAAATTACACCGCAGAAAAAGAAAACTTCCATATGTATTCACCGAGAAAAGAATTATATACAGAATTATTAAATTTATATTCTGAAATTTTCAATAATAATGGACCTAAAATAATTTGGCATACTAAACAAAATAAAAATTTAAAAACGAAACATAAAATAAAAACAGTAATCACAATGTACCACGAAGGAAAACGAATCACCGAGGAGTTACTGAAACATACAATAAATTAAAGCGAAATTACTATTTTGATAACATGCTAAAAACCATCCAATACTACATTAACAGCTGTGAAATTTGTCAAAAAGCAAAATACGACAGACATCCACCACAAATACCTTTGAATTTAACCCCAACATCAAGAAAACCCTTTGAACATTTATTTATGGACACAATTCAAATTGAACAAAAAATATTCCTGACAATCATCGATACATTTTCAAAATTAGGATACGCAAAGAGAATATTATGCAAAGAAGCAGCAGTAATAGCAAACGAATTAATAAAATACTTTTCGATATATAAGACACCGAAGAAAATCACTACAGACAACGGAACCGACTTTAAAAACACATTAATACAAGATATTCTGGAAGTACACAACGTCGAAATTCACTTCGTCACTCCAGATCACCCTGATTCAAATGGACCAATTGAAAGACTACATTCAACTCTATTAGAACACATACGAATATTTAGATTAAAAGAAGAAACAAAATCAAAAGGTATCGAAGAATTAACAAAACTCGCATTATTGGCCTACAATAACACAATACATACAAACACAGGAAAAACCCCTCAAGAAATTCTAAATGGCGAAGAAATCGAAAACATAAACGGAATCGCTACCAACGAGAACATCGTCGATAAACATATAAAAGAAATGCAAACACTACACGATACAATAAAAAGGACCAACGAAAAAAAAAGGAGAAATACATAAACTATCATAATGAAAAACTGCGTAATATATCACACTTTAGGCCGAACCAAAAACGTTTATATCAAAGAACAAATAAAAAGAGGACACAAAACCACCGCTTAATATCATGGTCCCTATAAATTACTTTCCATCCACCCGAACAATGTTGCAGAGATTCAAATAAAGACAATCAACTTAAAAAAAGTCTATATAAGTAATCTAAATTCATCATTTCAGATGGAGGACGAATTCAGAAACAATTCAGCAAATACCCAAACAATAATAATAGCATTCCTATTGGGAACAGCGAGCAACATAATATCTGAATGGGAATTAATCCACTCAATTGATATTACACCAATCATCGAAACATTAAGCAAAACCAAAGAACATAGAAAATAATTTGAAGACCAAATTAGCCACTATGAGAGTGCGTGCACTGAAAATACACATCTCAACAAACAACTATTAACCATGCTAAAACAGGAGACAAAATGCACAAACAATTTAATTAAAGAAATACTACCATCACATAATTTTTAATTTTATTGGAACTATCGAAAAAACAATCACCGAAACTTTAGATGCTGAAGACGGAAGAAGATATGAAACTAATTTTAACAATTTATTAAAAAACGAAGAAATTCTAAAAGGTGATATAAAAAATCAAATTTCAATTACCAAGGAATTAATTGATCAAACGAATACAACAATTTCCACATTAATAAAAAACCATAACATAATTGTCGACGATATAAAAATATTAAAAGCATCAATACAAAAAATATCAAAGTATGCCTGGATCAAAATATCAACAAATACACAATTAGCACTTATCGAATCTATCAATTAAATTAACGATTATCTAGATCAAATAATAACAACACAAACATTTGCAAAACACATGGAAATGCACCTCAGTATAATTAAGCCCACTGAACTACAAAACGAATTAATTAGCATACAACAAAACTCCTACTCGAACCGACATTAGAAAACATTCCTAAATACGAAGAAATAATAAAAATAAACACTTATCAAAAGGAAACTGTAATTTACTTCATAATAAAAATACCACTCATCGAAAAAAAGTAAATATGAATATTACCAACTTTATCCAGTACCAAATGAAAACAACGAAATAATAATTCCAAACTCAAAATTTATTTTAAATAACGAAAAGACATTTATTGAACAAGATGAAATATGTATTTATCTACAAAACCTAGAATATTTGTGCGAAGCAAAAGTTTTAAAGAACATAAAACAAAAAACATGTCCTGTTCAACTCATCACATATGCCACCCATAGAACATGTTCGCCTCGAAAGATTTCTAATTTTGGAAACCAAATTATAAGAATTAAAAATAGCAACACATGGATTTTAATTGCCGTAAACCAGGAAACCATCGAAATTCAATGTTCATCTAAAACAAAACAACGAAAATCAATATTTTGAAACTATTTAATCACTCTACCATACGGATGTAAAGGACACTTTGATTACAAAATGTTATTACCAAAGTTTAAAAGCGAATATTCACCTTCAATAATAACAATGTCCAATATAAAGATTGAAGCCGAAATTCAAGAAACGATCCGATTAAAACCATTAAACCTAACAGGAGTAGACATGTCTAAATTCACTACACTAAAACAACACATACATAATTTGGAAAAACAAGTTGAATCACAAAAATTAATTGAAATTCGGAAAGAGGAAACTAATTGGCTGCAATACACAATACACAATTTTGATAATAATTATAATTTTCTTAATAATTAAATGTGTTCCTACAATTAGACAAAAAATTAAAAGAGATATTTCTGTGCAAGATGTTATCCCCCTGGACGTTCCATCAGGCCCATTGTGACACCGAAGTCACTTCTGCGGATGGAGGAATTATCGCACCACCCACGCCGACATTCCGCTGATGAATGAATGATAATATAATCTTATAAATACACCTTACCACACTCATGTATTCATTCCCTGTTAGTTCGCTGTAGCACACGTGCAAAAATAAATTAATAATCTTTTTTAAAAAGTAATTTCAAAGTTCCCAAAATATAACTCTTGTAACAATACATTAGTACGCACCCCGGAGCAAACAACTGGAACAGTTTTAGGTTGGTTTGATACAAACATCCACATATTCGGTGTACGCATTCGCTTCCATGAGAGCATGGTTCATTATTTTGGTATACAGTTTCGATTGCACAATTTCTTCGGACATCTAATTTCTCTATTCCTCGTTATTCACTTCAAATATTGCCGTTAGTGCTGTTCCTGGTAATCCTCGAAGACGCCTCTTCTGGGTTGATAGGATATCCGTTTCCACTAAGTAATGTTGCAGATGTTGTAAACTTATTGTATGTGTCTGTGTAGTTGATTCTGCATGTAATTGTATTCCACGTTATAATTGGAGGCCGATGCAGCTTCACAGGCTACTTTGAACAGTTAGCTTAATGTCTTCATGATTCTGGACAGCTCTCGGATTGATGCTTTGTCGTATACTACTTGTATTCTAAAAGTTCCCTTCTTCAAATAGGCGTATCATAGTTTTTCCACCAATATTCCATTTGGAACTTGTTTCAATTGGAACGTGGCCGTTGCGGTAGTGAAAAGTCCTAGTAGAAACAGTAATATCCATCACTAGTCGCTGCACATGTCGCCTTTTGTTTTTCGAGGTCGTGAGGTAGGATGCTGTTGTCACTTTCTGTTCTATGTCATTGGGTTTGTGATGTGGCAACGGAATCAAATTAGTGATGGCTCTTTTATAACTCGTTCCTTGCGCACTTTTGACAGTTACAACCCTGACATGTCCCTGGATGGGTTTCTTCAGTCCTAGATAACTTCCAGCTTGCTGGATTAATACTGCCTTCCTTCATTATGACCACTTGATTAATTGCTAGATTGTTTTCTTCCTCGTTTCATTTATACATATTTTGTAGTCGTGTAAGATATTCTGAAGACCATGCTCGCCAGAAATCTTGTTACAACTTCTCAATTTCTCGCCAGCGCAGATGTCAATAATGTTTATTGGCTCAATGTAAACTTGGCCAATTAGGAAATGCACAGGAGTCAGTGCTAGTAGTTTTTCTGAATAGTTGCTGATTCCACAAAGAGGTCTTGAATCCAGGCATGCCTCTATTTGACAAAGCAACGTGAGTGCAGTGTTTCCGAGTATTCTTCTGAGATGATGCTTAGTCAACCTGACGCCTGCTTCCCAGAGTCCCCAAAATGAGGGGATAATGCGGGGATGAATTTCCATTGTATACCGTATTGTGTTATCTCATTTTGGGCTGGTCTTGATTCCTCCATTTCTTTAAATTCCTGGCATAATTGCTTTTCTGCTCTAACAAAGTTCTCCCCCTGCGACTCGTTAACCTATAAAGTGCTCCCAAGAATATTGCTTGCCAGCTCCAAGTGTATTGCTTTCATTGCAAGTCATGCAAATAATGCGATGTAACCTTTGTATGTTTTATGCCCTCTTCCTTTCGTCGTTCTATTGCACACTTCAGTGAATGCTCGAGGCGGTGTTATCCTTTCTTCTAGGAGTTACACAAGTTACACATTCGTGAATCTTCCGAACCTTCCGCTGAATATTCGGAAATTAATATTTATGCCTGATGTATGTCATAGTGGTTTCAATCCCTCCATGTAGATTGGCTTTGTGCGCATCGATGACTATTAATTCAGATAAGTGATGATTTGCTGGTAAAATATTTGGGTGCTTCTGTCCGTATGGAATGACCGCTCTTTCCAATCTACCACCGACTCTTATAATGCCTTGGTTGTTCATAATGGGATTCAAAGACTTTATGCGACTACCCTTCGGTACTGTTTGCTTGCTGGTGATGGTAAGTATCTTATATTCCTCTTGATAGGATTTTTCTTGTATACTCTTGATTAGGCTGTACAGTGTTTCTTCTATTTCTTCTGGAGTAAGATGCCCTCGGTTTTTATTGATGCCAATACTCGAACCAACCGAAATAACGACGAAAAGTTTTTACTATCTCACATGTTTCTGTTCGTGTGACGTAATGAAAAGCAATACAAATTTATTAAAAGAAGAAATAAGAGAAATGAAAAGAAGGGAAGAAGAATGAATGCAAAAGGAGCTAGTTGGAAGAATTGAAAAATTGGAGGAACGAGCCGAAAAAGACGAAAAGGAAAAAAGAAAAAATAAGATTATAATAACTGGAATAAATGTGAATGAAACGCTGCTTAAGAAAGATGTGGAGACGTTCCTGGAGGAAAAACTAAAAATAAAAACAACAATAGGAAATGATACATGTTAAATAGGGAGAAGAAAATGGTGCTTGCATAAGTAGAGCCATGGAGTGCAAAGCAAAAGATAATGAAAGAAAAAAGTTCTCTGAGAAATACAGGGATATATATAGACAATGACTTAACTATGGAGGAAAGAGCAATGCAAAGGGAAGTAAGAAGCATAGCTAGGGAAGTAAAGTAAAAATTGGTTATGGACTAATCGTGTTAAATGAGGATTTGTTTGTTTGGGATAAAAAGGAAAAAGGCATGAGAAGAAGAAATTATTCAAAAAACGATCAACTGCATTAGACACAATATGCACAAATGAAATAGCAATGACAACAGTAAGCAAGACGAATAATGACAAATTGGAAAACAATAATTGTTCGGGTTCATAACGATAGGGTTTTGGAATATAGTTGGAATAAAGTCCAAATACAAGAACGGTATGTGGCAGAAAGATTTTGAGGATTGGTTAACCGGGAAGGACCTGGTGGGATTGGTGGAAACCTGGGTGAGAAGGGAAGAGTGGGAGGAAATAAAAGGGCTTCAGGTGGGCGATGAAAGGGGCAGCGAAAGGAAGGGCGAAGGGTGGGATAATAGTGGGAATAAGTGAGGCTATGAAGGAAGGGAAGGTGGAGTTCATGGAGGCTGGCGAAGGTCTGGCATGGGTTAATATCAGCAGGGAACGTATCGAATAAACGTAGGAGTGGTATATATTAATAAAAACTGGGATAAAATACGACAGGAAATCGATTGTAGAGCTGGAGAAGGAGGAAAGTATTTGGTGGGGGGTGATTTTAATGCAAGACCTGGGGAATTGGGGGGAGGTATTAACGATGATGGTACAGTGGTGGAAAGAAGATCTCAGGATAAACATATAAATTGCGAGGGCAGGAGAGTGAACGTGTGGGTGATGGAAGAGGGATGGGGGATTATTAAATGGATGTACAGTAGGAGATTGGAAACGGAAGAAAACCTACATTGGTCCGCAGGGATCGTCAGTAATTGATTACATAGTCATCAAGGAGCTGGCAAGAAGAGAAGTGGAAGAACGTATGGGATCGGACTATCTACCATTTAAAGTAATGATACAAATAGGTAGATATAAGGAAATGGAGCAAGAACAGGAAGGGGAGAAATTAGACAGTGGAATAAAGGCCATTCGAGATATGAGGGAAAGGCTAAAGACGGTCCAGTGGAATAATGTTGGATCAATGGGGGAATTAGAGGATATCATAGTGAAATGCGGAAGTAAAGGAAAGGGAAAACGGGGAAAAGCGTGTACGTGGTTTGATGAAGAATGTCGACACTCAAAAAAAGAAGTGAGGAAGGCGATGAGAAAATGCATACGGGGCAGGGGGGTGGAGAAGCAGGTGACAGCAGCTAGAGCAAAATATCGTAGTATATGTGAAAAGAAAAAAATACAGGTTTTAGAAGAAAAGAGTGAAGAATTTAAAAAGTGTAGAAATGAAATAGAGATGTGGAATATTCTGAAAAGAGGAGAAATAAAGAGATATAAAGATATAAAGAAATATAAGAGCTCTGGTGGAATACCATGTGAGATAGGGGACGGAATGATAAGGGAATACAAGGGGGACTTCACGGAGGAGGAGGTGCAAAGAGCGTTTGAGGGGGTCAAACGAGGAAAAGCAGCTGGATTGGACGGACTGAAGGCTGAAATGTGGAAGGAGATAGGGGAAAGGGGAAGAAAAGGTTTAGGGAGCTTCTAAACGGAATGTGGCCAGGGGAAGACAACATACCGACAGCTTGGAGAGTGGCAGTAATGTGCCCGGTGCACAAAGAGGGAGATAGCACCAACATCAAAAATTACCAGGGAATATCGTTGATGAATTTTCCGATAGACTCTCTCGATATCGGCTGTGAAGACAATTTTGGTAGTGTACAGCGAAGAAGAACGCCAGTGATGTTGTTTTGTAGTTGACCGGCGTACATAGTATCGTTTAAACTCTGGTTGGACGACGTTTTGCACGATGCATCAAATACGACGCGTAGTTTAGTTGTAGTGTTGTCCGTTTAGAAGACGATTTTTGATGAGAAATGTAGTATCCTGGTATGTGTTGTTCCATGGGTCGTAAAAGTTTCATGTGGGCAAGTTCGATATACTCTTCCATGAATTCACTGTATTTTTGATCTTTTGCAATTTTCATTCTAGTTGCACGAATCTTGCCAATGCTCGGTATCTGGATTGACCAAGTGCTGGTGGCCGTGTGATAAATGGTAATTGCACACTGTATCGACTATCATCTCCCCTGATTGATAGGAACTTGGAAATTACTTTTTAAAAAAGATTATTAATTTATTTTTCACACTTGTGCTACAGCGAACTAACAGTGGAATGAATACATGAGTGCGGTAAGGTGTATTTATAAGATTATATTATCATTTCTTCGTCAGCGGAATGTCGGCGTGGGTGGTGCGATAACTCCTCCATCCGCAGAAGTGACTTCGGGGTCAAAATGGGCCTGATGGAACGTCTAGGGGGATATCGTCTTGCACAGAAATATTTCTTTTAATTTTTTGTTTAATTATAGGAACACATTTAATTATTAAGAAAATTATAATTATTATCAAAATAAATGGTATTGTGTATTGCAGCCAATTAGTTTCTTCTTTCTGAATTTCAATTAATTTTTGTGATTCAACTTGTTTTTCCAAATTATGTATATGTTGTTTTAATGTAGTGAATTTAGACATGTCTACTCCTGTTAGGTTTAATGGTTTTAATCGGTTCGTTTCTTGAATTTCGGCTTCAATTTTTATATTGGGCATTGTTATTATTGACGGTGAATATTCGCTTTTAAATTTTGGTAATAATATTTTGTAATCAAAGTGTCCTTTACATCCATATGGTAGAGTAATTAAATAGTTTCCAAATATTGATTTTCGTTGTTTTGTTTTAGATGAACATTGAATTTCGATGGTTTTCTGGTTTGTGGCAATTAAAATCCATGTGTTGCTATTTTCAATTCTTATAATTTGGTTTCCAAAATTAGAAATCTTTCGAGGCGAACACGTTCTATGGGTGGCATATGTGATGAGTTGAACAGGACATGTTTTTTGTTTTAAGTTCTTTAAAACTTTTGCTTCACACAAATATTCTAGGTTTTGTAGATAAATACATATTTCGTCTTGTTCAATAAATGTCTTTTCGTTAATTAAAATAAATTTTGAGTTTGGAATTATTATTTCGTTGTTTTCATTTGGTATTGGGTAAAGTTGGTAATATTCATATTTACTTTTTTCGACGAGTGGTATTTTTATTATGAAGTAAATTACAGTGTTAATTTTTATTATTTCTTCGTATTTATGAATGTTTTCTAACGTCGGTTCGAAGGAAAGTAGGAGTGAAGTATCTTCTAATTTTTGTTGTATGCTAATTAATTCGTTTTGTAGTTCAGTGGGCTTAATTATGCTGGGGTGCATTTCCATGTGTTTTGCAAATGTTTGTGCTGTTATTATTTGATCCAAATAATCGTTAATTTCATTGATAGATTCGATAAGCGCTAATTGTGTGTTTGTTGATATTTTCGTCCAGGCACACTTTGATATTTTTTGTATTGATGCTTTTAATATTTTTATGTCTTCGACAATTATGTTATGGTTTTTTATTAATGTGGAAATTGTTGTATTTGTTTGGTCAATTAATTCCTTGGTAATTGATATTTGATTTTTTATATCGCCTTTTAGCACCCACTCTCATAGTGGCTAATTTGGTCTTCAAATTCTTTTGTTTTACTTAATGTTTCGATGATTGGTGTAATATCAATTGAGTGGATTAATTCCCATTCAGATATTATGTTGCTCGCTGTTCCCATTCGGAATGCTATTAGTCCTGGGTGATTGGGTATTTGCTGAATTGTTTCCGAATTCGTCCTCCATCTGAAATGATGATTTTAAATTACTTAGATGGACTTTTTTATGTTGATTTGTCTTTATTTGAATCTCTGCAACATTGTTCGGGTGGATGGAAATTAATTTATAGGGACCATGATATTTAGCGGTGGTTTTGTGTCCTCTTTTTATTTGTTCTTTGATATAAACGTTTTGGTTCGGCCTAAAGTGCCATATATTACGCAGTCATTATGATAGTTTATGTATTTCTCCTTTTTTTTTTCGTTGGTCCTTTTTATTGTATCGTGTAGTGTTTGCATTTCTTTTATATGTTTATCGACGATGTTCTCGTTGGTAGCGATTCCGTTTATGTTTTCGATTTCTTCGCCATATAGAATTTCTTGAGGGGTTTTTCCTGTGTTTGTATGTATTGTGTTATTGTAGGCCAATAATGCGAGTTTTGTTAATTCTTCGATACCTTTTGATTTTGTTTCTTCTTTTAATCTAAATATTCGTATGTGTTCTAATAGAGTTGAATGTAGTCTTTCGATTGGTCCATTTGAATCAGGGTGATCTGGAGTAACGAAGTGAATTTCGACATTGTGTACTTCCAGAATATCTTGTATTATGGATTTTCTTCGGTGTCTTATATATCGAAAAGTATTCTATTAATTCGTTTGCTATTACTGCTGCTTCTTTGCATAATATTCTCTTTGCGTATCCTAATTTTGAAAATGAATCGATGATTGTCAGGAATATTTATTGTTCAATTTGAATTGTGTCCATAAATAAATGTTCAAAGGGTTTCGTTGATGTTGGGGTTAAATTCAAAGGTATTTGTGGTGGATGTCTGTCGTATTTTACTTTTTGACAAATTTCACAGTTGTTAATGTAGTATTGGATGGTTTTTAGCATGTTATCAAAATAGTAATTTCGCTTTAATTTATTGTATGTTTCAGTAACTCCTCGGTGATTCGTTTTTCCTTCGTGGTACATTGTGATTACTGTTTTTATTTTATGTTCCGTTTTTAAATTTTTATTTTGTTTAGTATGCCAAATTACTTTAGGTCCATTATTATTGAAAATTTCAGAATATAATTTTGATAATTCTGTATATAATTCTTTTCTCGGTGAATACATATTGAAGTTTTCTTTTTCCGCGGTGTAATTTTTTAAGATGTCTACGAGATTTTCCTTTAAGTAGTTGACTTGCAGGTATATTTTTGTAATTCTTCGTTGTCCCAATTTTTCGATCTTTGTTCTCTTTGGATTTTCAGCAATTTTTATTATAATTTTGTGTCTCTCTTTATTAATGGGATCTTCACTGATTTTAATGACATCTTTCGTTAGTTCTCGTTGAATGAATTGTATCTGTGGTTTGTTCGTCTATAATTTGTTGGGTTTTCATGAGTTCTTCGATGTTTAATGGAGATTGTGGATTTTGATAGTTGTGTATTATTGGAATTTCGGATGTGTTTAATGTTTCTCTCTCTGTGATAATTTCGTCTAATAATCTATCTATCCGGCCATTGATAAGTTGTCAATTGGGTGAATTTCGATAGGTGTACGAGATAAACCGTCGGCATTTGTGTTCAATTTTCCTTTCTTGTAAATTACGTTGTAGTCGAATTCTTCTAATTTAATTCTCCATCGCATTAATTTGCTATTTGGTTCTTTTAAGTTGTATAGCCATTGGAGGGGACGATGATCGGTATAAATTGTAAATTTGCGTCCATAAAGGTCAGGTCTAAAATATTTTGTTGCCCATACAATTCCTAGTAGTTCCTTTTCTATTGTCGAATAATTTTTTTCTGTGTCATTAAGTGTTGTTGATGCGTAAGCGATTGGTTTGTCTTGTCCTACTGTTCCTTGTGATAATACAGCTCCTAGTGCTTCATTGGATGCGTCTGTGGTTAATATGAATGGTTTTGAGAAATCGGGAAATTGTAATATTGGACTATTCGTTAAAAGATGTTTACAAGTTTCGAATGCTTTTATAAATTCTGTTGTGTGTTCGATTTGAGCTCCCTTTTTTAGGCATGACGTCATTGGTTTAGTTAATTTAGCGTAATTTTTAATGAATTTACGGTAATATCCAATTAGTCCTAAAAATGCTTTAATTTGTTTCACTGTTTTCGGTAAAGGGTATTCCAAAACTGCTTTTATCTTATCTGGATTTGGTGATATTCCTTTTTCTGTAATAATGTGTCCAAGGTATTTAACTTCATTTTGTAGGAATTCAGATTTATCTAGCTGAATCTTAAAATTTGTTGCTCGTAATTTATCAAATACTTTTCTTAAACTCTGAATGTGTTCTTGTAGGGATGTTGAAAATATAATAACGTCATCTAAGTAAACGAGACATATGTCTTGAAGTCCGGTAAGTACATTATCCATAGCTCGTTGGAATGTTGCTGGTGCATTCTTTAAACCAAAGGGCATTCTAAGGTATTCATAATGTCCTTTATCTGTTGAGAAAGCTGTCTTTTCAATGTCGTCGTTATTCATTTCAATTTGGTGGAAACCGCTGGCAAGGTCCAATGTGGTGAAATAGTTGCATTTATCAAATATGTCTGCAATGTTTGGGAGTGGGTATTTGTCATCAATAGTTTTTTCGTTGAGTTTTCTATAGTCTATTACTATTCTCCATTTTTTACGTCCACTTGCGTCGATCTTTTTGGGTACAATCCATAAGGGCGAAGACCATGGTGAGCTGGATGGTCTTATTTTACCTTGTTGCATCATTGAGTTAATTTGATTTTCTATTTCTTCTTTGTGGATAGGTGGATACCTATATGTTTTAGTATATATCGGTACGTTATCAGTAGTTCTAATCAAATGTTTGACTTGGTTTGTAAAAGACAAAGGTATTCCAGGGCAGTACATTATATCTCGATATTCATAACATAACTTTCGCACTGCTGTATATTCTTCTTTATTGAGATGTTGTAAACGTAGATTTTTTAAATTTTGTTTTTATAATGCGTCTAATTCTTTTGGGTCAAAATCTGTCTCATTTTCTGTTGTATCAATGTTGTTTAATTCGAATTGTCCGGAATGAATTTGTAATTCAGGTATATCAAATATTATTTGTTAATCTGTTGGATTTATAATAAGGAGATTTGTGCAGTTATTTTCAATTTTACAAATTCCGGCAGGTATTTCCAATTTATTTTCGAATGTATAATTATTTAAAATTCCTTCTGTAGTTTCGCAATAATTTGTTATTAACTTTATTGGCATTTCCGTTCTAGGTTGAATTCTTATTCTTTTTTGACGTGTTAATATAATATCCTTAGTTGGTTTTGGCAAATGTAATGGAATTTGAGCGTCTGGTGTTATAATTAGTTTGTTACTGAAATCAATGACTGCATGTAATTTTTGTAATAAGTCGGTTCCAATGAATCCTTGATAATTTTGGTGAAAATTAAATATGTAATGTTTATGTAAAATATCTGGTCGATTAAAAATATGTGAGAGTCCTATGTTTATTGAACAATTATGATTTGATGTTTGATGAGGGGTTTTAATTTGGAATGGATCATATTCAATTATATCTGGGAAATATTGTTGAGCGATTTCTTCATTAATTAAAGTCCTTGTTGATCCAGTATCAATCATAAATTTTGCGTTTATTTCTGGTATTTCTATATATAGTAATTTATGAAAATTTGCGACGTTTATTTCTATATATTCGGATTGGTATTCGAGGCTTCTGTTGGTTAATTCATAGTTTTCTTCGTAAATCTCTTCTTCATTATTTTGTTGGTATTCCTCTTGTTGGTATTCTTCGTATTCTGGGTGTTCTTGATATTGTTGATAGAATTCGGAGTTAAATGCGTCTTCTTGATGGTAAAGTTCTTCTACTGGATATTTCGGTTGTTGTGAATGTTTAAGAGCTGTTGTACCTGATGATACTTCCATTGGTGTTGGTTTAGGTAATTGTCTTGTTTGTGGTCTCTGGAATTGTGTCATTCTAGATGGAGTTCTATTTCATGATTGTTGTTGTTGTCTATTTGGATATTGATTGAATTGTATTGGTCTCGGTGTAAACTGTTGTCTTGGAAATTGCATTGGTCTTGGTTGAAATGAGTTTTGTTGAAATTGATGTTGTGTTTGGGCTGGTCTTGGAGCAGGTGTAAAATTTTGTGGTTCATATATGTGTGTGTTTTTCATTGGTAAGGGATTGACTCTTAAATTATGATTTGATTTGTTTATCTTTTGGTTATTTTGCTGTTGACTCGGATGTAGTTGAGCTCGATGATAGTTCATATTTTATTCTTCTACTGTCATTCTCATTGCATCTTCTATTGTTGCTGGTGTTTTACATCTTAGTAGTTGGCTCATGTGGCTATTTAATCCGGCTAAGTAAGCTTTTAGTGTAGTGGCATTATATAAATTTCTTTTTGCTGTTTTAATGTCGATGTGTAAATTTTGACAATCTAATTTATTCAAAAATACGCATCTGATATCAATGCATTTGTCGGCAAATTGTAATGGAGTTTCATTTAATTTTTGTTTGAGCATGATTAAATCTCTTAGTAATGATTCTTCGTCTCTTTGGTCTCCGAAAAGTGATATTAAAATTTCTTTTAATTCTTGGAATATATTGAATGGTCTTGCAGCTAGCATCATCGCTGCTTTTCCGATTAATTTTGATCTAATATGTAAAAGTGTAAATGTTATTCTTGCTGGCATTTGGAGGACTTATTCGCACGAATTTAAGAATGTTGATAATTTTGTTGGTTCTCCGTCGAATTTTGGAATAATCTCCAAAATGTCTTTAACTGAAATTATTGGTACGGCCATATTGATTAATTGAGGATTTCTACGATTTTGGAGACGAACGTTGCAAGATTGATTGAAATTATTTATAAGGTCTTCTAATTCCTCGTTCATTTACTTACACTGTCAGGATTAAGATGATTCCACTGATTTTCATTAATGTTGGATTTGAATAATTATAATAATAGATTATTAAATGTTTAGGATAAATGATTATTGAATGTTTGTTTATGCTATTGTTTATATATATTTCTATTGTCGTCGATATCGTTTAATTCGATATTACGTAAAGCTGAGTTACTAATTTAAATTCCTCGGAGTTTATTGGTGTCAACACTGCTTTGAAATTTGCCCAACGGTTTGATGAAGAAAAGCACATATTATTGAATATAAGAATATGTTTAATTTGACTTTAGTATATATCACGTTTCAGATCAAATAGAACAAACCAATACTATTAATAATAAAAGGAAAATGAGGGTATGAAAAAAATATTATGACCACTTCCGTGTAAATTCTGGAAAAGCCATTAACACCGCCGCCGATAAATCGTGGGCGCAGTAGTTTCCCTGTAACGGACACAAAAGAGCAATTAATGTGAAAAGGGCCGCCAATTTGCGCCGTGTCCTTTACACCAGGAGGCCACACACACACACTTTTTTTATTTCCCAGAATCAACACATTCATTCCGAATCCTAATCGATTCCACCCTCCGTCGTCCACGCGATTTTATTTTCAAACGTTTTTGATGGCTCGAGGGTTGAGTGTCCTCGAATCAAGTATATTGGCCTCTGTTCGTTGACTTCTTTCCCCTTACATTCATTATTTTAATTAATCGATCATTCCATTTTATTTTATTATAAGTATCCTCGATTTAATCAATTAATATTCATTCGTAAATATATCTTTGACATTTGTATCTTTACTAAACATCAATTATAGTAATGATAACATCATTTAGTCTTAATTCAAATATTACTAGTAAATTAAATTGTAAAAAAGTTTAATCTTTTCTGTTTAAAGATTATAAGCAGAAACATATAATTTAAACAAAAAGTTAACGTTTTTGTTTAAATTTTCAAAATGTATCACGAAGTTAACACCTCAACTATTAATCATTTAACAATTTCTTATTAGGAAACTCAAAACTGCAGGGTTACTACTAAAGTTTTTTTTTCTTCTAAACTATCATTTCCATTCATGAATTCAATCAGCTTACGCGCCCCCCATTACTAAAATTAACTTAAACCACCCTATATATAGACTAAAACCCTTACGCCCCAGACACTCAACACTTCGGTGGTTGCGTTGACTGGGCCCATTTGTAAACGTCCCGGATGGATTGCGCGAAGACGGAACGGAATTAACGGAATTAAAATTAACGCCCATAACATTAATAAAATGTATTCAATCAACGCAGTACCATTTAAATTCAAATAACCGAAAGCCGGCAGAGAGATAACAGTGGAATTTATTATAATCTCCAGACGACGCGCGACCTAACGTCGATTGATCAATGGAAGAGTTCAAAAGGGCATCTGTTTAAACGCAACACCACCACTTCCTGTTTCTCAACACTATTAATAGCGCTATTACCGATTGATGGAAAAAAATGAAGATTTTTTTTTTATTCGCCCATAAAGGTTTAACGGAATGGAATGCTAATGGGGAAATCTCGTCTCGTTGTGCGAGAGGAGATTATGATGTCAGATTCGCTTTTGTAATGCAGACACACACACACACAAGGAACACAGGCGAGCGGCATGAGCAACAACCCACATCAATTACTGCACTAACTCACTACTTGGGATTTTATTAAGTAATCGCTTAGATGCGGCTGTATCTTTCATAAAATTACAGAGAGGTTTATAAATATACATAGATGATAATCATACATCTGGATATAAGACAAAAACATATTAGGTCAATATATTGAAATATTAGAAAATAAAAAGAGAAACATCTTTATTTGAAGATAGTATTACACCTAATTGATTGAGGCGTTCACTTCGTGATACATCTTGAATATTTAAATATAGTAAAACTCACTTTGTTGATATTACACTATTATTGTGATTTAAGTAATACATCTGATAATAGGAGAATTACTACGTTTCGTCTCTTCTTGTTTTCTCTATTGGCTATCGACCGGTGGTCTTTCAGCCCAATTAGAAAATATTTTAAGGCAATATAAAGAATTTCTTAAAGGAGGTCCACTGCCACCTGGGAAACCTGATTGCAGAAACAATCCCAACCAATAGTTTCGAAACGTGATTCACATTATAAAGAATTTCTTATTCTATATCTATTTCTTAAATTTAGTTCAAATTTTTTCCATACATACAAAAACTGATTATATTCTCTCCTTTGTATTCAATCTATGATAATAATTTTTAAATTATTTTTAATTTAACCACCACTTTACAATTTATATTTTATTAATTAGTTCACATAGTACATTTTAATTGGCATTAATTGAATGAAGCAATTAAAAACCATCGATTTTATTTGATAATTATGTCGTGATGACTAAATACACGCATTATTTATTTAATTATCTAATGAAAGTGAAACTACTCTATTTTTTAAAATAGCATTGTACGCGTGTGAATAAAATGGTATACTTTCAATTTTTGCGCGCGAGGGGAATTGCCGGCAGTCGTATTTCACATTCGCCTTTCGGTCGTTAAATTAAATTTGCATCGGGCGACTCTTAAAAGGCGATCCAGGGCAGAAAGGTTAAGTTTTCCCGTTCGTTCCTTTGTGCCCTTTCAGGGGAATTACCATATAAATTATTCGAGATGCGAAGGTCAGCGCATCGCTCATACACGTCGGTCGATATTTTCCTATATGCATAAAAGGAAATATTTTGTATTTCATGATGAATTCTTAACTATCGACAACTCAATCGTTTGCTACTGGTGTATAATTACCTAATAAACTTGTCAAGGGGGTAGGAAAATTGATTATTTATACCTAAAAGCAAAGATAATGCTAAGGAGGTACTGTTTTATTGTAGGTGGGAATGTTTTTATTATGGCGAAATCCCGTAAAGTAATAAATATTACACCTTTTATATTTTTTGTCATCTACCAATGGTTATTTATCATCGGTCATCTGTTATTTGTCAAATGCCATATGTCATCTATTTATATGTCACTTGTTATCTCAATTTATCAACTCATCGGTCAATTGTTATTAATCACCTGTTATCTGTCATTTATTATTTATCAAGTCGTCTGTTATTTATCATCTGTCATTTATCATCTGTCACCTGTCATTTGATATCCTTTATTTGTTACATGTCATATGTCATATATTACTAGTCACCCGTCATCTGTCATCTGTATTTTGTTATCTGTCACCTGTCAATGGTTATTGATCATCTGTCATCCGTAATTTTTTAGGTCATATGTTTGGCTATATCAATTGTTAGTTTTCATCTGCCACATATATTTGTCAGTTGGTAATTTTCAACCGTCATGGTTGTCATCTGTTTCCTGTTAATTTTAATCTCTGTTCTGTCAATCATCATGTTTCATCTATAATCTGTAATTTTTCATTTGTTAATTATCACATGTTATCTGTCAATTGTTATTAATCATCTATTATTTATCAATCATTATTTTTTAATCGTCATCTGTCAATTGTTCCATGTCAAGTGATATCTGTCACCTGTCGTTCATTATCTGTCACTTATCTCTCATTTGTCATCCGTCATTTTTTATCTATCACATGCCATCTGTCGCTTGTCTTTTGGACATCATCGGTAATTTGTTTATTTATTATTATTTGTTATCCGTTATGTGTCATCTATAATCTGTCATTTATGTCAACTATCATATGTCATTGGTTTTCTGCTGTCTGAAATTTGTTATTTATTATCTGTCATTTGTCAGCCGTTATTTTACATCTGCCAAATATCAATGTTTTTTGTCATGTCTTTTGTTATGTATCATCTGTCATTTGTTATTTATCCTCTGTTACCTGTCGTTAGTAATATGCCAATGATCATCATTTATCTGTCATGCAATATTTGTTCTCGTCATCTGACATCTATCATCTGTAATTGGTCATTTGTTATCTGTTACATGTCAATTGTTATTTATCATCCATCATTTCATCGTCAACTGCCAACTGTTATTTGTCAAGCAGTTTGATATTTATCATCTATCAAGAATTATTTATCATTTACTATTTATTAACAGTCACCAATCGCATACCATACGTCATCCATTACTAATCACTTGTCATCTCAATCTGTCAATTATTAGTGAACTTCTGTCATCTGTCAATTGTTAATAATTACCTGTCATATGTCAATTATTATTTATCAAGTCTTCTATTATTTATCTTCTGTCACATGTTATATATTATAATTATACGCCATCTGTCATCTATCATCTGTAATCTGTATTTTATTATCTGTCACCTGTCAATGATTATTCATCATCTGTCAACTGTTATTTGTCATCCGTATTTTTTCAAGTCATATATCATCTGTAATATATTACCTATCATCTGTCACCTCTGTCAATTGTTATTTGTCATCTGTCATCTATATTTGTCATTGGTTAATTTTCAACCGTCATTTATTTTCAATTACTTGTTAATTTGAATTTATCATGTCATCTATTATTTATCATCTGTCATTTTTATCTGTTATTTATCATCTCTCATTTGTCACCTATTATTTGTCATCCATCATGTTTCATCTATTATCTGTTTTCATTATCTCTAATTTTTTATTTGTTAATTATCACATGCCGTCTGCTACCTGTCGATTGTTATTAATCATCTGTCATCTGTTATTTGTTAACCATTATTTTTCAACCAGCTGTCCTTTGTTACATGTCAATTGTTTTGTATTATCTGTCACCTGTCAATCATTATCTGTCACTTAGCTTCTATCATATATGATCTATTATTTGTCACCCGTCATGTGACATCTGTCATCCGCCATTTATTATATATCACATCATGTGTCATCTATCATATATAATCTGTCATTTGTTATGTGTGACCTGTCATCTGTTGTTTTGTATCTCTTATTATCATCTCTATTATTTGTCATCCATCATGTTTTATCTATTATCTGTAATTTTTCATTAGTTATTCACCTGTTACCTGTCAATTGTTAATGATCATCTGTCATCTGTTTTTTTTTGCGACCATTATGTTTCAGCCACCATCTGTCATCTGTTACATGTCAATTGTTATCTATGTATTATCTGTCATCTGACATTTGTTATATGTTCTTATCATCGCTCATTTATGATCTATTATTTGTCACCCGTCATGTGACATCTGTCATCCGTCATTTGTTATCCATTACACGACATCTGTGACTTGTTATCTGTTACATATCATCTGTCACCTGTTTTATTTCTTATTATTTGACATGTGTCATCTATCATATATAATCTGTCATCTGTCATTTTTTATTTGCTATTTATTATAAATTATTTGTCATCCATCATGTTTCATCTACCATCTGTAATTTTTAATTTGGTAATTATCACATGCAATCTGTTACCTGCCAATTGTTATTAATCATCTGTCATCTGTTATGTGTCATCTATTATTTTTCAACCGTCATCTGTCATTTATTACAGTCAATTGTTATTACCTGTCACCTATCATTCGTTATCTGTCAATCGTTATTAATCATATGTTATTTGTCAACCATCTGTCATCTCAATTGTTATGTGTTATTTGTCACTTGTCAATCGTTATCTGTCACTTATCATCTCTCATTTGTGATCTATTATCCATCACATGTCATCTGTCACTTGTTGTCTGTTACATATCATCTGTCATTTGTTCATTCATTATTATTTGTCACCCGTCATGTGGCATCTATAATCTGTCATTTGTTATATGTCACTTGTCATCTGTCAATTTGTATCTGTTATTTATCATCTCTCATTTGTCATCTATTATGTATTTGCAATCCATCATGTTTCATCTATAATCTGTAATTTTTCATTTGTTAATTATCACATGCCGTATGTTACCTGTCAATTGTTATTAATCATCTGTCATCTGCTATTTGTAGACCATTATTTTTAAACCGTCATTTGTCATCTGTTACATGTCAATTGATTTGTATTATCTGTCACCTGTCATTTGTTATCTGTTATTTATCATGTCTCTTTTGTGATCTATTATTTGTCGCCCGTCATGTGACATCTGTCATCCGTCATTTGTTATCCATTATACGACATCTGTGACTTGTTATCTGTTACATATCATCTGTCACCTGTTTATTTATTATTATTTGTCATCCGACATGTGTCATTTATTATATATAATCATTTGTTATATGTCACCTGCCATCTGTCATTTTTTAGTTGTTATTTATCATAAATTATTTGTCATCCATTATGTTTCATCTACCATCTGTAATTTTTCATTTGTTAATTATCACCTGCGCAATCTGTTACCTGTCAATTGTTATTAATCATCTATTATTTTTCAACCGTCATCTGTCACTAAATTTCGGATTGAGTAATATGAAGTGTTCTATATTATGATGAACCGAATAAAATTCCTTACTTGACTTATTATAATAAGTGAAGTAAGGAATTTGATTTCGTTCATCGTCATCTGCCAATTGTTTTGTATTACCTGTCACCTGTCATTCGTTATCTGTCAATTATCATCTCTCATTTGTCACCCGCCATGTGTCATCTGTCATCGATCATTTGTTATCCATCACACGACATCTGTGATTTGTTATTTGTTACATATCTATCATCTGTTTTTATCTGTTATTTATCATCTCTTATTTGTCATCCATCATAATTCATCTATCATATGTAATTTTTCATTTGATAATTATTACATTATTATTACATATTTGTCAACCATCTGTCATATGTTACATCTCAATTGTTTTGTATTATTTGTCACTTGTCATTCATTATCTGTCACTTATCATTTGTGATCTATTATCCATCACATGTCATCTGTCACTTGTTGTCTGTTACATATCATCTGTCATTTGTTCATTCATTATTTTTTGTCATCCGTCATGTATCATCTAAAATCTGTCTTTTGTTATATGTCACCTGCCATCTGTCATTTTGTTTCTGTTATTTATCATCTCTCATTTGTCATCTATTATTTGTCATCCATCATGTTTCATCTATCATCTGTAATTTATTCATTTGTTAATTATCACATGCTGTTACCTCTCAATTGTTGTTAATCAACTTTCATCTGTTACATGTAAATTGTTTTGCATCATCTGTCACCTGTCATTCATTATCCATCACTTATCATTTCTAATTAGTCATCTTTTATTTGTCATCTGTCATCCGTCATTTGTTATCCATCACATGCTATCTGTCACTTGTTGTCTGTTACATAGCATCTGTCACCTGTCAACTGTTATTTATCATCCGCTATTTGCCATCTGTCATCTGTCAATTTGTTATTTATCATGTGTTGTTTATCTTCCGTTATTTTTCAACCGTTATTTGTCATCTGTCACCTGTTAATTTTTATTTATCATGTCTTCTATTTTTAATAATATGGCATTTGGTATTTATCTTTTGTCACCTGTTATATGTTATCTGTCATTTGTCATTTGTTATCAGCTGTGTGGAAATTGTTATTTATCATCTGTTATTTGTCATCCATTATTTTTCGACTGCCAACTATCAATGTTTTTCGCCATGTCTTCTATTATGTATCATATGTCATTTGTTATTTATTCTCTGTTACCAGTCGTTAGTATTCTGCCACTTAACATTTCTTATTTGTCATTCAATATTTGTTTTCGTCATCTGACATCTATCATCTGTAATCTGTCGTTTGTTATTTATCATCTATCTATCTTTTATTATGTATTATCTGTCACCTGTCATTTATTATCTGTCACTTACCGCAAGTCATAGTCATCTATTACTGTATTACAGCCCTCATTAATCGTCTGTAATCTGTCTTTTGTTATTTATTTTACTTAATATGTCGCTTGTTATTTATCATCTGTGATTTATTAATTATCATCTGTTATCTGTCACTTATCGTAAGTCATATGTCTTACTTGCTGTTACCTGTCATCTATCGTCTGCAATCTATCATTTGTTATCTGTCACCTGTCATCTGTTACTTGTTATTTGTCACCTGTCAATTGTTATTTATTATCTGTACACTCTTATTTATCATCTGTTTTCTTAAACGTCAGTTGTCATCTGCTACCTATCAAATGTTCTTTATCATATGCCATTTGTTATTAATCCTTTGCCATTTATCTGTCACTTATTATCTCTCATTTGTCAACTATCATCTGTAATATAGTCATTTGTTATCGGTCACCTGCAATTTAACATTTGTTATCTGCCACCTGTCAATTACTAATTATCACCTGTCATCTGCCATTTGTAATTCGTTATTTTTCAAACGTTATTTATCATCTATCATTTGTTATTTATCCTTTGTCACCTGTCATTCATTATCTATTATCTAGCATCTATATTCTATCAACTTTTATCATCTACGATCTATCTTCTATCATTTATCTTATATTATAACCCATGATCGATTATTTAGCGTCTATTATCTATTTTCTATCAATTATCCAGTTGGTTCAACAGCTCAACCCTGGTGACCTGGTATTGGGTTTAGACTACTGCAGAGCTGTTCTTTATCTTGCTGAGAATGGTCAAGAATTTTTGGAAAATTTAATGATGACCGACGAGCTGCACTTTCATTTATGTAGTTTTATTAACAAGCAACGTTCATTACACATAACCTTAAGCAGAATGTATGGACTATACATCTTTGAAAATTTATCAGCTGCAAACGTTACCATCAATGGACATCGCTACATGCTTCCAGACTTCCTTTTACCACTCTTGCAAGCGTACAACAACATTGGCACCATATGGTTTCAGCAAGATGGTGCTACGGCACACACTGCTCGTGCGACAATGAACTTGTTGCGGGAACAATTTCCTAATCGTGTCATCTCAAAAAACGGCGACCGCGATCGCCTGATCTGGCGGCCCCAGACTTCTTCCTGTGGGTCTATCTAAAGGAAAAGGTCTATATCAACAAACCACGGATTTTACGGGAGCTGAGGGACAACATTGACAAAAAGTGATACAAAAAGCAATAAAAAGAGCCGATGCATGCGTGAATTGTAGGGGTAGACATTTAACCGACATCATTTTCCACAATTAATGTAAAAAATACATGAAGTTTAACTATGTGCAATTTATTATCTTATTTTTTATCTTTTCGATTAAAAGTTGTTACAGTTTTATATCGGAAAGTATTTTTTTGCCCATGCTGTATAAGTAACGTACCATCTGCCTTCTAACATCTATAACCCATCATCTAATATCTATGTTGTATTGTCTTTCATTTATTGTCTATCTTCTAATTTATAATTTATATCATCTGTTATTTGTCATATAAAACTCATCATCTGTTACCTGCAAATACTATTCATTATCTATCTGTCAACCTTCATTTATCATCTGTCTCCAGTCAATTCTTGTTTATCAAGTCGTCTGTTATTTATCATTTATTATTTAACATCTGTCATTTGTTTTCTCTCACCAGTCAATTGTTATTTATTATGACGTCTATTATTAACAAAATGTCATCTAATTTATGTCACCTGTCATTTGTCATTTGCTATCTGTTAACTGTAAATTGTTATTTGTCATCCGTTATTTTTCATCTGCCATCTATCAATGTTTATTGTCCTGTCTTCTATTATGGATTATTTGTTGTTTATCCTCTGTATTTGTTTTCGTCATCTGACATCTATTTTCTGTAATCTGTCATTTATTATCTACCGTCTGTCATTTGTTACTTGTCATTTGTTATTCATAATCTGTTATTTGTTATTTGTCATGCGTTATTTTTCAGCCGTTATTTGTCATCTGTCACTTCTCAATTGTTATTTATAATAATAATAATAATTTAACATACATATACAAAATAAAATTGGAGTAGTTACAATAAAATTAAAATAATACAAACACATTTTTTTTAAATCTAAACTATTTTGCACTAAGTGCACAACAAAAATCATCTATCCTTTAATATTTATCATCTATCACCTGTCATTTGCCATCCGTCATATGTCATTACTTGTCATCCGTCATCTATCATTTGTTATCTATCACCAGTCATCTGTTACTTGTTATTTATCATCTGAAAATTGTTATTAATTTCTTATTTATTAACCGTTACTTTTTAACCCTTAGCTGCCATCTGCCACCTGTCAAATATTGTTTATCACATGATATTTGTTATTAATCCTCTGTCATGTATTACCTGTCTATTATAATCTTTCATTTGTCATCATCATCTATCATATGTAATCTGTCATTTGTTTTTGGTCACATGCCAATTATCGTTTGTAATCTGTCACCTGTCAATTGTTACTTGTTATTTGTCACCTGTCAATTGTTAGTTATTATCTGTAAATTCTTATTCATCGTCCGTTTCCTTAAACGTCAGTTGTCATTTGCTACCTGTCAAATGTTCTTCATCATATGTCATTTGTTTTTAATTATTTGTCATTTATCTGTCACTTATCATCTCTCATTTGTCACCTATCATCTGTAATATGTCATTTGTTACTGGTCACCTGCAATTTATCATTTGTTATCTGGTATTTGCAATTCGTTATTTTTCAAACGTTATTTATCATATATACCATTTGATATTTATCCTTTGTCGCCTGTCATTCATAATGTATTATTTGAACACTGAATAAAACACTTACTATCTGTTCATTATGAATTACCACGTAGTAACGGTCGCAACCATCATTATGAATGTATTATTTGCCATAGGTTTTAGCATCAGTTACCTGTCAAATAATATTCATTATCTATCTGTCAACCTTTATTTGTCATTTGTCTCAAGTCAATTATTATTTATCAAGACATCTGTTATTTATCATTTATTATTTATCATCTGTCATTTGTTTTCTGTCACTTGACAATTGTTATGTATCTTGACGTCTATTATTAATTAATTATAAATCATTTATTATATGTCACCTGTCATTTGTCGTTTGTTAACTGTGAATAGTTATTTATCATCTGTAATTTGTTATTTGTCATCCGTTATTTTTTATCTGACACCTATCAATGTTTTTTGGCATGTCTTCTATTATTTATCATCTGTCATGTGTTATTTATCATCTGTATTTGTTTTCGTCATCCGACATCTATCATCTGTAATCTGTCATTTCTCATATGTTATTTGCCAATTGTTACTTATCATCTATCATTTGTTATTTGTCATGAGTTATTTTTCAGCCGCCATTTGTCATCTGTCACTTTTCAATTGTTATTTATCGTATATCTTTTATTATTTATCATCTGTCACTAATCGCAAGTCATTTTCATTACTTGTCATCCATCGTCTGTAATCTATCATTTGTTATCCTTAACCAGTCATATGTTACTTGTTATTTGTCATCTGACAATTATTATTTATAATCTGTAATCTCTTATTTATTATCCAGTATTTTTTAATCGTAAGTTGTCATCTGCCACCTGTCAAATGTTGTTTATGTCATTTATTACTTATCTTTTGTTAGTTGTTATCTGTCACTTATCATATCTCATTTGGCATCCATGATCTGTCATCTATAATCTGTTGTCTGTTATCTGTCACCTGCCGTTTATCATATGTAATTTTTCAAACGTTATTTATCATCTGTCATTTGTTATTTATCCTTTGTCGCTTGTCATTCATTATCTATTATTTATCTATTATCTATTATTCATTAATTATCTATTATCACCTATTATCATCATCTATGATAAAGTCAGTGTTATACAAACAAAGTTAAAAAGTTTTTTTATTTGTGAAGAATAATGTATAACGAAGTAGAAGCCTCCATCGTTGACAGTTTGATCTATGATCTTTCTTATTATTATTATTTTTATCTATTATTACCCATGATCGATTATTTGCCGTCTATTATCTATCTTCTATCAATCATCTATAAACTATTATCTACCATCTGCCTTCTATCATATATAACCCATCATCTATCAGTTATCTTCTATTCGTCACCTGTCAAATGTTAACTTTTTGTTTTCAGCATTTGTATTGGTCAAGTCATCTGTTATTTATCATCTATTAATTATTATCTGTCAGTTCTTTTCTGTCACTTATCGTAAGTTATATGTCATCTATTACTTATCATTCGTCCCCAATCCTCTGTAATCTGTCATTCGTTACCTGTCACTTATCATGTCTCATTTGTCACCTATTATTTGTCATCCTTTATCTGTCATCTGTTATCTGTTGCCTGACATCTGTCACTATTAATTTGATATCTGTCATTTCTGTCTTTTAAATATTGTCTTGGTTAGTTAACTTTTATTAAAAATGGCTGAGAAATACAAAATATTAATAAGACTAAAAGTGCCATCTGTCAACTGTCATTTGTGGCAGTGGCAGCTTTTAACTGTTTACTGTCATTTGTAAAATGGTAGCTGTCATATATATTATCTACCATCTAATATTTATCAATTATTATCATCCACGATCTAACATCATTCGTCAATTATCTATCTTTTATCATTTATCATCTATGATCTGTTATCTACCATCTACCTTCTATCATCTATAATCCAAGACCTATGATCTATTACCTCCTATGTCTTCTATTATCTATCTTATACCTTCTATTATATCTAACTTATCGTTTGTAATCAAAAATATGTCCCTTGGTGCATCTGCCATTTATCTATAATTTGTTTAAAAAATAAAATTGCCAAAAGAATAAACTATTGAAAATTATTGTCCTTCTTTATCTGTCATTTAAAATCTTCATTTTATAATTTGCCATCTGCCTTATGATTCTCTTTCATCATATTTAACTTTATAAATATTTAATATCAAATCCATAAAATTTGTTCTACTTTCTAATAAATACATATTTGCGATATAAAATTCATATGTTTTCATTTCTTGAATAACTTTCTATCTCATTTATCGTTTGGTGAAACATTTTGAAAATTATTATTGATATTTGACAATTTACATATTTTTTTAAATTTAAATATTAATTTTAATTTGAGAAAACATCATAAATTACACATTAATTATAACGATGACACATTTTTTTTTGCATCTGAAATATTAATAATTCTCTCTGAATGTAATTTGCACAATATGAATAAACTGTTAATTCGGTGTTAATAATTTAAATTAATTACATAATTCTATATACGAACGACGCCGAAAAGTCTGCAGTATATAAGTGAAACAAAGAGAGAGAGGCAGAGAGAGAGAGAGAAAGGGCGTTAAATAAAATGATATTTATTGGCTCGTCCTTCCGTATGTACAAATGATAATAAATGGTGGACGCAGCTGCTGGCGCGTGTGAATTTTCATTAAATTATACATTATTGTTTCATTCCGAAACGAATAAATATATTAACATCATACAACATGTATTCATCGTAAAATATAGATAACACTACATTTATTTTATTATATTATTTGGACAAAAAATTTGAATTTATACCAAACATACATGCAAGGAATAAAAAATACTACAAACTATTCAAAATATGTTCATATAATTATAAAAAAAATATTCTAAAAATTAAATTGTGTCCTAGTTTATAAATTATTCATTAATTCTATCTTATACCTTAATAAAATATTAATTTTTCTAACGTATTTGTAACCTATCAGAACAAAATGTTCCTTTCTTTGACGTACTCTAGACCTATCTTAATAAATTATTCATTGTTCTAGCGTACGCTTGACCTATCTCAATGAATTTTTGGTTGCCCCCTCGTACTCTTGACCTACCCTAATAAAATATACGTTATCCTAGCGTACTCTTGACCTATCCTAAGGTACCTCCCATTGCAATGTATGAATATGCAACCAAATATGCAATTTGGGAACCAGAATGTGTATATTTGGTTGCCTATATTGATACATGTCAATTAGCGTATTTTTATTTTTTTGTTATTATTATTAGACCTGTTGCTCCTTGGGGGGCATAGGGCAACTTTTCAGATAATTCTTCAGCTGGTTTTTATCGCTAAATTTTTATTTTAATAATTGACCTATTAATTTTATGCCGTAGACATATCCAAAGATGATGATAAATTCACATGGACGTAACCCAGAAGTCAACGTTAAATATCGGTACAGATAATAAGACATACAACAGGTACAAGTAGATGGAAGCAAGTACTCTTAACATTAAGGTGTAGTTCTTATAATGAATAATTTTTATTATATTGCTAGTTTTACCTCAAAAGAAATTGAAACTGTAAAATCATCAAAACGTTAAAATATTGTATTTAAGTTTTAATTTATATTGGTTATTGTTATTTTAGGTTATATTTATTAAGGTTAGGTTTAATTAGGTTATATTAGGTTAGGTTTTATTGGGTTATATTAGGTTAAGTTTACAGAATATGGTTAATTTCACTTGAATCATATTTTTAGTATAGCGTTTATTGCAAATTGTTTTTGTTTTCCGTTCCGATGTTTGTTTTGTTCGCGATATTAATTAACGCTTTAAATTACTTCCAATAATTATAATTAAAACTTAATTACGGATGTTGCGGGCGCGTCGGCATGGGAACGTTGGTTTAAACAATCGAGAACCTTGTAACAGAGAATAATATTTACACTAAAATCATCCGGAACATCCTGGAATTAATTGAATACGCCGTTGGACGTGCGACGTTCCGTTTGCTTTCCTTTCATTACCAGCCAGAAGGATCTTGGGAAAATAAAGTGATTCGATTTACAAATAACGGCGAAAGATTCAATTAGAAAAGAAAATGCAAAATCTAAAAATAAAATACTACTATGATTTTAGCGATTTGCAACTGTACTAAAGGTATATTTTTTGAAAATCTTATTTTTAATATTATTAATCATTATTAAAACTTATCAACTGTTTTTTTTAATATTTATATTTTAACAGTCTTGTGCCTTATTTAACAGTCTTAGCTTTATTTGTTACAACGTTATTGATATATTCAGGGATGGAAATAATTTTTTAAGAATTATTTTATTATAAATGTGTGATGTTCATTTGTCTTATTTATCAGTCTTAAGTATTTTTTTACATTATTAATATATAGGAGGGAGTGAACTCTGATGGACACACATTTTTTTTAAGTGTTTTATTATAATAGTGTGATATTTTAAATTTTTTCACTTCGATAACCACGTGCGCACTTAAATAAATCCACCACTCGCATCCTCCGTCCGGGGCGTGTGTGTGTAGCAATAAATAAAGTAAAGTATCGTGCGGTTACAACATTCATGAATACATTTTTGTAATTTATGGTCGCATTACGTCAAGAAGAAAAAATGCGCACGGAGCAGCATCTGTTGGTCGGCGCGAGAATGAGGCCCGCGTGATTTTTTAGCGGTTGAATAAATAACGCTGAAGAGTATCCATCAAAGGATGGTGGTGATTTATCACTCGCGGAAATGAATTAATAATTTAAGAGAGAAAGAAAGAGAGGAGACTGAATGTGCATTAAAGTAGATAAATACACAAATTGTATCAAAACCCAAATAAAATAAATGTATGAATTCCGAACATTCTGCCCATTAAAAAATCATAAGATTTTTTATGGATCGACAGGTAAGCATTATCCAGTTTTATGAGAACTAATGAATTTTCTTACACTTCATCTTTCAGTGAAAACCATTTAAAGCGCTGTTGTAGCGTTTGCAAGTATTCAGTATGTCAACGACGCCAAAAATCTTGAAGCATACGCAACAACAGTTGCCACGTGGATAAGCGTGAAAGTTTAACCTCCACCAGTTCTTCCTCTGGAGGAGCACTTAATGGTTCCAAAGTAAGAAAATGACCAGGAGTCAAAACCGATCACAATGATCTTGAATTGAGGATAGCCTCGATTTGAATTATGACTGAGTTCAGTTCCTCATACGTCAGTATCTGCTCACTCATGACTGACTGACCGCTTATAAGTGTGTTTTGACCGAATTCACCCCTGCCTCCCAAAGTCCACCCATATGTGGAGCACTGGGGGGATTGAAGTGCCACTTAATGAATAATTTCCCAACAGTATTTTGTAATAGCATCTGATTAGCTCCTACAGCTACAAAGCGACGAAAGCAACCTAAGAATGCATCGGATGTCAATGAAGAGATCAATTCCAGATGGATAGCCTTTGTGGCAAAGCATACAAACACACATATGTACGCCTTTGCGGGCTTTGCTCAACGAGCAACTCGACAGTGGTGGGAATTTCATAATTACGACCATCTAATTTTAAATTAGTTAAATGCTTCCAACAACTATTTTGAGTAGGGCACATTAGCACAAATATTTGAAAGAATTATGCAATCCAAAGTAAAATGAAGTTCAGAATTTACAGGCTTTATAGTACAGGAAGTAACACCTCGAAGGAAGAATGAAGACATCGAATTTACTCCTTGAAGCTTCAATTTTTGTATGCAACATTCAGTGATGAAATCCGGTATCAAGCAATGCCCGTAAAGTGTGAAAATTACCAAATGAATCACGAAAGTCTATGAGCGCAGTGGATAACAATACAGTAGTTCGATGAGTGGAAATAATATTAGCTATAAAGTTAACTGAAGTGGAAGGATTTGTAATATCTGCAACGTTTTCCATTTCTGTTTGACTAACATCGCGCTTTGGAAAATACAGCAAAGTGTGATATTTTATTTGACAAGTTTTAGATGTATGCACAGATGAGCATTGCGACACGCTATGTGAAGGACTTAGACAATTTATGCACAGTTTAAAAACATTATATGTCGTAAAAATACAATAAAAAATCCGCTGCTGTTCCCACAGTTAGTATAGGTTAGCACACATCTAACAGATAGCCAGACAAATAATGACCCTTTCGGAAGAAGTTCAAAAGTGGCTGGAACCCCTCGACGTACAGATCAACAAAGCTCTTCGGAGTATACGATAAGACAGCATGAGTCAGTCATCTGATTCTGATGCGGAAAGAACAGTAGTATATGCATCAGGAAAAAGAAATCACTCTTAGGAAATGTATAGAAATCCTAATAACCATGAAAGCTGCCAAAAAAACTACATCGATGGACATAAAAAATGGCTTGGTGCAACTACAAGGGGCAATTGTGGTCATAGAAAATTACCGCATGAACTGGAAGAATGCCAATCAACAAAGAGATTAGTAAACCTAGACAAGTAATTTGAAAATGGGAATGGTGAGCCATCAGATAAAGGGAAAAAGCAGCCGGCTGTAAGCCCTCCTATCCCAAAGGAAAATAAACGTACAAAAACAAAAACACATAGTACAGCTATGCCAACTGAAAATACAGTTTGATGGCAAAAAGCTAAAAACCGAAAACAAAGGCGAAAATAAACCAGCTGCAAATGTCCCTGAAGCACCATCCGTAAATAATAGCGCTCCTAAAAAGAAACGGAAGCGAACCAAAAAAAGAGGGGAGACTCTAATAATAAAACCTAACGAAGGAAAAAGCTACGCCGATATTATAAGATTATTCAGGAATGAGCCCAGCTTACAGGCAGTAAGAAGCGTAAGACAAACACAAAGTGGCGCTGTCCTAGTAGAATTTGGAGAAAGCACACCAAATAACTACTTAGAGACCATGAAGCGATTAGTTGCTAAACAAGCCACGGTTAAGGTATTAACCCCACGATGTTCTCTTCATATCCGGAATTT
Organism: Ontholestes murinus; assembly: GCA_963969525.1. Lineage (NCBI taxonomy): Eukaryota > Metazoa > Arthropoda > Insecta > Coleoptera > Staphylinidae > Ontholestes > Ontholestes murinus. The sequence continues at coordinate 5,015,783 of OZ018394.1, read as the reverse complement.
GGATGCACTTACAACTGATCATGAAGTCAGACAGGGCGATAATTTTATCCTGGGAGATTTCATAGATGAGTCAAAATTCACGTCACTGCCCCAAACAAAAGACAATAAACGGAAGCTTTCATACATGTGGAACAAAAACAAGCATCTAAACTACTGGAAGCAGGAAAATTGAAATTTGGATGGATCAACACCAACATTAGATCGGTGGCAGAAGTCCGGAGATGCCACAGGTGTTTCGACTATGGGCACACAATAAGAAAATGTGAAAGTGAAAGTGTATGCCATAAATGCGGTGAAAAGGGCCACAGCAAAGCTGAGTGGAAAGGAGACTCCAAATGTTTCCTCTGCGAAGGTGCGGCGCACATTGCCTGCTCAAAAAACTGTCCAAAATTCAAGGCAGCGAGGTAAAACGAAAACTACCACAAAATGGCAGTTAAAATAATTCAGGGAAACTTACACCGGAGTAGGATAGCGGATAATCTCCTCACCCTCATGTTGGAAATGAAGACTGATGTGGTTCTTATATCGGAGCAATATCAGGACGAAGGTTTTTGGTTCAGAGATAACAGCGGAACGGCGGCTGTCCGTGTTTCTCAACCGGCATTGGTGCGACGGCATGGAGGTGGTAATGGATTTGTATGGGTGTATATAAACGACATCAACTATATCAGCTGCTACCTCACTCCCAATGAACCAATAGCAGTATTCCAAAACAAACTGGACGCAATGGAAAACGTACTTGCTTCTATGGGCACACGGATAGTCCTAGGTGGTGATTTAAACGCCGGAGGAGTGGGTAATACCCCAAACTGACGGAAGAGGGAAAATAATCCTAGAAATGGCAGCAAGGCTGGGTCTTATCGTTCTGAACGTTGGTAATACAACAACTTTTAGACGCACTGGTTACGCGCAAACAATTCCTGATGTCAACCTCGCTTCAGAAACATTGGCGAGAGATATCAAAAATTGGCATGTGATGCTTATGTTTATGTTTATTAGTCTTTAGCTTTCTTTCCCAAAACAATTTACATATATGTATATACACAAATATATAACAAAACGTGCAAAAATTTTGGATGGATGAAGCTGGGAGTTCATGCAGCTTCGACGTTCTTCCACTCTAGCCCTTGTTTTTGTCCATGATGCTGAGGGTGCAAATATCCTCTTGAACATCTGTATTCTTCTTTAAATACTCGTATTTACTTTTTTGTCTCCTTTTTAGAGATACTTTTTGGCTGTTTATGTCAGCATGACAGATATATATGAGATTTACTGGAAGTGACCACCAATATCTCTTTCCAAGTTGTCTCATGCAGAAAGGTCATCAAAGTCAGGTTGGTGGAACGTTGCAAAGATCAATGAACGACTTTTCCACGAAGCGGTCTTACGGAAAATGTGCGACATAACTCCACTCACCTCGGCGGCAGATCACGTGGAGACGATGATGACGATCATTCACCAAGCTTGTGAGGCCAACTTGCCTAAAAAGCATAAACACCGCAAGCCTTCTGCTTACTGGTGGACGGAGGAGATGCAGAGATGCGTAGAAACTGCCAGCGCCTGAGAAGAAAACTAACTAGGGCCAGAACTGGACTGTCTAGACTAGTACCAAACGAAGAGACTGCAGCCTTAAAAAAAGCTAGAAAATCCCCCAAAAGAGCTCCAAATGGAGGGGCTTCACTGAGGACGTTAACCGGGACCGGTGGGGTCTGGGCTATAAGATCGTAATGAAGAAGTTGGCTGCTTTTTAAGGGAATAACAGTCTCCCTCCACAAGATATAATTAGAATTGTCAACGAGCTTTTCCCCACTCATCCAATACATACTTTCGAAAGAAGAAATGCACAGAGGAGATTCTACCTTTCAGCAAAGAGGAATTGATCAAGGCCGCAAAATCTCTTAAATGCAGGAATGGAATACCAGCTGAGACATTCAAGGTAATAGCTTTGCAGTTTCCAGACCTCTTACTATTCAAATTAGGAGAAGTAAAACTCTTGTTATGTTCCATTACTTTATTTTCAGATAACTGACATGTGTTTCGGTCCTTGCGGATCATTATAGATTACTATCCACCTATAATCCAGTACTATGGAAGCGCCAGTGTCTTGTGTTGCTTTCAAAGGGTAAGGATATCCCTATCAGGCATCTGTATTTTGGATACGACAGGTTAGCTGAACGAGTTGCTTATCCAGAACCGGCTATGCCATTATACAGAGGGCGAAGATGGATTGTCGACGAACCAACACGGTTTCCGAAAAGGGAAATCTACAATCAGTGCATTGTCCCAGTTGATAGGCAGACTGTTAACCACTTAACAAGTATATACTCTGTGCCTTACGAGATCTATTCAAGGTAGCTCCTTACCTTTTACGAGTGATTTCCGAATACCTGAAAAATAGAAAGTTATTTTTTGAAACATCAGAAGGTAGATGCGAGAAACTACTTACCGCTGGAGCTGCGCAAGGGTCTATACTGAGGCCCACACTCTGGAATGTAGTGTATAATGGAATATTCACAATTCCTGATCTACCAGCAGAAGCAAACATAATTGGATACGCCGATGACGTAGCGGTGGTAATAGCTGGGCGAAACCCCGAGCACGTACAACTAACCATATAAAAGGTCAGGCGACGGGTGATTAGGTAGATGCATGAAAATGGTCTCAAGCTTGCCCTAGAAAAGAAGGATGTACTAATACTTACCAGAAAGTAAGAAAGTGGGTGAAATATAAATAAAATCTGCTCCTACTGTAAAGTACCTTGGTGTCACAATTGACTGCCGACTTATAATAGCGTGCACCAAAGCAGGCCGTACTGAGGCTTCGCTTAGTCGCCTAATGTCAAACGTTGGTGGTCCCATAGCGAGCAGGAGACGTTTGTTGGTGAACGTCGTACACTCGATCCTACTGCTTGAGTAAAGCTCGTTGCTGTCCAGCGAAGGTCATGCCTGAGAATATGTAGCGCGTATAGAACCGTTTCTCAACCCGCGATTCGGGTAATTGCCGCCACCATTCCAATACAACTAATGACTCACGAGAGAAATGATGATATGAGACCAAATACAGCCCGTAATGACTTGCGATGGCAGAGCATCGTAACATGGCAGACCCAGTGGAATGCAGATACCAAGGGAAAATGGACCGCTCGGCTAATACCAGAACTGGCAGCCCGGGTGTCAGGAAACATGGTGATGTTAATAACTACCTAACCCAGAAGCCTCCCGGATTAATAAAGCCGACCACCACTAAATCACCGGGGCTCACTATCGGCGCAGATTTGATGGGACCGTTTCCACGTTCAAAAAAAGGGAACACATATCTCCTGATGGTGCAAGACCGTTTTACAAAGTGGGTGGGATGCGTTCCGCTACGTTCCGCGACATCCCCTGCTGTAGTAGACGCACTGTACAAACAAGTATTTCTAAAATTTGGAGCACCAGAAGCAATAATAACCGACAATGGCCGTCAGTTTATTGGAAAAAAATTCATAAATTTATTAAACGAATTTGGGGTAAAAAGGGTGAAAATTTCGCCCTATACTCCGCAAGCTAACCCCGTGGAAAGAGCCAACAAGACTATGAAAATCATGATAGCTGCATATTGTTGGGATGAGCACCTTAACGAACTATGTTTTGCCATTAATACTGCGATCTCGGAAACTACTAAGTTTTCACCAGCGTTCCTCAATTTTGGCAGAGAACTTCGAGTTCCGCAGACAACAACCCCAGAACTTCAGATAGATGCTTCTAACGTGATTCCACCTGGTCGACTATCGTACCGCAAACGCCTGGATAAACTGTCAGAAATACAGGAAATGGTAAGGCGAAATAGTTACCTCGCTTCCGTACGTCAAAGCCGATTTTATATTTTGAGGAGGAAAGATTGGAAACCGGAAAAGGGAGATACGGTCTTCCGGAAAGAAAATCAATTATCCTCGGCTATTGATCATTTTGCTGCAAAGTTAGCTCCGAAGTATTCCGGACCGTATCGAATCCACGACGTGATCTCGCCTGTGAGATACAACCTGAAGAGAGAGGAAACAGACAGAAAAACCCTAACCAGGTAAAGCCTTAAATAGGGGCTACCGTCCTGAAGCAATGTCCACGAGATGGTTCCGGGACGGTTCCGCTGCTGATGGTGCGCAGCCATTTTCAGACACACAGAAAGCAAAAAAAAATCGAGGAATCAATTTTTTGAATCAACAAATCGAGCCACAAAAACACCAACTTTTCCTTTTCCGTAAGCTTAAGTGCATTAAGAGCCTTATAATTTTCTTGAAAAGTGTCAATTACTTGTATAAGAGAGCTTGTTGTTTCATTAGACGGCCTGATTAAATTAATAGAGTTTAAATATTGATGAGAAAGAACTCGAGTATTCATGTATCTTTCCTTAAGTAAATCAAATGCGATTAAATAATTATCTGCTGTCAATCTGTGAGATCTTTAATCAACATTGCCACTGGGCCCTTCAAGTGAATTTGTAAATCATATAATTTTTCAGCACTCGACAAATCGTCTCTATTATGAACAACACTACTATATAATTCAAAAAATGAAGGAAATTCCTTTATATCATCGCAAAATGGCGAAATTTATTTTATTACTATTGGCATCACTGATCTTAAATGTTTTGTTTTGTTTTATTCTTCCATCAACGTCAATGAAAGCGTCTCCAATTTTTTCCTCCTCTGCATTTACAAAAGGTAAATTCATTTAATCAACGCAACACTCAATCCTGTCCCGCATTCCGCATTATACCACCAAGTATGTATAAACAAAAAAAAAACCGGCACGTGTTTAACAAACATCCACACACGCGGTCGCAATTAACATAATGCACGTTTAAATTAACGCCGTTAATTAATTAATATCAGCGCCGTACACTTAATTAGCCACCCTTCAAAACTGTACCCATCCATCCAATTTAATGGGGACGGGACGAGGGTGCGTCCCGAATACACACTTGCACTCACACACACACACACATGATGTTGAGGTTTTAGGGTTCGACAAATTAATGACACACTAGACGACGCACCTGTCCCGTTCCGAAAATTAATTTCGCAACCGCGGCGCTTTTTAAACGGTGAACCCGAACGTAAAATGCGGGGTTAATTGCATGAAAATGGAATATTTAACGTCCGCGGCCGGTGTTTGATTATTACGAGAGCGGAGAGCCGGAGGGTGATTAAAAAGTTAACAAGAACGCGAGCACTGTTTGTTAATTGCTTAGTGTGTATGTGCGCACGAAAGAATGGGGCTTTTGTGTTGAATTTTTATGCCCTTCGGGATGTAAAAAATGCGTTTTACGTTTCATAATGTTTAGTGGATTGAATGATCCCACTGTAACGAATAGTTTTATTGGTAAGTAAGTAATAAAAAGGCGGAAAATGACGCCATGTTAATAATCTCATTGGCGTTGAATGATTGAATTTGTTTTTTTTGTTTATCATTGCTGTGAAAGTGAGGTTATCTATATATTGGTACGTCTTTTTAATTAATTACCTTAAAATTTAAGTTAAAATGCAGTTGGGGTTGTTAATTTTAATACGATTTGGTTCTAAAGAAAGTAAATCTTGAAAATACATAACCATTTGATCGGTAAGTTGCATCAATACTATAATATTAGAACTTTTATGTATATTTCTATCTTCTCTGTTCAAAACGTGTACAGGTTAAATTTGAAATATTGGGAGGGTTTCACATTTATTGTTGAACACTGTTTCGCCAGATGAATAGGTTACATACAATTTTTAAATTTAAGTTCTTCAAAAATGACTTATATACAGGGTGACTGACGAAAAACCTTTGGTGCTGTATCTCGCTTATTTTTGATCCGATTTGAATAAATAAAACATCAAATTAAATGATTTTTAAAAGACTTTAAAATGAACTGTACTGATATTTTTTCTTGCATCCAGTTTTTGACAAAAGACGATCAACTTTTTTTTTTCAAATTGCACTGTATATATATTTTGTACTGAACCGCAAGGAGATTTTTTTCTGAATCTAAATTTGTAAACGATTTTATCCATTCATCAAATCAAAGTCGAGAAATTGAGGATTAAAAAAAAAATTAAAAATCAAATACCCATAGTAAACAATATACAGAGCCTATTCCAAATGTCAAAAGTGACAGTGTCAGTCATTGGTACAATACTGCAATGATTTTTAATAATTTCATAATAAAAATGTTGCAAGATTTCAAAAACTGAAAAACGATTTCTGTAGAAGCACAAAATTCTTGTACAGTGTTTGAAATATTGCAACATTTTAATTATGAAATTATTAAAAATCGTTGCAGTATTGTATCAATGGCTGTCACTGTCACTTTTGACATTTAAAATAGGGTCTGTATATTGTTTACAATGGATACTTGACTTTTTATTTATTTTTTTATACCTCAATTTCTCGACTTAAGTTTGATGTATGGATAAATTTGTCTACAATTTTATATTCAGAAAAAAAATCTCCTTGCGAATCAATAAAAATATATATACAGTGCAATTTAAAAAAAAAATGTTGATCGTATTTTGTCAAAAACTGGGTGCGAGAAAAAATTACAGTTCAGATCCTATTAAAGTCTTTTAAAAATGGTTTAATTTGATGTTTTATTTATTAAAATCGGATAAAAAATAAGCGAGATACAGCACCAAAGGTTTTTCGTCTGTCACCCTGTATAAAAATTCCTTTTAAGAAGATTCACCTAATCCTCCTACTAATGTGATTGTAATTTTATGGTCATTAATTTTCGTGACTGTACTGAAATACCTTCGTGATGTAACAGTCCAATTCTCTGCATGGTTCACCTAAAAAAAAACATATAATTTTCCAAACGTGCTTGCCCTAATTACACAGTGATATTCATATCCGAAGAAAATAAAACTATTACATTTAAGACTTAATAACAAGTCTTGCATAATATGCCTACGAAAAAATTTAATTTTAAATAAATTTCGAAGAAAACACCATATTTATGTTATAACCATGTTGATTCAATATTTGGCGAACGTTTGCGTTCATATAAATTCCTGTCGTATTTATCTTTGTCTTTAAGAAAATTTAACAGCGCGGTTTATCATTGAAACGAAACGTATTTGCCTTCTTAAGAAGAAGCCCGCAACGATTATTTACCTCGCCCGGAGGGAAGATATTCACTTTACGAGATGAAATTATAATTAATATTTGAGCTCACTTCGCGTCTCGGCGTTTTACGTGTTATGAGTACAAATCGTAGTTTGTGCGGCATTACAAATTCTCGCCCGCGAAATAAATTTACGTAATTTAAGGAAAATGGTTGAGAAATTAAAGTAATCGCACATAGAATAACATTCAAATAGTAACGTTCGTAATATCAAGTATTGAGCGCTGTCATTTTGTTTCTAGCCACTGTAATTCAATTGTTTTAGCATAATTTGAAAAATACATTCATTTCTGACGGATTTCCTAATTTTGAAACTAATTTCTTGAGCGAAGAATTTTTTACAATTTTTCAAACCCTCGAATGTACTTGCATTTTCTTAATATCAAGTATTAAGCGCTACTACTTTGTTTCTAGCCACTGCAATTCAATTATTTTAGGATAATTTGAAAAATACATTTATTCTTAATGGATTTCCTAATTTTGAAACCAATTTCTTGAGCGAACAATTTTTTACAATTTTTTAAACTCTCGAATGTCATTTCATTTCCTTAATATCAAGTATTGAGTCTTGTCATTTTGTTTCTAGCCACTGTAGCTCAATTGTTTTAGGATAATTTAAAAAATATATTAATACTTAATGGATTTCCTAATTTTGAAACTAATTTCTTGAGCGAAGAATTTTTTACAATTTTTCAAACCCTCAAATGTACTTTCATTTTCTTAATATCAAGTATTTAGCGCTGCCATTTTGTTTCTAGCCACTGTAGTTTAATTGTTTTAGGATAATTTGAAAAATACATTCATTCTTAACGGATTTCCTAATTTTGAAACTAATTTCTTGAGCGAAGAATTGTTTACAATTTTTCAAACCTTCGAATGTTATTTCATTTTCTTAATATCAAGTATTGAGCGCTGCCATTTTGTTTCTGGGCACTGTAGTACAATTGTTTTATGATAATTTGAAAAATCCATTCATTCTTAACGGATTTCCTAATTTTTAAACTAATTTCTTGAGCGAAGAATTCTTTACAATTTTTCAAACCCTCGAATGTAATTTCATTTTCTTAATATCAAGTATTGAGAGCTGCCATTTTGTTTCTAGCCACTGTAGTTCAATTTTTTTAGGATAATTTGAAAAATACATTCATTCTTAACGGATTTCCTAATTTTGAAACTAATTTCTTGAGCGAAGAATTTTTTACAATTTTTCAAACCCTCGAATGTCATTTCATTTTCTTAATATCAAGTATTGAGCGCTGCCATTTTGTTTCTGGGCACTGTAGTTCAATTGTTTTATGATAATTTGAAAAATACATTCATTCTTAACGGATTTTCTAATTTTGAAACTAATTTCTTGAGCGAAGAATTTTTTACAATTTTTCCAACCTTCGAATGTCATTTCATTTTCTTAATATCAAGTATTGAGCGCTGCCATTTTGTTTCTGGGCACTGTAGTTCAATTGTTTTATGATAATTTGAAAAACACATTCATTCTTAATGGATTTCCTAATTTTGAAACTAATTTCCTGAGCGAAGAATTTTTTACAATTTTTCAAACCCTCGAATGTACTTTCATTTTCTTTATATTAAGTATTGAGCGCTGCCATTTTGTTTCTAGCCACTGTAGTTTAATTGTTTTAGGATTATTTGAAAACTACATTCATTCTTAACGGATTTCCTAATTTTGAAACTAATTTCTTGAACGAAGAATTTTTTACAATTATTCAAACCCTCGAATGTACTTTCATTTTCTTAATATCAAGTATTTAGCGTTGCCATTTTGTTTCTAGTCACTGTAGTTCAATTGTTTTAGGATAATTTAAAAAATACGTTAATTCTTAATGGATTTTCTAATTTTGAAACTAATTTCTTGAGCGAAGAATTTTTTACAATTTTTCAAACCCTCGAATGTAATTTCATTTTCTTAATATCAAGTATTGAGCGCTGCCATTTTGTTTATAGCCACTGTAGTTCAATTGTTTTAGGATAATATGAAAAATATATATTTATTCTTAACGGATTTCCTAATTTTGAAACTAATTTCTTGAGCGAAGAATTTTTTACAATTTTTCAAACCCTCGAATTTAATTTCATTTTCTTGATATCAAGTATTGAGCGCTGCTATTTTGTTTCTAGCCAGTGTAGTTCAATTGTTTTAGGATGATTTTAAAAATACATTAATTCTTAATGGATTTTGTAATTTTGAAACTAATTTCTTGAGCGAAGAATTTTTTACAATTTTTCAAACCCTCGAATGTATTTTCATTTTATTAATATCAAGTATTGAGCGCTGCCATTTTGTTTCTGGGCACTGTAGTTCAATTGTTTTAGGATAATTTGAAAAATACATTAGTTCTTAGTGGATTTCTTAATTTTGAAACTAATTTCTTGAGCGAAGAATTTTTTACAATTTTTCAAACCCTCGAATGTACTTTAATTCTCTTAATATCAAGTGTTGAGCGCTGCCATTTTGTTTCTAGCCACTGTAGTTCAATTGTATTAGGATAATTTGAAAAATACGTTCATTCTTAATGGATTTTCTAATTTTGAAACTAATTTCTTGAGCGAAGAATTTTTTACAGTTTTTTAAACCCTCGAATGTCAATTCATTTTCTTAATATCAAGTATTGAGCCTTGTCATTTTGATTCTAACCACTGTAGTTCAATTGTTTTAGGATAATTTGAAAAATACGTTCATTCTTAACGGATTTCCTAATTTTAAAACTAATTTCTTGGGCGAAGAATTTTTTACAATTTTTCAAACCGTCGAATGTAATTTCATTTTCTTAATATCAAGTATTGAGCGCTGCCATTTTGTTTCTAGCCATTGTAGTTCAATTGTTTTAGGATAATTTGAAAAATACATTCATTCTTAACGGATTTCCTAATTTTGAAACTAATTTCTTGAGCGAAGAATTTTTTACAATTTTTCCAACCCTCGAATGTAATTTCATTTTCTTAATATCAAGTATTGAGCCCTTCCATTTTGTTTCTGGGCACTGTAGTTCAATTGTTTTAGGATAATTCGAAAGTCAAGGCCAGCTGAGATTATTTTTTGTAATCACAATTAAAAAGTAAAGTTTTTACAATACATTCACAGTTTATTGAAAGTCAGTGGCGTACGTAAAACACTGTAGCCGGGTAATTATATAAATTAACTGCTCCCTTAGCGTCGGCGACCGTTATTGTGACGGTGGCGCACCCCCACAAATTCGGCTCACTAGATCAGAATGAGTAATGCTTTCCCCCGTTTGAGTTTCCACGCATTAATACGACTTAATTTCCAGCAACCATGAAACGGCCAAACCGACCCTCTCCGCAGACCGACTGGAAAACGTCGTCGTGCGATAAATAAAGCATGCCACTGACACACCCTCTGACTTTATAATACGATTTACAGGCAAGTTTAGATTCAATTATTATAAATATTTTTTCCAAGCTTTGAAGACTGATTTCGGCTTAACCGTAAGATTTTAGATATAGATAAGTTGTGTTAAATCATCATATTTTAAACACAGAAATTTAGTTCCTCACATTAATTATATTATACAGGGTGATTGACGAAAAACCTTTGGTGCTGTATCTCGCTTATTTTTGATCCGATTTGAATAAATAAAACATCAAATTAAATGATTTTTAAAAGACTTTAATATGAACTGTACTGATATTTTTTCTTGCATCCAGTTTTTGATAAAGACGATCAACTTTTTTTTTTCAAATTGCACTGTATATATATTTTGTACTGATCCGCAAGGAGATTTTTTTCTGAATCTAAATTTGCAAACGATTTTATCCATTCATCAAACCAAAGTCGAGAAATTGAGGATTAAAAAAAAATTAAAAATCAAATACCCATAGTAAACAATATACAGAGCCTATTCCAAATGTCAAAAGTGACAGTGTCAGTCATTGGTACAATACTGCAATGATTTTTAATAATTTCATAATAAAAATGTTGCAAGATTTCAAAAACTGAAAAACGATTTCTGTAGAAGCACACAATTCTAGTACAGTGTTTGAAATATTGCAACATTTTAATTATGAAATAATTAAAAATCGTTGCAGTATTGTATCATCGGCTGTCACTGTCACTTTTGACATTTAAAATAGGGTCTGTATATTGTTTACAATGGATACTTGACTTTTTATTTATTTTTTTAATCCTCAATTTCTCGACTTAAGTTTGATGTATGGATAAATTTGTCTTCAATTTTATATTCAGAAAAAAAATCTCCTTGCGAATCAATAAAAATATATATACAGTGCAATTTAAAAAAAAAATGTATTTTGTCAAAAAAAATAACAGTTCAGATCCTATACAAGTTTTTTAAAAATGGCTTAATTTGATGTTTTATTTATTAAAATCGGATAAAAAATAAGCGAGATACAGCACCAAAATTGTTTAAATTATTATTTATTGCAAAATCAATATTTATAATATTGCCTGTAAGTAAACAATTCGCAAAAAAGTGTTTGTACGTAGACACTCACTGCATCCCTGGCGGGAATCGAACCCGCGACCTTTGGATTAGAAGTCCAACGCGCTATCCCCTGCGCTACAGGGACGTACACTCTCTGAAATCCTCCGACACATGACACTGTACATGTACAGTTTACACCAAAATTTTTAACTGATAAGGAATATTGATAACACGCAGTTCGATGTTTACTCTATAAGTACGATCGTAATATAATATTTTAATGATTAAATTAATTCTAATAAAAGCTATGTATACAATGAATATAAGTGGAATGACTTAAAATAAAAATTACAATCTATTAATAGTTATAATAAAGAAAGCAAATTCACGAAAACAATACTTTCCTTATATTCTATTTAGGGACAGTAAAAAAAGACAGAGGAAGAAGTAAATTGAAAAAAAAAATCAGATAGATTTATTGAATGATATTTTTAAAGTATGCCATGGAAAACAATCAAACTTTAACGCATCGCTGTCATTTAAAGTGACATGTGAAAGTTTTGTTTATTAGTGAGCAGTGAATTTATTGATTTGTTGCAGGTGTTTTTTGAATTCCATAAAATTCGCGGTGATAAGGAACATATTAAGGCCGGAATACGCTTCAAGAATATTCCTGAAATTATAAAAACGTAAGTTGAGAGAAATAAATGAATGTTAGCAAGAAAAACTAGAATGACTAGAAGAGGACATTTTGAGGTGTTTATTTGGTTGCATACTTGTGTGTAAAATAATTTTAATTTAGGAGTTTGTTTGAAAGTTTTTCGGTAATAATTATAAGTTCTAATGTTCCTTTTTTTAATTTTAATATGTCTTAATACTTAATTTTTATTCCTTTAATTATTACAATGGTAAACGTTGCGTGAATATGATTTTAAATGCAATTCAATCAGCAGTTAATAATTTCATCAAGGTGTAAATGAAAATGCTACCATCTATATACGTATTTCACGCTCATCGAAGAGATTTTTGCCGATATTAATTAGATTTTTCGTTTTAGAAATTGCAAGATAAATTCTGCTATCCACATTGATTCCTGTCCAAACCATTACAGATCCATCCACTTCTTCAATAGTTTTACTGAGCAACTTTCACCTAGATGTACAACAAGTATACTAAAATCTGCACTCATCTGTAAACAGTACAGGCATCAAGTGCTAAAGTTACCAAACTCTGCAATCTCAAGCAAATTCGTGGTACTCTTAACAGGTTTTCAAGGTATAAAAAATGCTTCTTTTAACCTAATTTCTAACAGTCTGATTAAAAATTTCTAGCCTTAGATAATAAGACACACAATAATCCGTATAAGGAGTATAATTAAAGCTTTAAATTAATGATAGAAATATCCATTCTATAGTCTTTGATTATAACAGGTCCAATAACACACTTTAAACACACCACCGTGCTTAAATTAATAATTACGTGTGACCACCATCGATTATGCCCCAACCTATACGGAATGGATTAATGAATCGTTAACAACATTGTTCAAACAAGTCCGACAACTGAATTTTCGACCATAATTTATTCACCCGCCGAGTTGTATTTAGTTGATTCGGTGTTTCAAAGTTAACGCGCCGGGAATTAATTATGCAGCAACTACACGCTGTTCCCGCAACAAACACAATGCTGTCATAAAGCGTTCTTCCGGGATCAACGCGAAAACCCGTTTCCCCGTTTGTCGTTAATTTATTTCCTGGGGGTGTGCGTTTCAGTTAAACTTTCTTATCCTCTTACCATCCACCAGGAAAAAAGTATTTGCATGCGAAATAAATACAGAATGAAAATAGTTACACATAATTTTTATTCAATTTAAATATTTAAACACTGTAAATACATAATTCAATCAAAAATAAATACAAAATACAATTGTAAATGCAAGGTGTTTCAAATTCGTCGTTTTTATTTACCATATGCCCTAAAAACAGTAAAAGGAATAGTTTAGTAACTAATGTATATTTTAAAATATTGTCAAAATTAAGTATCTACAGTTTAAATACATAAATAAACAATTTTATTCATTCTAAGTGGAAACTTTAAAAATCATCAAAATTACGTAATCGATAATTATACACAACCACAATTTAACAATTAATTTTATTAATAAATTAGTTTCAGGAATTGAATGAAGATGTGATCGACGCAAAACTGATTACAAATACAACTACAGTGCACAATGAATTATTCAAGGAGCTGACAACTTTACAAAGACTCTTAAGTCAAATAGAATTTTAGGCATCATCGGTAAGCTAACCATTTAAGAACATTGGTGCTTTGAAATTAATACCTACACTAATGAAAACAAATAATTTATTGTATCAACTGTATTAGATTAATACATTCGTATTAATTAAAAATTATCACACTGGCCAATTTAACAAAACCAACCCCCTACTAAACCCTTCAAACAACCATTATTGTCACCGCTCTAATCAAACAACCGCCGGCGTGCGTCTTATTAATTTAATTAAAAGATAATAATAACACACGTGCGTTGACCTCTTGCTCGAGTCCGTAATAAAATTTCCGTCCTGCATTTTCCAGTCCCGTTCTCTTTTCCCCCGCGCCTCTCGCTCGCTCTCGCCGACCCTCCGAGAATAGTAATGAAAATAAATCTATTTAGAGTGCGGTTTAATTACTGGAGGATGTTTACATATAATACGGAGGAACGGGTCTAACAAGCGAGATAGAGAGAGAGATACGGTGTTATGTAATTATAGGCGTGCGCAGGTTAATTTTAAGCAAGTATAATGTGAGAAAATGGGCAATTTCCGGAAACGGAAACGCATCTTATATTCGCCGCTGCGCCACATTCTAACACACGGGATTATCGGGGCGTAAAGAAGAGCTCTCTTGTTTATTGTTATTGTTCTTAATACATACAAGAAGTTTCACCTAAACTATATTCCTCATTAATAATTACCTGGCGTTTACATCATACACAACTCGAATGTCTGTCGAATTCTGTCATAACATCTACTCATTCTTTATGGAATAACAAATGATATGAAATTAATATTCGTTAGTAAATACTGCGTCTGCAATTGCATTAACGATGAAAAACAACTATTTAACATATCCTGTACGCTTGATTACTATATAAACGTTTTCTAAGAACTAAACATTGTTTATAAATGTTTATTAAAGATGTCCTTTGTTATGTAGAAGGTTAATATTATTATGGAAAAATAATATACTTTGTGTTTTAGATTTAAATAAGAAGCTCATGTATACGCCAAGAAATATTTACAACGAACAACTTCATCTATGGCACCGTTTCATCCAGCTATTTTTGAATGGTTTTCCCTTAATACAATTTTAGCTTTTCATTCAGGGACATCAGGACATAAGAAAATGTAATTTCTAAGGTAATTGTGTTTTTAGTTTGTATGCAACCAAACATACAGTTTTAAACAAAGAAATATATACTGGAGAAAGAAAACAGGATCACTTTGTTTTACCACTTTTATTTAACAAAAATACATGTGACTATAGTTTCGACTATAGTCTATGTGTATTTTTGTTAAATAAAAGTGGTAAAACAAAGTGACTATAGCTTCGACTATAGTCTATGTGTATTTTTTGTTAAATGAAAGTGGTAAAACAAAGTGATCCTGTTTTCTTTCTCCAGTATATTCAAGATGTACCACAAAGTAAACGCCTCCACAATTAAACATTTAAAGAAATATATTATCGTTGATTGAAATATTGTACTACCCAAAGCTAAAGTAAGCTGCAGTACGCAGAACTAAATGTGCGCCCTCTGCGAGTTAGCATTTTCACTACTCAAGCGCCATCTGTTTCTCGGCATCTTTTAGTGACTCGCATTTCCCCTTAAGGTTAGGCATCTATACAATATTTCAATCAACAATATGATAAAATAAATCAACACAATTGTGGGGTTTCACTTTTATTGTTAATAACTGCAACATATTTCACGTAACTTCTTCAGTCCACATTCATCTGTATGACGAATCAACAACAAAAGTGACGCCCTCCCAACTGTATGATTTTGTTTTAATGTATTCTTTCTAGTGTTTAAAAGTGTGTGTTTGGTTGCATACTTACACGAAAAAGTTTCATCATTTCATGGGAATCCGGAACTCGTTAATTTCGACTGTTCTTATTATAATATTATACCTGATTTTAATCTTTATAAATAAAGGCACATTTTTTTGAGATTGATATATAGACAAACAACCCACCCATCATACGAATACATTAAACTTTCTAAAAAAAAAATCAGTTTAATTGTTGTTTTGAGGAAACTAAAAGTCTGACAGTGATTGAAATTAAAATTGTATATGTAGGGTGGGTGGGTGTCCCCTATCCCACCCTCCAATCACTACAACATACGCGAGGGTTTTACTAAATTATTTTTTATGAGTAAACACATATTTATTTTTATGTAAATGAATATTCTCTTCCAAACAAACTTTTCTGAGTAACACTCGTTACACCCACCCACCCTACAAATACATTAAAACTTAACGCTAGGATACAGTTTTTAGTTGTCAAAAAACGTAAACGCCAATTATATTGTCGTTTTCAGGAAACTAAAAGGGTAAATGTGGTTCAAGTTAAAAACTTTTATGTAGAATGGGTGGGTGTCCACTATCCTTTTCCAATCACGCAAGGGTTTTATTAAACCAATTTTTAATTACTTAAAAACATGTTTCCTTTTGATATATATGTATATTCTATTCCAAACAACTTTTTTCTAAAACACTTTATATTAAAACAATTGGAGGATGGTGTAGTGGCCACTCACCCACCCTACATATACATTAAAACTTAAAGCTAGGACACAGTTTTTAGTTGCCAAAAATCTTTAACACCATTTCAGTTGTCGTTTTCAGGAAACTTAAAAAACTAACGGTGATTGTGATTAAAATGTATATGTAGGGTGGGTGGGTGGCCACTATCCCACCCTCCAATCACTACAACATACGCGAGGGTCTTACTAAATTAATTTTTGTGAGTAAACACTTGTTTCTTTGTTAAGTAATCGAATATTCTCTTCCAATCAAACTTTCCTGAGTAACACTCAGTTTATATTAAAATAATTGTAGGGTAGGATAGTGGCCACCCACCCACCCTACATATACATTAAAACTTAAAGCTAGGATAGTTTTTAGTTTCCAAAAAAACTTAAACACCAATTCAATTGTCGTTTTCAGGAAACTTAAAAAACTAACGGCGATTGGAATTATTATGTATATGTAGGGTGGGTGGGTGGCCACTATCCCACCCTCCAATCACTATAACATACGCGAGAGTTTTACTAAATTAATTTTTATGATATGATTATAAGTTTCTTTTTTATGTAAATGAATATTCTCTTCTAAAAGACTGACATGTTCTCATATATTATATCGTATTTTTTAGATTTTAAAGATTTCTAGGAAACTTTCCGTTGTTTTGGCTTAATTATTTTTGCAGAAAAAAGATTTTAAATTTGTTAGACTTAAAAAGTTTCATTCATTTTCACGTTTCTGCAATTAGTTACTTTGATGTATAATTCGATCAGAATTGAATTATTGATTTATATTGATTTTTACTCTTTTAAAATTGAACGTTGACATTTATAAGTAAAAAAAATGGATTTATAATTTTAAAATAACCACTTTATCAATTAATATATCAAAGCATTTCATGCTTTACAATGATAAACATAAGTTTAACCTAAATTACAAATGTTTATGTAGAATGCTGGTGTTTCACCTAACCCACCCTACAATTGATTTAACCCTTTACGTTCCAAGGTTTTACCAAATATAAAACTAGCCTGAGACGATTTATTTAAGAAAAAAATAGGCAATGTTATTTTGTTTCTTTAGACGTTATTTAATTAATAAACATAAAAATTAGTAATCAAAGTTATCGTGTTTTATTCAATTTATAAAAATTAGTTTAGATCACACTCACCCTTCCTGGATGCATTTTTATTAAATTTACAATAAACCCTGCGTTTTATATTTTTGCTCACAATATCCATTGTTTGTTTAATTTCTCGGCATATGCAACTAAAGAAATATGTAACTAAAGTTGAAGCACATATATAGGGTGGGCGGGAGGCCTCTGTCTCACCCTTCAACCCATAAAATGTACTACAGGGTTTATTTAAATATTTTTTATATATAATAAACAGTTAACTTTATTAACTTTATTAACCAAATTTATTATGATCTTATGGAATCTCAAATTATTAATTAAAACCCTCGCGTATGTTTTATTGATTGGAGGGTGGAATAGAGATTTTATAAATTGACATTAGGAACTTTAAATTTTTCTTCAAAATTAATATGTTCCGGGTATATTTTTAATATGTCTGAAAATTGTTTTGATAGTTTTTTCTCGTCGTTAAAATTTACTACAGTTGTTTACTTTCGGCTCTATTGATTTTGTAATATTTTTAAATTTGCGTGTGAAACTTTGGAGTTTTTTCTGAAATTATAATTACGAATATATCCTAAATACATCTGAAAATACTAAAGTCGATAGCATTTATTTTATTTTTTTCTTTCTGTCCATAAGAATTTTGATTCAATTTTTCACTGGTTGGCTTTAAATAATTGTAAAATTGGCATTAGAAATTTTCTTCAAATTTATAATTGCGGATGCCTTTTTTAAATATGTCTGAAGAAAGCTAAAAGTCGATAGCATTTGTTTTATTATGACCTTTTCTGTTAATTGAAATTTACTACAGTGTTTCACTTTAGGCTTTAAATAATTATAAAACTTGCGTCAATAATTTAGAATTTTTTTTCGAAAACATAATGAATCTTTAGAAACTAATTGGCGTATGTAAAACTCTAGTTGTTACAATAAAGTTATTATTATTATTGCGGATGTATTTTAAACACGTCTAAGAAAAATTAGAGTCGATAGCATTTGTTTTAATATGTTTGTTTTTTTTTATGCTAATTGAAATTTACTACAGGGTTTCACTTGAGGCTCTTTTAATATTGAATTACTTTAAAATAAAGGTTTCTGAAAATTCTATTTCTTCGAGAACTTTTTTATTGTCGGTGTTTTCCAAAAACTTGTTTTCTACCATTTTCTTTGAAATTATCAATTCTTTTTATAATGACCCATAATGTAAAGTGATTATTACATTTACACACAACTCCTCCACTTAAATAAATAATCTAATGGTAAAGGAAGAGTAAAAATAACATTTCACTGTCAACGGTATTTATTTTTATACCTAAACAATATAATCGCATATTTATCATAATAAAATATTCTTTTAATTAAAAACCAATACGTATACTTCACTTCACACTCTTTTTTCTCACGCTAAATCCTACTTTTAATTGCCACTATCGTAATAATCAGTCTTTGGTCGCGTTGGTTTCGCTGATGTCCATTTCCAGGCTCATGCTCATATCGGCCGACTCTGTCGGATTACTGCTGGGCTCCGCCGTCACCTCGGCCTCCTCGTTAAAAACTTCTTGCGTCGTCGCGTTCTCGTGCTTCTCAAAGTCAGGAATAAAATTCGGAGCATCTAATAAATAATTTAATTAGATAAATTATATTTTGAAACATTCAACATTAAAAGAACGGCTTCAATTTGTCTCTATGTTTGCAATTTAATGAGTTCAATTTATTAAAAAGTGGATGTAATATACAGGGTGACTGACGAAAAACCTTTGGTGCTGTATCTCGCTTATTTTTTATCCGATTTTAATAAATAAAACATCAAATTAAACCATTTTTAAAAGACTTTAATAGGATCTGAACTGTTATTTTTTCTCGCACCCAGTTTTTGACAAAATACGATCAACATTTTTTTTTTAATTGCACTGTATATATATTTTTATTGATTCGCAAGGAGATTTTTTTTCTGAATATAAAATTGTAGACAAATTTATCCACACATCAAACTTAAGTCGAAAAATTGAGGATTAAAAAAATAAATAAAAAGTCAAGTATCCATTGTAAACAATATACAGTCCCTATTTTAAATGTCAAAAGTGACAGTGACAGCCATTGATACATTACTGCAACGATTTTTAATTATTTCATAATTAAAATGTTGCAATATTTCAAACACTGTACTAGAATTTTGTGCTTCTACAGAAATCGTTTTTCAGTTTTTGAAATCTTGCAACATTTTTATTATGAAATTATTAAAAATCATTGCAGTATTGTACCAATGACTGATACTGTCACTTTTGACATTTGGAATAGGCTCTGTATATTGTTTACTATGGGTATTTGATTTTTAATTTTTTTTTAATCCTCAATTTCTCGACTTTGGTTTGATGAATGGATAAAATCGTTTACAAATTTAGATTCAGAAAAAAATCTCCTTGCGGATCAGTACAAAATATATATACAGTGCAATTTGAAAAAAAAAGTTTATCGTCTTTTGTCAAAAACTGGATGCAAGAAAAAATATCAGTACAGTTCATATTAAAGTCTTTTAAAAATCATTTAATTTGATGTTTTATTTATTCAAATCGGATCAAAAATAAGCGAGATACAGCACCAAAGGTTTTTCGTCAGTCACCCTGTATACGATATCAATTAATTACTGTGTTTTATATTAACTAAACTTAATTACCAATTGAAAGTTATGTTAGGAATTTTTCAAATAGGTATACTAACCTGGATAGGCCGGTTGTTCCTCAGACAGTTGCTCTATGACGTAATTCAACATCGTAGCGCTGAAAGTGTCGTCTCCTTTTAGGCCTAACGCTCTGTGAAACCAATCGACCGCGTCCTCCAAGTTGTTCATGAGCGTGTGGGCGTAAGCTATGGCCGAATAGGTGCTAGCGCATTGCGGCATTAACACCAGTGCCTGAAAAAAAATATGTATTTTGTACGTAACTAAATCTGTTAACTATCTTTTCTTACTATTAATTAAATTCTCACTTATCTTTTCTTAGTTATATTAAATGCTGTATTATTATCATGTCAGATTTATTAGTAACACAAACAAGATAGGACTTATGATTTCCACTACAAATATGTTTCAGTCTTACCTCATGATGATTGGCTAAAGCCTGCTTGTACTTTTTCTGCTTTCTCAGTGTGT
The DNA here is from genome assembly GCA_963969525.1 of Ontholestes murinus. Classification (NCBI taxonomy): domain Eukaryota; kingdom Metazoa; phylum Arthropoda; class Insecta; order Coleoptera; family Staphylinidae; genus Ontholestes; species Ontholestes murinus. Next base: position 4,995,119 of record OZ018394.1, on the reverse strand, counting down.
GGCCCAGATTGTTGTACAGAGGAGCCCAGCGTTCCGGCATCAGAGTGTTTTTGCGGCTCTTAATGATCTTCAAAGCGTTCTGGAAATGTAATTCGGCGAGTGCAAATCTGAAAAGTTTAAACAAATGAAAAACTGGTATCATGATAATTAATTAATTAATTAAATAAATAATAAATTTAAACATTATTTATCATTTTTAGATTATTATCAAAAACAGAAATTAATTGATTTCGAATTACATATTTTAAATCTCATCAGTGTAGTACAGTTGAAGGGAAATGGATTTTATAACTCCAGGTATCCACTCAATTAGGAAAATTTAGCGCAAAACTTTAGACAATAGATTTTACCTTAATGGTAACAAAATAATAATTAATCATTTTGATTAAAACACTTGGAACCTTTCTTCAATATTTTTAAAAATAAAAAATAAAGTGTTTTAATCAAAGTTATTATTATCTTCAAGTAACTCAATCAATGAATCAACTTACTCTCTGTTCTGAAACGCAATGATTCCCATTTCGTGCAACACGAAGGGATCCTCTGGAGCTATGGTATGCGCTTGCTGGAAGAACTTCTCCGCCAGTCGAACGTTATTTGTTAATCCGCACTCGAGACCAATGTACATTAAAGGTAAATGACAACTGCAATAATTTGCCATCGTTAAAACATTGCTTATCCACTTCGTATCAAACTTAAATTTTGCAAAAAGTATATATAAGTAGAAGAAAGAAAGAAACCTTGATTTGGCATCCTTAAATATACACAATCTACTAAACTATATTCTACAGATAAACAAAAAATATAATTCTTCCATATCTTGTTTCACTCCACTCTTCTCCTACCTCTCCCCCACCCTATTTTCCTCAGCACATTTACCCTGGCCCCATCCTCATGCATCCAGTCCGTTACCCTCCTGCACCCTTCCACCCACTCTTCACTCACCCCCTCGCATTCCTCCGCTAAATGCCTCCAAGTATCCCTTCCATTCTTACACAAAACGCACTTCCCATAACTCTCTCCCATCCACCACTTTCTCCCTCTTTCATCTGACCCACACCTCGCCCTTGCCATTGTCACCTTATCCTCTTTTCCAATCCACACATTACTCTCACATTATTTTCCATCCATCTCCCCCACCTCTCCCACACCACACCCCACGCTCTTCTCGCCTTTCCTTGTGCCCATTTCATGTGCTCTTCATACCCTCCCGTACACTTAAAAATAAATCCCAAGTATTTGAACGCTTTCACCCTTTCAATCACTTCCCCTTTCCATTTCAGCTCTCTCATTCTTCCTTCTCTTCCTTTGTTCCTAAACCTCATCCATTTCGTTTTCCCTATATTCACCCTTAACTCCCTCTTATCCATGTACTTTTCCACTCTTTCTCTTTCACCCCCTCCCAGTCCCTCGCCACCAGTACCATATCATCCGCATACGCTAACATCCAGACTTTCTTTCTCCCAATCACTACGTCACCCGCTTGCCCTCTCCTCAATATTTCATCAAATTCACTTGTATACAAATTAAACAATAGAGGGCTTAGCGGGCATCCCTGTCTCAATCCCATCTATGTTCTAAATTCCTCTGATACTCTATCCCCCACCTTAGCCACACACCATGTCTCCTGATATACTCTCCTCACAAACTCAACCATCCCCTCACTCACCCCTCTTCTTTCCAAACATTCCACCAATCTTTCTCTAGGTACCGAATCATACGTCTCTTTCAAATCTAAGAACACTGCGTACACACTTCCTCTCTCTTCCATTACTTTTTCTACCATTCTGGCCAGAGTAAATATCTGGTCTGCTGTACCTCTTCCCCTCCTAAACCTACCCTCCGTCTCTGGCACAAGACCTTTTTATTCCCCTTCCTTTACTAGTCTATTTTTCACTACAGTCATTGCTATTTTATAACCTGCGTTCGTAACGGTTATTCCCCTGTGGTTATCCACCTCTCCTGTGCTTCCCTCCTTTATGCACTGGGCACACGGCCCCAATCTTCCATATTTGATTTAAAACCTTTCTGAACGTTCTTCTCCCCTCTTCCCCAATCGCCTTCCAAACTTCCACCTTTACACCATTCGGCCCTGCCGCTTTCCCCATCTTCACCTCCTCAAACGCTCTGTACACCTCCTCCTCCGTGAAGTCGTCGGATAGTCTGCATCCTCCTCTGACTTCTACTCTACACGGCTTTCCGCTCCCTCTCTTACACTTATCCACCCACTCCTCCAGTGTCACCTCTATCTCCTTTTTTTCTACTCCATTCCTCAATACCCTCCACATATGCGCTTCGTTTCTACACTTCCTTAATTCCTCCATCTTTCCTTCTATCACCGCCGATTTCCTCTCTTTGCCAGCCTGCACTCCTCATTAAACCATCCTCTATCTCCTTCATTCTTTGCCCGCGTCTTCTTGCCGCATCCCACTATCACCTCTTCTAATTCTTCCATCGTCCCCACACTCACCCATTCCACTTCATCCAGCTTAGCCTTCATCTCCCTGATCGCCTTTTCTCCGCTCTCCAATTTCTCCATTTCCTGAACATGCGAATCTTCTCCGCTGCTCCCCTTCCCTATCTCTACCTCCATCATTAATGGCAAATGATCCGAACCCACCACCTCTTCCAAGACCATCCTCTTCACCTCACTATTCCTACACCCCTTCACCATAGCATAGTCTATCACGGATCCTCCTCCCTTCCCAATATACGTCCTCTTCCCCTCCCAATCTCCTTCAGTGCATCCGTTCAGAATCTCCCACCCCTCTTCTATCACCCATTCCTGCAATCTTCTCCCCTCCGCATTTACACATTTATCTTGCGATTTCCTCTTGATCCCTCTCCCTTCCTCACTAATTCCGCCTATTAATTCCCCCATCCTTGCATTGAAGTCTCCCCCCACGACATATCTTCCTCCTTCCTTCGTCCTTTCCTCCAACTCCTTCCTTATCTCTCTCCCGTTCTTATACACATAGACCACCCCCCACTGTTATATCCTCCCCACCCTGTCCATATATCACTCACCCCACATCTCCTTCGCCCTCCATAAATAAATTTCACCCTACACTGTTGACTGCTTCCTCTTACACCCACTATCATACCTCCCCTTGCTCTTCCTCTATCCGCCGTCCTTCTTGCCTCCTTCATTTCCCACCTAAACCCCTCTGGTAGCTTCGCTTTCACTTCTTCCCAATTCTCCTTTGTTATCCACGTCTCCACCAGTCCTACAATTACCTTCGCTGCCATCCACCCCTTTAATTCCTCATCCCACCTCCCACCTCTAATCATCTCATTTATCCCCGCCACGTTCCAGACGCCTAATGTTATCTCCTCTCACCGCCTATATATAAGTAATATCTGTTTTATAATTCAGCTCACTAGTGATTGAAGAGTGGGCTACAATACATATTGTATTTATATCACTATAACTTTTTTGATTTCCTATTAATGACAAATTTATAATAACAATCACTATTAATTATTAATTAATTAATATTTAATATTTCTTGAATTATTTACTCACTTATCTTTTGGTGAACGAACTAATAGGTAAAATGTTTATCAATTCCTTGCCCTTTAATATTTAATGTTTACGTTTTAAGTTAATTAAAATCACGCACCCTCTCATCAGTTGTGAGGCCTTAAAATACGCCGCCATCGCTTGATCGTGTTCATTTTCGATGGCGAATGAGTGGCCATAGGCCAACCAAGCCGGACCAAACAGTCTATCCAATGTTGTCGCTTTAGCCAAGTACCTCCTCGCCTGATCGCTCTTTCCTAAGGCAACAATTAAATACAATTAATTATCCAAACCACATTTTACCATCTTACGAAATTAAAAACCGAAATGTACTTCTTGAATTACTCAATAAAGCGTTTTAACGCCATCTATATTGTCTGTGTTTAAACTGCAGCAATATTATTACGATATAAAGGAAATGAAAACGCCAATTATATAAAAATGAAAGCAATCCATTGTTATTGAATGGAGAACAATTGTTTAGTTATTGTAAGATTCAAATTCAAATGTCAAATTTAAGATTAGAGAACAAAATGTTTTACAGTTTTGTTTCCACCTGAGATTTCTCTAGGATATAGAAAAATTATTATAGATATGCAGGTATAATTTCTACCAAAATTGTCTTAAAAGTGGCGTGGAGATTAAATTAATTTTGGCCTCTTCAGTTTTGAACCTTTGAGACATATTGAGCTCATTTTGCTCTAAGTTAAATACTCCAAAAACCTCTTTTTCAAAACTTCTTTCTGTTTTTTTCTATAATACAACTATTTTATGCCATACAAAAGATTGATCGATAATAGTTTTTTTTTAAAAGCAAAAACTCACCTGTAATGTAGTAATAACAACCGACGGCAAACCAAGATATCGCCAAATTTGGGTAGAGATCCACGAGATTATGCGCCAATGTGAAAAGTTCTGTAAAATCGAAAAAGTAATGTTTAAAACCTTGATGAATCAATAAATATGTCCTCTATTATACCTGAACACTCGCTTTCATGTATTTTACGTGAGGAACAGTCGTGTTTATTAAAGTAATTGGAGGGTGGGATAGTGGCCACCCACCCACCCTACAAATACATTAAAACTAGAATACAACTTTTAATTTCAAAGAAAACATCAGCTTTGGTTTAGTGATTGTTTTCAGGAAACTAAAAGTCTGACAGTGATTGAAATTAAAATGTATATGTAGGGTGGGTGGGTGGCCACTATCCCACCCTCTAATCACAATAACATACGCGAGGTTTTTACTAAATTAATTTTGATGAGTAAACACATATTTCCTTCTTATGTAAATAAATATTCTCTTCCAAAAAATTTTTTCTGAACAGCACTCATTTATATTAAAAAAAAATGGAGGGTAGGCTGATGGACACCCACCCACCCTACATATACATTAAAACTTAAAGCTAGGACACAGTTTTTTGTTACTAAAAAAAACTGAACACCAATTCAGTTTTCGTTTTCAGTTAACTAAAAGACTGACTGTGATTGAAATTAAAATGTATGGCCTCTAATCCACCCCCAATCAATAAAATATACGCAGGTATTTCACTAAAATACTTACTATTACTTTGTTTTAATTCCACAAGACAAGAGATGTGTATGGGCAGACACCCGTTATGATACGGATCCTGTTTCAGCACATTCCCCGTCAACGATATGCACCGCTGGTAATCGCAATCGTAGTACATCTTCTCCGCCCTGGACACGACCAGGTCGAGGCTGGCGTTCAGCCGCTGCAGGGCGACGTCGCTAAGCGTTTCCGTCGCCATGTTCTCGGCGGCCAGCTTGCCCAGGTTGAACTTTTTCGGTTCCTTCGCCTCGGTCGTCGCCGGCGTGCCCACCCTGATGTCGGGGGCCGTGTTCACCTCGCCGCCGTTCGGTTCGGGCGTGAAGATTATCCGCGTCGGCGGCTCCGACGTTTTGACGTTCGCCGGCGTCGTCGTCGTCGTCGCCGTGCTGTTGTACTTCTTCAACTTGCTCCGGTACAGCAGCAGCAGGATTTCGGCCTCCTCGTTCGTGCACTGTTCGGATATCGGAAGACTGTCTATTAATTTTTGCTCTGAAATTAATTACCCTTTGATACACAACCAATATAAATATATTACTATTTTGCGCCATTAACTGCTGAGTTTATTAGTCCCGATTACTATGAGAAAGATTAATAAATAAATTAATAAAAGAAATAGTTACTTCAATAACGTTCGTGGAGGATTTAAATCAGAAGTAAAAAAATATTTCAATAAATACAATCATAGTTAATAAAAATGTTGGTAATAAATAAAATGATGATTAAAAACTACCTTCTTCAGCTGTGAGCATGCTGTGTTGTATTAAACACTCGAACGCTTCGTAACAATGGACATCACATTTCAGCGCTTGCCTATAACACTCTGAAGCCAATCCTCTGTTATCCATCGCCTCCAACACTCTGCCTTTTAACAGCAACACTGAAGACTGAACTTGCTAAAAATATCAGAGCTTATTAATTCCTGTTTTCAAAAAACCATTAAAATGTCTTGGCCTCTAATTATTATTTTTCTCATATATAAATAAATTTTAATTGTAATTTATATTCAAAATATTATCACTTTCTTCACAAAATTGTTAAATCTTAATTGATATTTTTAACAATTTTTTGATGGTTTTTAATTTTTTTAACTAGTAAAGCTATTACGTCCCCCTTTTCAAATAAATTTTCCACAACATCTAGCGTACTCTTGACCTACCGTAATAAACAGTTCATTGACCTGCCGCACAAGCGAACTTGCGGCGTATTATGGTAGGTCAGGGTAACGCTAGGTCAATGTACTGTTTATTAGGGTAGGTCGGGAGTACGCTAGTAATATTTATTAACGTACTTAAGTATTCATTTATTGGGTTAGGTCAAGGGCATAATAGATTAATACAAAAGGAATTGAGGTAGGTCAAGAGTACGCTAATAATAAAAATAAATGTACATTTGGAAAAACACTTAAATTGTTTTAACAAGCTTATAAAATATCAGAGAAAAGGTTGTAAATAGACAAAAAAACAATTAGGAAATGTGTAGAAACTCTTTGAATTTTACTATAACTTACGTAAAGTGGTGTGTCGTCAAACATCCCATTCTCAACGTTCGGTACGAAAGGCATGCCGATGATGTTGGTGCTGGTTTTCTGCAGAAACACGTCCAGATCCATAGAGTTTAAAATCTTCAGAGCCTTGTTGAATTCATTTGCTTCCAGCAAACAACGCACAGCCAGACTATTACAGAGTACGTACGACTGAAAATTGAGAATAATAACAACTCCTTACTGATATTAATTTATCAATTTACATGTATTAACAATAAAACACTACTTAATAAATTAATTTCTCACGTAATCCTTGTTGAAACATTTTCGTATTAATTAGATTGTTGACTTAACTGCTTGTTTTAAAACAAACGGAATAATTCTAAGTGTTAACAATATAATAAAAACACCACTTGTTTGATATATTGAATTAATTTCTCACTAAATTAATAATAAAATTACTATAGTCGAGCCGCTGAGAGCAGACTGTAACTCATGCATTTTCGTATTAAGAACTGTATAGCAATTAATATGTATCTCGTTCTATCAGCATGACCGGGACATAATGAAATAAAAGACGGAACATGTTTCTGATTCCCCCAATATAGAGCGATGAGTCATAGTCAGCTTTTGGAGGCTCGACTATACTTGATTAAGTTTCACATTTTTTATTCGGGCAGGTGAAGAATAATTTTAAAAATGTAAAACTCAAACAAGTAGTGTTTTATTTTAAATAAATGTGGATTTTCCTCATTGTATAGAATATTTATCAATTTGTGAACGTACCTTATCTAAATTTCTCATTTTCAACAAATGCACGGCCCGATGGTACTGTTTCAGGTGGAACATGCACTGGGCCAGCCAGTACACGTCCCTGGGATTGCCGCAGGTGAGGGCCACGACTTTGTCTGCCCAAAAAAGGGCAGCCTCGTACAGGTGCTGAAGAAATACATGTTTAAAATGTATATATAGGTTATGTTTGCGGTAGCAAGCGGAGGCCGGCTCAATAGCTTATAAATCGAATAAACCTACCAGACTGAGGTATGTCTGCACCAATTTCCTATAATTCTCCACGTCTGGAACTCCGTTTAAACTTTTCATTTCCGAATCCGTATCTGCCGCCATCGGAATGCATCTGACGGTTACGCAAAAGTAATACCAAACTTGTGAAATGTAGATTTTTGAGAAAACAAAATTCCCTACAATTCATGTTATTTATTTTTTTATCGCAGCATTATTATTTTATTATTAATAATGATTACAATGTTAAATTAAATTATAATAAAATTAATTATTTAATTATTATTTTCTTTAAACTTAATTGCCAACAATAAATACATCATAGATATATTAAATAAAGAATAGATAGTTTGTTATCAAAGAAATGCAACGTTGCAATAAATTTTCAATACTGCTGTCATTAATGTCAAAACCGTCTGTTATTATTTAACGAAAAATTAACCCTGTGATAAAACCGCGCGATCCTTATTGAAAAAAGGAAACTCTTAAATGTGACGACGTCCGTGCATTATTTATTCGTCAATCTAGGACAAGGAAAACAATAATCACTGCTATTCCAGTAAACAATAATGTCCATAATCGAGGGTATCGGGGATGAAGTCACCCATTTTTTCCTAGCCATCAGCGTGCTGTTTATAGGTAATAAACTTTTGGGGGGTTTTTAGTGACAGGTAATTAATGCCCGGTGTTAGTTTCCATAGCCTGGATGACCACCGACATCCGGCAGCAGTGGAACATACGTACTGTTTACCTGCTGGACAGACGGCGTATGGGCAGGAGAAGGAGGAGCCGCAGGCTGACTAATCACACTGAATCGGCTACAATATCTGAAGGTGGGTTCGATTAAAAAAAAATCAAATAATCAAAACAGGTCATGAATAAACATTTGTGTATTCACTTGTTATTGTGTAAGTAAAATTATTATTTTGTAATATTGTGAACATAGTCACATTAGTTGCTATTAGTTGAGGTTAAAAGGTAATCATCACCTATATATTAAAATCACTATTTCCCAAAATAATGTAATTATAAGTTAATTGTTAACAAAATTTTATAGTTCCTTATATGTATTTAATAGCCACACTAACTAGTTCTTTATATATTCAGAAGCTCTACATAGAAGTATTCTAAAATGACATTATTTGTGAATTTATTAAAACGGTTAATGAACAGCAGTGGTTATCTACATACTAAAATTCTGTACATTTACAATCACTAATCTATTGATATAATAATAATTTTAAAAAGGCCTGAAGAAGTCATTTGTTACATATAAAGAACTATAGATTTTTGCTCATCTTTTGATTAAACACAATTTAAAATTTCTAAATGTTAATTTATCTTATCGATAATAAAATTTAAAATCTTACACGTTACTTTTTTTATTTGGTCAATTATAACACAAATTTAATTCAAATGAAAGCTTCCTTCAAATTACAATAATAAAAACACAAATAGAAATTATATCAAATTGAACAGAACCCATCAATACATAAATCAAAAATATATAATATAATTTATATTCTTTTCATAGTCGTTTTGTTTTCTATTGGGTTAACGGATTTTAAATTTATTCCTAATGTCCGTTCACCACTCACAGGTCAAGTTTTTATGTTTATTACAGGTAGAGATCCTGTGGAAAATACAAGCACAGTGGAGGATGTACCCAATGAGACTGAAGGGGCACAGCAGTCCTCGAAACCATCCGGTTCGGTTGAACGAGAAGAAGCGGCTGCACCGAGCAGAGAGGGTACGCCGTCACAGTCATCGGAGGAGGAGGAACAGTCCGTCATCGTCAGGACGATGGACGGCGACATGATCAGACAGAGGCGGCTGGCCTTCTTTCAAAACGAGAGATTACTATGTAAGTTGTGTACGAGGTGAGCCCAAAAATTTTTCTGATCTGTCAATGAATGAAGACATATAAATTTATTTTTTATTATTAAGCCTGTAAAACATAAAATATTTCAATTATGTGAATAAACCCGTTTTTACCAATTAAATTTATCTGCTTTTGTTTTATATTTTGTTTGTTTTCCAAGTTTTTAATTGTTAAATTGAAAAAACAAATAAAACAAAAAGCAGATCAATTTAATTGATCAAAACAGTTACATATTTAACCATGTAAAAAGCTGTAAAATATTTTTATTTAATATCTAGTTTTCAGTGAACACACCTGAATAAATTCGATTTAAAAAATTAACATTTTTAATATATCAAAACATCATGAATATAATTTTAAACACTAAAAAAAAAAACTGTAGGCAGTAATGTAATCACTAAATTTTTTTTTTAACTGGTAAAAACAGTTGAATAGGAGAAAAAATCATATTTGGAACCATTATCTAAAAAACCAATATAAAATTGTATTAATTATTTCATAAAATTATCAAAAACGAATAAAATGAACAAAAGAGATTTGTAAAGTATTTGAAGTACGTAAAAACATTTATTTATTTATTTTACAGAACATAATTTCACGTGTGCAGACATGAAAGTAATCCAATGGTAATGCCTCTCCCATACTCATTTGGGATTCTTTAATGTTGTCTTTTGATCATTTAAGATCTTGTAATTGTCACCCAAGTATCATTTAAGGACATTTGATGAAATCTATTAAGTCTAATGATAACTTCAGATTATCAGTCATTTAAAGTCAGAAAATGATAATACAAGGTCATCAAGCAGTTATTAATGTCATTCAACAAACGCTCAACATCATATAAGGTCATCCAGCAGTCATTAAAGGTCATTTAAAGTCATTTGTGTTTAGGGGTTATCCAATGATTTTTTAAGTTTGTCCCATAATCATTGAAAATTAAATTATAGTGACACAAGATCATTTAGGTTCCTTTGTCATCCAATGACCATTAAAGGGCATTTAATTTCATATAGTGTCACTCACCGTCACACAATGGTCATTTACAGTTAACTAACGATTATTCAAGGTCATCAAACGGTTATAAGAGGTCATTCGACAATCATTCAAAATCATTTTAGGTCATCCAGAGGTCATTCTAAGTCATTTGGCGGTCATTGGTAGTTATTATAGGTTATCCAAAGATCATTCAAGATTATTTAAGGTCATCCAATGGTCATTAAAGATCAAGGTCTTTTAAGGTCATCCGATCACTTTTCTTGGTATCACTCAAGGTCATCCAATGGTCATTTAAGATCAATACTATTCTAGTCTATTGATCTTAAATACCCAAAATCATTTTTTATCATGGAGAGGTCATTCAAAGTCATTTGGCAGTCATTGGTAGTTATTATGAGTTATCCAAAGATATCTCAAGATTATTTAAGGTCATCCGGTGGTCATTAAAGATCAAGGTCTTTTAAGGTCATCTGATCATTTTTCAGAGGTTATTAATTTCTTCTAGCTATCACTCAAGGTCATCCAATGGTCATTTAAGATCAATACTATTCTAGTCTTGATCTTAAATACCCAAAATCATTTTTGGTCATCCAGAGGTCATTCATTTTTGGCAGTCATTGGTAGTTATTATGGGTTATCCAAAGATCATTCAAGATTATTTGTCATCCGCTGATCGTTAAAGATCAAGGTCCTTTAAGGTCATCTAATGGTCATTTTGGATCAATCCTATTCTAGTCTATTGATCTTAAATGCCCATTGGATGACCTTGAGTGAGAGCAAGGGCACCAAATGGTTATTCAAGGTGTTTTAACATCATTCAAGATCATGCAATGGCTATAAAAAGTTATTTAGGATATCTATCGATCGTTCAAGGGCATTGGTGCCATCAATCACTCAAGGTCATCCAGTGGGCATTTAAGATCAATAGACTAAAATAGAATTGATCTAAAATGATCATTGGATGACTTTGAATGATATCTAGATGAAATCAATCTCCTGTAAAAGGTGATTGCATGACCTTAAAATACCTTAATCTTTAATGATCATCGGATGACCTTAAATAATCTCGAATGACCCTGGATAACCCACAATTGGATAATATAAGGTTATTTAATTTCATTTAATATTTGGTCTTCTAAAGTTAGAATTATTTAAGGTCATATAGTGACCACTAAATGGCAGTTAATTTCCCAAATGGTTATTCTAGTTCGATTAACTATGATTTAAAGGCATTAAATAATTAGTCAAGTTTTTTTAAATCATTCAAGGTCATATAATGATCGTCCAAGGTTATTTAAGCTCGTTCAAGGTCATCCGTCCACTTTCCCAGGATATTTAATGCCACCTACCGAGCAATTATTAACGTCCATCGACTATTTAAGATCAATCAATGTCATCAGTTATTTAAGATCATCGAAATATCATTTAAAAACAATTAAGAACACCCAATGAATATTTAAGATCATATAATGGAATACGGTCATTTAGAGTAATTTAAGGTCATCCAATTACCATTGAAGGGAATATTGATTTCAGCTCAAGGTCACCAAATGGTCATTTTATCAAATGGTTATTCAAGGTTATTTAACGTCACCCAAACAAAATATAAGGATATTTAATTTCATTTAATATTTGGTCTTTCAAAGTTATTTAGAGTTATTTAAGGTCATATAGTGACCACTAAATGGCATTTGATTTCTCAGGGGTATCCAATGGTTATTCTAGTTCGATTAACTATCATTCAAAGGCACCAAACGATTATTCAAAGTTTTTTAAAGATTATTCAAGGTATTCAGTTATTGAAAATGAGCACATGGTGCTCGAAATGTACATTTAACGTGTAAAAATAAATTAGTGAAGAAAGGAAATCAAATCGTGTTTTATTAATTATTCAAGGTCATATAATGGTTGTCCAAGGTTAATATTCTCGTTTAAGGTCATCCGTCTACTATCCAAGAGCATTTGATACCAACTACCATTTAGGATCATCCAACGGTTATTTAAGGTCAATAATTGCCATTCAAGGTTATTTGGAGTCATTAAAGGTCTCCTAACGATCCCTCGGGGACATTTAATGCCATCTATCGATCATCCAAGGTCATCTAACAGTCGTTTATGGTCAATCAAATTCAATTTCAAAGATATCAAATGGTTAAGTTTATTTTACTTCATCCAAATATAATTTAAGGTTATTTAAGGTCATTTAACAATTGTTCAATAGTCAATCAACAGTCGTTCAAATTATAGGCAATCTAACGATAATTGAAGATTATTTATATTATTTAAGGTCAACCGATAATAATTACAGGTCATATAATAGCCCTCCAATGTTACTTAGAGTCATTTAAGGTCATCCAATGACCAATCAATGGCATTTAAAGTAATCCAATTGTAATGGCTATCCCATACTCATTCAAGATCCTTTAATATTGTCTGATGATCATTTAAGATCTTAATTGTCACCCAAGAATCATTCAAGGGCATTTGATGAAATGTATTAAATCTAATGATAACTTAAGATTATCTAACTGTCATTTTAAGTCAGTAAATGATAATACAAGGTCATCAAGCGGTTATTAAGGTCATGCAACAAACGCGCAACATCATATAAGGTCGTCCAGTGGTCATTAAAGGTCAATTTACGGTCAATCGTGTTTAGGGGTTATCAAAGATTATTTAAGGTTGTCCGATAATCATTGAAGATTAAACAATAGTTACATTGTTATATCATTACTATAATCAGTGGTCATTTAAAGTGAACGATTATTTGAAATCATCAAACGGTTATTAGAGGTCATTCAATCGCTCAATATAATTTTAGGTCATTCAGAAGTCATTCGAAGTCATTTGATAGTCATTTGTAGTTATTATGGGTTATTCAAAGATCATTCAAGATTATTTAAGGACATCCGATGAACATTGAAGATCAAAGTCACCTTTCAGAGGCGTTTGATTTCATCTAGCCATCACTCAAGTTCTTCTAATAGTCATTTAAGATCGATTAACGATCATACAAGGGCATCAAATGGTTATTCAAGGTTATTTAACGTCACCCAAACAAAATAAAAGGTTAATTAATTGCATTTAATATTTGATCTTCAAAGTTATTTAGAGTTATTTAAGGTCCACTAAATGGCATTGGATTTCTAGTTTGATTAACTATCATTCAAAGGCATCAAACGATTATTCAAGGTCATACAATGGATGTCCAAGGTTAATATTCTCGTTTAAGGTCATCTGTCTACTATCCAAGGGCATTCAAAACCAATTAAGAACATCCAATAAATATTTAAGATCATGTAATGGAATACGGTCATTTAGAGTAATATTAGGTCATCCAATGACAATTGAAGAGAATTTTGATTTCAACTATCAATCATTCAAGGTCACCCAGTTATCCCACGGTTACTCTAAATTATCCGATTATTAAATTATCATATAATTGTCATCCAAGGTTATTTGGAGTCAATTAAGGTCGCCTAATGATCGGTCAGGGACATTTAATTTTATCTATCGATCACTCAAGGTCATCTAACGGTCGTTTATGGTCAATCAAATTGAATTTCAACTATATTAAACGGTTAACGTCATCCAAATACAATTTAAGGTTACTTAATGTCATTTAACAATTATTTAAATGTCTATTAAAGCCTTTACGCCGTTGCGGGCACGGTCATTCAATCTAAGATAATCTAACTATAATAGATTATTTATATTATTTAAGGTCAACCGATGATATTTAAAAGTCATATAATAGTCCTCCAATGTTATTTAGAGTCACTTAAGTTCATCCAATGACCAATCAATGGTATTTTATTTCATCTAATAGCTCAAGGTCATCCAACTGTTATCCTAGCTCAATAAACGATCATTCAAAGGCACTAAACTTTTATTCAAGGTTTTTTTAAGGTCATTCAAGGTTATATAATAGTCATCTAAGGTTATTTAGGTTCGTTCAAGGTAATCCATCAACCATTTCAGGGCATATGATTTTGTCTATCGATCACTCAAGGTCATCCAACACTCGTTCATGGTCAATAAATTTCAATTTCAAGGACATCAAACGGTTTTTCAAGATTATTTAATGTCATCAGAGATAATTGAATGTTATTTAAAGTCATCTAAAAATAGTTCAAAAGTCATTCAACTGTCATTCCATTTAAGGGATTTCAACTATCATTCAAGATTATTTAAGGTCATCCTAGGATAATTAAAGATCACTGGTATTCCAAGGTTATTTAAGGTCATTTAAGATAATTTAATGACCATCAATAGCATTTGATTTCATGTAATAACTTAAAGTCATTAAATGGTTATTCTAGTTCAATCGGATATCATTCAAAGGCATCAAATAGTTATTTAATGTTTTTCAATTCAAAGTCATATAATGGTCATCCAACGGCGTTATTTGGTGTCATTGAGGTCATCCATCAACCGTTCAAGGGCATTTGATGGATCTATGGAACATTCAAGGTTATCCATTTAAGATAATATAGTGAAATACAATTATTTAGTCATTAAAGGTCATCCAATCACTATTCAAGTGAATTATAAATCAATCAAGGCCATCTAATGGTCATTTAGAGTTATTTAACGAAAATTCCAATGCGTCTAACGGTTATTCAAGGTTTTTTAATGACACTCAGTGGTGACAAGGTTATTTAAAGTGTTGAAGGTCATCCATCAACCATTTAGGGTCATTTGATTCCATCAATCGATATCTCAAGGCTATTTAAGTTCATAACAATCGTCATCGAATAGTCACTAAAAATTACAATCAAATTTTTTATGATGTTTAGTACAAAATGCTTTACTGCGAGCTACAACGTGTTTAAATGTCAAGTAATGAGGTTGTTGAAAACAATGAATGAACGAAAAACAAAACGGTAGCTGGTTGCTATAGCAACGCTTGCTTTGTCTTAATAAGAAAATTAAAAACAAAACAAGATCTGTTTGTCTCAGTCGTATAAAAATTAAACATTTTCAGTGGGAAACCTTATCGACGATCAACCCTACGACAGGCAATCGAGATCGTCGTCCACCACGCAGGAGGAAGATTCTGCGACGCAGACGGGACCGGAACGGGAAAACACTACCAGCCATCAAGCTTCGCAGGACCAAACGGATTCAAACATAACTATCAAGCTGAAATACATAAACGACGATTTGAAAATAGTGGACGGACGGTTAGAAGAATTATTAGGTGATTTTAAAAGGTATGAATTATTAAAAAAAGTTATTTTATTATAACTATTAAAATACCATGGTTGAAAGCACTCTTGATTTGATTTAATTTAATTTAAGGTTAATGAAAATTGAAATCTGATATCTTTAATTTTTGAACAACTATATCATTTATTAGTTGGTTTTGAAATATTAGGTAATAAAATTAAATACTTGGTTAATTTTATTTAAAAAAAAAAGATTTTCATATAACTTGTCTATTTGACATGTATGTTTGGTTGCATAAACTGCTTAACGATGCAATTTTTAAAATATAAATATACATCTTTATTACAGTAACAATTACATTTAAATGTAATACATAAATTTAGTATGATTTGTGTTAGTACGTCATTGTCTGGGCTATCGATCTTAGGTCTTTCTGCTATTTAAAAAATATTTTTGATGTAAATTAAACCATGAATATGATGTATTTTAATTTAAATAAACGCAACCAGCACGCATGTATTAATAATTTACTACGTTACTATTCACACTTGTGGTTTAAATAACCATTTATTTATTTTTAGTTATAATAATAATAATATTTATTGCGTGCTGATACATGATGATTTAATGTTACAATGTTTTATTTATTATAGAAGACATTTCGAGGTGGAACTGTCGTCAAATAAATTAGTTAGATTAATATTCAACGGGCAAGTGTTGCAAAGGGACTCGGACACGCTGCAGAGCTACGGCATGTTTAATAATTGCGTGGTACACTGTTTGGTCCATCAGAGGAGAACCACCGGCGACAATGGGCGGTCGGACAGTGGTGACAACATGACTAGAAACAATGGTAACAACAATAACGCCAATCAAAGAGACTGGGATTTGGGGAATTTACTAATCGCCACAGTCAGTTTTTGTTTAGGTTCGGCGTGGTATTTTAGGTATGTTTTTAACGTTTAATAAAATTATTAATATAAAATAATAAGGCTTTCATAGTGCTTGCAAATATAATAAGTAATTAACTTAAGAATATATACATAAAAATATGTCATTCAATTACCATGAAAATAACACTACAGTTTATTCCTTGCTTCACTTGTTTATTAATTTTCAAAACACTTCATGTAAACTCAAAGCATCAATAGTGATTTAATTACCAGTTTATAACATAACCTTCATTTGGGTGTGGATTAAAATATGACAGGCAATTATTTAATCATCACATTTTAAACCCTTGAGGCTTTGACTTCTTAGTACATTATCAATATCAAATAAAGAAAACCAATTTTACTTTCCCTATATAGTATATATAGTATTGTTTTCTTGCATGAAAATGTTTTACTTTTATAGTTTGAAAATGATTATATTTATAGTTATAAAATGATCTTATTATTCTATCAAGTAGAAGTAAAAGAAAGGTGATTAAGTATTGCGAACTCGGGACTAATCACCCAATATATGTTGTATACAATCCGTCAAAATATTTGTGTTCTCGATAACATTTTTTTTAAGCATCTTTGTCCAAGTCTTTCCTTATTTACTCCTTTATTTTATCAAGTTATAAAATCTGAAACCTTTCTATTCTTCTTTGCTTTTTTAATTCAATTACTACTTTTCTTTATTTTTTTTATATAAGTATTCAATTGAAAAGTTTTACCTTTAATAAATGTTTATTTGTATTATAAATTTTGTTCATGTTGGCTTAATTTTTTATGAAATTGCTTCATAATCGCATGCTTCGCAGTTCTACATTCGTCTAATGAAAGAGAAACCTGTATGATTACTTGTTGCTCAGGTATCAATATCCACAATTGTTCACCGTGACGGCAACGGTGGGCCTGGTGGCGATAACCGGGATTTTCACGGTGATTTCGATAGGAATGTACTTCCCGGACAGCGACCGGCCCCAGCAGCAGCAACACCAGAGGCTGGAGACGGAGAACGTCCACTAGCTTTACATACATACCTGCGTGATTGATTGATTGGATGTGAGCCAGCGTTTACGTGTACACGATTTTCATTGTTACATTTTATTCTGGAACATTACCTTTATAAAAACAAATTGAATATTTTATTAAGGCTTGTGTATATTTATTCTTAAATGTTCTGTATTATAGTTAATTATTTGTTTTTTTTTATATATAATATATGGGTATTATATTGTAATCGTTTGGGTTTTTATTTTGCTTTGTTCCAACCCGAATGTAAAGAAGGATTTAAAATGTAGGATTTTTATTTATTTATTGAAATAATTGTTCACCACGAGTTACATGAAAACCTTAAAGAAATATTTAATGTGTATCTAGATGTGTAAAGTTTGGAAATAATTAGACATATGTTACTTATCCTTTGCCAGAAGAAAGTGAGTTCGTTCGACTATACCTTTAAATTAAATATGTAATTGTGGCCTCGTTGACAACAAATTCGAAACGTTATTTTTATTAATATTTGCATAGTTTTAACAGCTTCGACTTGTAATTATCAAACATTTAATTTTTAGATATACTTTTCAGTGGGAGCGGGAAGGCTACTACTATGATTTACTCTTCGAAGACCTAGTGGAAGACCCAAAGTGTTACCCAATCGTGAGATACAAGCACATATGAAAAATGGTAAGAGTAGTCTCGAAAGAATTTTAATTTAAGGAAACTAAAAACTTTATTTTCCTGTTTTCAACTGTGTTGATGAAACCCTAACACTTTCTTCACTATTATTAATTGTGTTAGTATTTTAATCAAGTTTTAATCATATCTTCACGTAATTCAAAAACAAATTTCTACATGTGCTGATGAGATGTGCAATAGATTGAAACTGGTCCATGGCCCTTGTTGACAAGGAAACAATAATACAATATCTGTTAAAATTTAAGTCTTCATAAATACAATACTTTCTCGCATATGGGAAGTAAAAGGAAAACCATATTTACTGTTTTTTTGTTTTGACAATAAAGTGGTGATAGTGATGGAAATACAGGTGTATATGTAGGGTGGGTGGCCTGTATCCTATCCTCTAACTGTAAAAAATATTCTTCAGTTTTATTTATTATATACTTTATTTGCCTTTTAGTTATTATTAAAGATTCTCTTTTCTTTCACTCAATTACTTTCTGCAAAATGATTGTTTATATTAAAATTATTGAAGGGTGGGATAGTGGCCGCCCACCTACCCTACATATACATTAAAATTTAACCTACAACCCTATTATCTTATTCATTAACACTTCAACAAGATCACTGTTAAATTATTTGAAGACTAAAACTCTGATCGTGAGAAGATTTATTGCATAAATATACTAAATTAATTTGACGAATAAAGCACTGTGTTGATAATGGTCACTTTGTGTCCAAAATGTACATTTGGTAATTCAAATAAAATTGTGAAGAAAGGTTATTAGTGCCTTATTCGTCAAAATAAATATACCATTTTAAAATATGCCTCGTCTACCTCAATAACCCATATATTAACTTAGCGTACTATTGACCTAAGACAACAAATAATACCATTAACCCGTTTAATTTTTATATACATCAATAAATTATATTTTTATCTATCGTACTCCTAACCTACCTCAATCAGTAATACGTTGGCGTGGTTGGTTGGTCATTGACCTTTTAAACAAATATTGCACGTTTTATACCTGACCTGACCAATGTTTAAATTATTGGGTTAGGTCAGGAATGCACTGGGTTAATGCTCATTTTATTAAGGTAGGTCAAGAGTACGTTACGACGAATTAAATTCTTCCATAATCCGTGGTGAAACATTTTTATATTAATTAGTGGTTAATTAAACTCTTGAGAGTTACATTAGATTAATATATACTTATTGACTAAACGATTAAGTTTACACTAAGCCAATTCGTAGTTCATTGAGGTAGGTCAGAAGTACGCTGGATAACATACATTGTAATAAATAAAAAAACACGAAAATATTTTCGTAAAATCTACAACAAATGAGTCTTATTAAGACTACAAGAACAAATCACTTTTGAAACAACTACTTCTCTAGCTAATACCTCGACAGACATTGAATAATACAAAAACTTCAAAATATTTTCGTGTTTTTTCTATTTATTAGTGAATTTTCTACAACGTAAAGGACTTATATATTTTATTACATTGTAATACTGAGGTCTAAAAGAAGACTGTAATTTTTTTTCGAAACATTTGATTTTCTTAAAAACAAGTTAAAACTAAAAATTAAAGATATGCAAAAATGCAGTTGAAATTGAAAAATGTTTCATAACAGTTGGAATTAAAAAACATACAGATGAAAGTTGCCCTTAAGACAATTGTTAGTAAACAAAGACAATTGTCTTAAAACAACTAGAAAATTTCTCAAAAAAAAAACAGTTGAAATTTTGCAATTAAACAGTCCATAAAAACAAACAGACATTTGAAAATGTTTTATATAGGAGTTGATTTAAAAAAAATTATTAAAAATTGTTGCGAACAGTTGAAATTTTACAAAAAAAAATTGAAAATATTCAAAGAATGAAAAGTTCTAATTGAAAAATCAGTTAAAAATTGGCAAAATAAAAACAATTGAAATTTTTTTTATAAAAAAAGAAAAACTATTCAAAATTTCACAAGAAAATAATATTTAAAAATATCTTCAAAAAAAACTTGTCAAATAGCCTCAAAAAATGGAAAATTCCAAAAATAAATTCTCAAAGTTAAATCAGTTAAAAGCCTACAAGACAACAATTGAAAATTTGTAAAAAAACAATTGAAAATATGTGTGCCAATTAAAAAAAATAAGTAATAGTAATAAATAGTAATTGAATGAAAAATTTTACATAAAAAATGTATTTTTTCAAAACAGTTGATATTTTTTAAACAATTAAAAAGTTAATAAATATTAAAATATAGAAACACAGTTTAAATTTAAAAAAATGAAAAATTGTTGAAATTTTAAAAAATAAGTGAAAATTGCTGCCGTCAACTCAGTTGACTCAACTGTCATTAAACAAAAAAAACATTTGACGAATTCCTAGAAACAAATGGAAATTTTCTCAAACAGCTTACATTTACGTAAAAACAACTGAAAACTGGCCAAAAGCAATAAACAGTTGAAAACAAAAAAACATTAAAAAAATATTTATTCACACAGAAAGTTTTTTCTTCCTATTATTATATGCACGTTTTTTTTTTTAATGTTTAGGGTTAAATTGCCATTAAGACAATTGTCAATATTCAAAGAATTCCTCAAAGAAACTGAAAAACTACTCAAAGAACACTTGAAATTTTACACAAAAAGTTAAAAACCAATTGAAAATATTCTTTAGAAAAACACTAAAAATTTTCTAATAAATAATACAGTTAAAAGTTTGCAAAATAAAAACAATTGAATTTTTTTATAAAAACAGAAAGACCAAATATTCACCGTTTGATTTGAGTTGTGTGAAGTTATCACTATTGAATTAAAACACTTTGTAATTTCCTTCCTTCACATTTATTTTTACATGTCAGATGTACATTTATAAAAATAAATGTGAAGGAAGGAAATTACAAAGTGTTTTTAATTCAAGAAAAACCAAAATTTGGGAAGAAAATATACACAAAAAAAACTTTTTAAATTGGCTCAAAAAAGTATATTCAGTTAAAAGTTTGCAAGAAACAATTTGTAAACAAAACAGTTGAAAATATGTGCTAATTTGGTAATAATATTCTGAAAATAGTTGAATAATTGCTGAAAAACAATTGCCTTTTAATACAATTCATTTTTTAAACAATTAATAAATTAATAAAAACTAATCAATTAAATTATGCAAACATAATTGAAATTAAAAAAAAAGTTGAATTAAAAAATGAAACAAGTGAAAATATGAATTCCTAGAAACTACTGGAAACTTTCTCAAAGAAAGAACAGCTTAAAATTTACGTAAAAACAAAACTGAAAAATGCCTAAAACCAATTTTTTTTTAAATAAACAGAAAAAAAAACAGTTAAAAAAAAATATTAAAACAAAATATTTATGCACACAGAATTTTTTCACTTCCTATTATTATTGGCGCACCAGTTTTTTTTTATGTTTAGGGCTAAATTGCCCTTAAGACAATTGTCAATAATCAATAATTGACTAAAGACAAATAACAATTGATAAATAACTACTGACACTTAACTAATGATTAGTGACAGATGCCAATTAATACATAAAATGACAATTGATAGGAAACTAATGACAATTGACTAAAGAGAAGAAGAAGGGGAGGTGAAAAATATAACTAACTAAAGGGATAGATGACAATTGACAGAAAACAAATAACATTTAGTTTAGTTTATTAACGGGTACCCCCTTTTTACAACAATTACAATTTCAATTTATTTAAAGACAAGTGATAGATGAAAATTGATGCAAACAAACCACAATTGACTGAAAACAAATGACAGTTGATAAAAAACTAATGTGAATTAACTAATGATAAGTGACATATGACAATTGATAAAAACTAATTACAATTAACTAAAGAAAAATGACAGATAACAATTGACACACTAAATATAATTAAAGAAAGATAGATGACAATTGACGAAAATAAACGACAATTGACTTAAGACAAATGACGATTAATAGAAAACTAATAAAAATTGACTGAAGACACATAACAATTGATAGACAACTAAATTTCTCAAAACAACTGTAAAATTTCTCAAAAAAAACAATTACTTAAAAACAGTTGAATTTTATAAAAAAAGACTATTAAAATTGTTGCTAAGAGAAACAAAGCATTAAATACAATACAATAAACAATCGAAAAAAATTATAAAACAAAGAAACAACATACAAAATTTGACAAAAAAATAAATTCTTAAAGTAAAATCAGTTAAAAGTCTGCAAGAAAAAAAAATTGAAAATTTGTAAAAACAAACAATTGAAAATGTGCCAATTTGGTAAAAGTATTATGAAAATAGTTAAATAATTTCTTAAAAGCATCATTTTACAAAAAAATTATTTTTTCAAACCAGTTGTAATTTTTTAAACAATTTAAAAAAACAACTAAAAATTAAAATATGCAAAAACAGTTGAAATTAAAAAAAAAACTGCAAAATTATTGAAATTTAAAAACACAAAAAACAAGTGAAAATTGCGCAAAGACAACTATCATTAAACAACAAAAAACATTTGAAGAATTCCTAGAAACAACTGGAAATTTTCTCAAAGACAGAACAGTTTAAATTTACTTAAAAACAAAACTGAAAAATGGCTAAAAAAAATTTTGTTTAAATAAACAGTTGAAAACAAAAAACATTAAAAAAATACTTATGCACATAGAAAATTAATTTTTCTTTTTATTATTATTGGCGCGCCAGTTCTTTTTTATGTTTAGGGCTAAATTGCTGTTAAGACAATTGGCAATAATATATAAGAATTTCTGGAAAAACTGGAAAATTTCTCAAAACAAAAACAATTTACGTGAAAACAGTTGAATTTGTAGTATATAGGAGTTGATAAAAAAAACAGTTGAAATTTTACACAAAAAAATAATAAACAAATGAAAATATTCTTTAGAAAAACACTAAAAAGTTTCTAATAAAAATACAGTTAAAAGTTAGCAAAATAAAAACAATTGAAAAAAAATATATAAAAAAAAGAAAAACTACAAAATTTGACAAGAAAATAATAATTGAAAATATACTAAAAAAAACTTTTTAAATTGGCTGAAAAAATGGAAAATTCCAAAAATAAACTATAAAAGTAAAATCAGTTAAAAGTCTGCATGAAAATTGCAAATTTGTAAAAAAAACCAATTGAAAATATGTGTGCCAATATGGTAAAAAATATTCTGAAAATTATTGAATAATTGCTAAAAAACAATTAACACTTTACAAAAACAACACTTGATATTTCTTTAGCAATTTAAAAATTTATAAAAATTAAAATATGCAAAACCGTTGAAATTAACAAAAATGTTTCAACATTTTTGAAATTAAGAGAAAAAAAACAAGTGAAAACTGCTGCTAAGACAACTCTCATTAAACAATACAAAAAAAACATTTGAAGAATTAGAAAAACAATTGGAAACATTCTCAAAGAAAGAATGGCTTAAATTTACGTAAAAACAAAACTAAAAATTGCCTAATTTTTTTAATAAACAGAAAAAAAAACAGTTGAAAACAAAACAATTGAAAAAAATTGTTTATGCACACAAAAAGTTCTTTTTTCTTTTTTATTATTTTTATTGTCGTGCCAGTTTTTTTTTAAATGTTTAGGACAATTTGAAATTAAAAAAAAAACAATTCAGTATGAATTTCTAACAGAAAAACAGTTAAAAAATAGCAAAAAAAAAGAAACAATTGAAACAAATTTACTTAAAGATAAAGGAAATAAATTAGCCACGAAAAAATAGAATTAGAATTAGAAAAACAATTGGAAATATTCTCAAAGAAAGAATGGCTTAAATTTACGTAAAAACAAAACTAAAAATTGCCTATTTTTTTTTTAATAAACAGAAAAAACAATTGAAAAAAAATTGTTTATGCACACAAAAAGTTGTTTCTTTTCTTTTTTATTATTTTTATTGTCGTGCCAGCTTTTTTTAATGTTTAGGACATGTTGAAATTAAAAAAAAAACAATTCAGAATGAATTTCTAACAGAAAAACGAAAAAATAATTGACGTTTTTTCAAAAAATTAAAAGTTTTGAGTGTCTTTTAACATTGATATTTAAAAAAAAAACATTTAAAAATTATATACATTTTAAACCTGAGTTAAAAAAAAACTTAGAATTAAGTTAATAAAACAGTTGAATATAAAATAATAAGGGTTGAACAATTTTTTTTAATCAGCAATAAAAATAAACAATGAATTATTTGCTAAGCGTAATTTTTTTATTTATTCATGGGTTTGAAGAAGTGCGATGTTCACTTTTGTTCTCATTTCGACTAAAATGTTTAGTTTTTTTTTTTTTCAAATTTTGCATATACTTTTTGTTATATTTTATCAGAAAGTAGTGCAAAGATGTAAAATAAATAAATAAATATTTCGAAACATTCTAAAAAGCAGTTTAAACTGAAAAATTCCTTTAAAAATAAATAAACAAAAAAAAACAGTTGAAAATAATATAAAAAACAATTGAAAAAATTTATGTAAGCGTTTTTTAATGTTTAGGACAAGTTGAAATTAAAAAAAATAGGAATGTTGTTGAAGTTTTACTTAAATATAGTTTTTTTTTCCAAAAAATTAAAAACAATTGAAAATATTCTTTAAAAATAAATAGCAAAAAATTTCTAACAGAAAAACACTTCATTGCTAAATTTGAATCAAAAACAATAGAAAAAATTTATTTAAAAAATACAAAAAAAATGTCACGAAAAATACAATTATTTAATATATTAAAAAAAATAGTTTGGGCTCAAAAAATTAAAACTTCTTAAAGCAAAAACAGTTTCATTACAAATAAACAGGTGAAAATATGCGTGAAATTAAAAATATATACAGATTGACGAAAAACCTTTGGTGCTGTATCTCGCTTATTTTTGATCCGATTTGAATAAATAAAACATCAAATTAAATGATTTTTATAAGACTTTAATTATGAATAATTTCATAATAAAAATGTTGCAAGATTTCAAAAACTGAAAAACGATTTCTGTAGAAGCACAAAATTCTAGTACAGTGTTTGAAATATTGCAACATTTTAATTATGAAATAATTAAAAATCGTTGCAGTATTGTATCAATGGCTGTCACTGTCACTTTTGACATTTAAAATAGGGTCTGTATATTGTTTACAATGGATACTTGATTTTTTATTTATTTTTTTAATCCTCAATTTCTCGACTTAATTTTGATGTATGGATAAATTTGTTTACAATTTTATATTCAGAAAAAAATCTCCTTGCGAATCAATAAAAATATATATACAGTGCAATTTAAAAAAAAATGTTGATCGTATTTTGTCAAAAACTGGGTGCGAGAAAAAATAACAGTTCAGATCCTATTAAAGTCTTTTAAAAATGGTTTAATTTGATGTTTTATTTATTAAAATCGGATAAAAAATAAGCGAGATATAGCACCAAAAGTTTTTCGTCAGTCACCCTGTATATAATAATAAATTATTCCTAAGAATGACTGAAAAAGGTTGACAAACCAAATTTACATTTACTTACTCTATCTACACTACATTTAAATTGTTGTTTATTCACTAACTTTCTTATTTATTTATTTAATTACTAATGTTAGTATTCTAATATTTATTTATTCGTTCATCATCGAGAAGTTTCAAATAAATCTCGAGTGGATGATGCGCACGACGCAAAAAAAATGAAGGCACGGGAATCCCAGATATTCAACACGACGCAATTTGAATAAACGTACAATTCGACGAAACTCAGGGATAATTCGCAGAAAAGGCATTTTTTACCACCGGATCGCAAGATAAGCGCGAAGACTATTCGAACAAAAACGCACTTTTTTCCACTTGCACGTGCGGAGAACGAGGGCCGTCACACTCCTCCGACCAATGCCCGTCCACCTCCCCACCAGTGCGCATTTTAAATTCCTGGAAATTCGCTCCCTTTTCTCAGATGAATTCGTGTTGCGCGCTGGTGATTGACTGACGAAGACGAGCGTTCGTCGTTTTTTTTTCTTCTAAATTTTATTCTTCCATGTGAATTACTCATCACTGTCGAAGGTGGTGCACACCCCGAGTCCCCCGACGACACATGTCAACATCATTATCACCATTATCGACGACGTCATGCCGGCCCTGCAACAGGTAAGTTAACTGTACGTAAGATATAGCGTGATATTTTCACCATAACGAGTATTGCCCGGCCGTACGGCTAAAAGGCATTTATTAGTTTCGCTACAGTAAACCCGCGCGTCCGACTGTCTTGTTATTATAAAAATTTCTTTTCTTTTGTGCAATTTTCTCGGTAATTGGGAATTCTTTGCAACGCTAGTAGAGTAGTAGAAAAAATTGTTTGTTTTGATTTTCGCCGACTAAGACGTAACGCTTAATGTAAATTACGGTTCTATTTATGGAGTGATTGGTTTTTTGTGTATGTATGTGTAAATATTATTGACGAGTTTAAATATTTCTTTTGCACTTTTTTTACCACCAGCTGAGGAATGTTTGATGTTTAAACGTTCTTACTGATAAAATAATTAATATATACATTTGGTGAATTACATTGCAACAAAATTTAATTGTGGAACAAAACAAGTCTTTCGTTTACAAATCCACTCCTACATTGTAACATTTTGAAAACTGATCTGGGCCATAAAAATGTATGGGTGGTTTCTAACCTACCCTCTAATCAACAAAACGTACACACGAAGTTTTCTTATAAGAATTCTCATTAGAGGAAAATTAACAATTAATTGATAAATTAATATTAATAATAAACATTTTTGTAATAAAGAAAACACTTTTTTATAACACTTATATAGTATTTTCTGTGACTAGTTTCAATTACACGGTAATTATTTGAAAATGATTGCAGAAAATAAAATAAAGTGTTTTCTTTATTTTTTAATATCATCAATGTACCAAGAAGTGATTGCCTTTAAAATTCAAGAATAAACATTTATTGTGCAGTTTAAAATTAGTAAAAACTTGATTTATATTTAAAAAATTGAAGGGTGAAATGAAACTTAGACAAAAATGCATTTTTTCTCTCCAAACATCGTCAATAACACTCACCCTTTGCTCAGACACTCAATTAGACATATACAGGGTGTTTCTGTGGCTCGGGGAATAAAATTAACCACATATACTAGAACGAAAATGATGATGATTCGTAAAAAAATATTATAAAAGTTTTCAAATAACCAAGATAAGAAATTTGAACACATTTTTCTAAATATTTTCAATATCGTTCATGGTACAGCCTAAACTAACATCAAGTAAATTCCTCAAACAATTTGTCACTTCGATCGGACCGTGTTAATCATGCTAGACAGGGTGTTCCTAAAATTTGTCTACTCAGAACTTTTTTGTTCCCCCGAAAATCTGCATTTATTCTTCTACATTTTAATAGAAAATTTATTTTAGAAACTTTTATCACTGTTTGAAAATTTTGATAACAGTGACCGTTTTAAAGTTTTAGTCTCTGATTTCAATCGTAACAAATAAAAAACGAAAAATCCTCGGGAAAATCTTTTAGTGGACGATGACAATTGAAAAACGAGTTAAGCTATCAAATTGAATAAACACAGTCATATTTCTTACGTCACTATTTTTTTAAATCACTAAATAGTTAACTGGTGTTCAGCTATTATCAACTTGAGGCAAGTTGTAGTTTAATTTTTCATTAGTTTTTAAATACTTTTGTACATTTGTAATGTAAACCCTAGGTGCAAAAACATTTTAAAATCCGATCTTTCGTTCAAGAGTTATAACCAATAAAGGAAAAACAAATGAAAATCGAATTTTCGTTTTCAACTTCTAAAATAAGAATACAACATTTGTAAACCCTGGGTGTAAGAATTTTTAAAATCTGACCTTTTGTTTAAAAGTTATGTTCGGAAAAAAGAGAAACAAATGAAAATTGAATTTTCGTTTTCAACGTTTATAATATGTATACAACATTTGTAAACTCTGGGTGTAAGAATTTTTAAAATTCGACCGTTTCTTTAAAAGTTATGTTCAAAAAAAGAAAAACAAATGAAAATCGAATTTTTGTTTTCAACTTTTACAATAAGTATGCGACCTTAGTGAACCATCCGTGCAAGAAATTTTAATATTCGATCTTTCGTTATAGAGTTATGGCTAAAAAAACGAAAAACAAATGAAAATCGAATTTTCGTTTTCAACGTTTACAATAAATATACAACATTTGTAAACCTTTAGTGCAAGAATTTTTACAATTCTACCTTTTCTTTAAAAGTTACGTTCAAAAAACGAAAAACAAATGAAAATCGAATTTTCGTTTTCAACGTTTACAATAAGTCTGCGACATTAGTGAACCATTAGTGCAAAAATTTTTAAAATTCGATCTTTCGTTGTAGAGTTATGGGCAAAAAACGAAAAAACAAATGAAAATCGAAGTTTCGTTTTCAACGTTTGCAATAAGTATGCAACATTACTGAACCATCAGTGCAAGAATTTTTAAGATGCGATCTTTCGTTCTAGAGTTATGGCCTAAAAAACGAAAAACAAATGACAATCGGGAACTTTAAATGATAAGTTCTTTCATTAATGAGCAACCAATCAAATTCGTTCATTTTTGACAAACGCCGCATGCTATTCAAACTTAAGGCGGCAATGTTACCGCGAACTGAAAAGCTCCCTAGGGAAATTATCGATAATCTCCCGGCTGTCAAGTTGACATTTATACCATATTCGCAGTTGCCCTTCAGTTAAAAAATACAATCGATCTGTCAATGTATAATCAGGTCCGTTCGAATCACGCTTCGGTATAGAATGTGATGAACCAACTAGTTAATAGAAAAAACGACACTAGAAAACACGGTTAAAAGTGAATACTTACGGAGGCCGCTCGAGCATTTTTGTGAGGTTAGGAAATACGAATTAAAACATAACCGCCAAATTATGTCAAAAGACGGAGCGATACGCCAGAGGTACCAACTTACACGCTTAATCATTGTTCTTTCATAATTGTATATATAATAAATAACTTTTAATATTTTGTAAGTTATTCAAGAACTTATCTTACCGAATGCCCCTCGGGCAATGATAAATACACGATAATTTTGACTAGTTCCCTCAAGTGTGTTGCTTTAAGTAATTGCTAAGCAACACACTTTCGGGTAGTCAAAATTATCGCGGATTATCATTGCCCTTGGGACATTATATCTGAAAATACACTTCGTTGATATCACACACAGGATTTATTTCGTGACTATAGTTTCAACCTTTAAAAGGCCATTATCAAACGTACAATAAATTTGATAATGGCCTTTTAAAGGTTAAAACTATAGTCACGAAATAAATCCTGTGTGTGATATCAACGAAGTGTATTTTCATTTAAAGTTCCTGATTCAAGATGTATCACAAAGTGATGGCTTCAAGCATTAAACATATTAAATGACAATCGAGTTTTCGTTTTCAACGTTTGCAATAAGTATGCGGCATTTGTGAACAGTCAGTGCAGGAATTTTTAAAATCCGACCTTTTTTTTTAAAAGTTATGTTCAAAAAAAAAAACAAATGAAAATCGAATTTTCGTTTACAATAAGTATACAACATTTGTAAACTCTGGATGCGGGAATTTTTAAACTTCGACCTTTTCTTTAAAATTTATGTTCAAAAAAAGAAAAACAAATGAAAATCGTTTTTTTGTTTTCAACTTTAACAATAAGTATGCGCTATTTATGAACCATCAGTGCAAGAAGTTTTAAAATTCGATCGTTCGTTCTAGAGTTATGGCAAAAAAAAACGAAAAACAAATGTAAATCGAATTTTGGTTTTTAATTTCTACAATAAATAAATATACAACATATGTAAACCCTAGGTGCAAGAATTTATAAAATCCGACCTTTCTTTTAAAAGTTATGTTCAAAAAAAGGAAAACAAATGAAAATCGAATTTTCGTTTTCAACGTCTACAATAAGTATGCGACATTAGTGAACTATCAGTGTAAGAATTTTTAAAATTCGATATTTCGTTCAAGAGTTATGGCAAAAAAACGAAAAACAAAGGAAAATCGAATTTTCGTTTTCAACGTTTACAATAAGTGTGCGGCATTAGTGAGCCATCAGTGCAAGAATTTTTAAGATTCGATCTTTCGTCTAACAGCCGTACTAATAGACCGAGATTAATTCTCGGATTGTAGAATCCTAGATTAATTGTCGTATTTTTTTAGTTACATTTAAATATTACTGGTTTTATGTTGGTATCACGAAACAGCTGATGGTATTGTCAATATAACCCGAGATTGTCAGTTGAGGAGCATGTGCAAAGTTTGTTTGCAAAAACATTAAATGAAAAGAATTCTACAACTTTCATTGAAAATAATTATCGACTGTACTTACTTTAATCTTGATTAAAAAAAACAATGCTTATTCCTTGTCCCTTATCACACAAACTAATTTTGCAAACAAACATTTCACGTTCTTCTTTACTGACAATCACGTCAGATGTTCCGTGACACCAACGTAAAACCAGTGATATTCAAATGTTACTAAAAAGGTTACTAAATCTCACAATGAATCTAGGATTCTACAATCCGAGAATTAACACGTTAACGCCGGCGGGTACCACCGGTGGTACACGAGTTTTTACGCTTTTGGTACGCCACTGATAACTTCCATGTTGACAATAAATAATCTTATCGCGCATCTAGGACTTCAGTCACTTCCATAGCAACCATAACAACCATAGGCGTGCGAGCCAATTTTTTGTCATTTTAAATGAGTAATTGTAGGGTACAAAAACGCCGGCGTCAACGTGTTAATCTCTAACTATTAGTACGGTTGTAAGAGTAATGATCAAATAAAAAGAAAAAATCAGAGTGGGCGGTGACAATTGAAAAACGAATTGAGCCTTCAACTTGCCTATGTCGTTGTATTGTATTTAGTCTTTATCTAACATGCATTTTATAAATACATTTATAAATTAAGAACGGCCATTGTTATCAAAATTTTTAAAGAGTGATAAAAGTTTCTAAAATAAATTTTATAGTAAAATGTAAATTTACTAGCATACAAAAAATTTCTGAGCAAACCAATTAAAGGAACACCCTGTATAGCATGTTTCCTGTGTTCCGATCGAAGTAAGAAATTGCCTAAAGAATTTACTTGATGTTTAGGCTGTACCAAAACTCAGCACTCCACCACCAATATTTAGAAAAATGTGTTAACATTTCTTAACTTTGATGGCATGTATCTTGGTCATATTTTTTTATTCACTTTGGTAAATTTTCGTAAATGAAATACGATTAATTAATTGTCGCGAACGGTAAAATAAATATTTGAAAGTTTAATCGAAAATTGACCAAAGTGATTAGAATATGAACTTTCAACAACTAACAGCCTCAACTATTCAGTCATATTTTTTATGAATCTACACCTTGTATATGTAGGGTGTATTGTTGGCCTCTAATTACAAACAAAACTCTGTCAATTATCAAATGTTTTATCTACTGCCCACTATTAGAATGATTGGAAGTACTAATTAACAACCACCATTTCTTAACTATCAATTATCAACAATCAACTGAGAAGAAGTAATTGACAACTATCATTTGTCAACTATCAACCAACCATTAATAACTGTCAACTTGCAAAGATTACTATAACTGTCAATCAAACACTGACAAAAATCAATTATCAGCTATCATCTTGTAACTGTTAACTGACAATTATTAATTCTCATATGAGAAGTATTTGTTGTCAACTATCGACTTTTACTGTCATCTGTCAATATTCAAATATTATTAATAGTTATTGGCTAGCTTTTATCTATGAAGTCTTAAATATATACAGGGTGACTGACGAAAAATCTTTTTTGCCGAATCTCGCTTATTTTTGATATGATTTGAATAAATAAAGTATCAAATGAAATTAATTGTAAAAGACATACATATGAACTGAACTGGTATATTTTTGCATCCAGTTTTTGACAACTTTTTTTTTCCAAATTGCACTGTATATACAGAGTGACTGACAAAAAACCTTTGTTTCAAAAAGTCGTCAATTTCTTGACATTTGTTTGATGTATGGATAAAATTGTTTACAATTTTATATTCAGAAAAAAATCTCCTTGCGGATGACTGACGAAAAACCTTTTGTGCTGTATCTTGCTTATTTTTGATCCGATTTTAATAAATAAAACATCAAATTAAATATATGAAGTATCCCTGTGATGAAATGAAACAGCAATGCAACCAATTTAGACTGTTTAACAACTGAATTAATTAAATAAACCAGATATTCTTATCCCCTTATTACTAGGGCTACCCTAGTCAATTAATGATATTTTTTGTCACAGGCATCTTTCCCGATAATTTAAAACTAGCCAAAGTAATCATAGTTTACAAAAATGCGATCCAGAGTTCGAGAATAATTACCGATTCTTCCAGTTGTGTCAAAAATAATTGAGATCATAATGAAAGATTAGATAACAAAATTTTTAGTACAAAATAATTTATTGTCGTCTTCGCAATTTGGGTTCCGTAAAAACTCGTCAACAACTAAAGCTGTTCAAACCCTTGTTGAAAAAACAATTGAGTGTTTTGAAAATGGCCACTATAAAATGGTGATATTTCTTGATCTAAGCAAAGCGTTTGATTGTGTGCCGCATCAACTTTTATTTAAAAAAAAAATGGGTTTTATAAACGTAACAGCCAAAGTTGTAATCTAGTACAGTCATATCTAAGCAATCATCTTCGAAAGGTTTCCTTTGGAGATCAATATTTAAGGTACCTTCAAAATAATTATGGTGTTCCGCAGGGCTCAATTGTATGACCCATATTTTCTCTATTATTCCTAGGAATCAACATAGATTCTAGAAATGGGATGTACATAGTAGTGAGGTTGCAAATAAAGTTTTAAAACTTATTTTTTGCCTTCGTAATCTTTCCTGTAATGTATCTACTCATGTTATAATAACTGCGTATTATGGTTTGTGTCATTGTCAGCCGTCCTATGGCGCTATAATACGGGGCCATCAGCATCACGTCATAGACTATTTGCATAATAAAGAAAATCAGTTAGGATTATGGCCAACATAGGATACAAAGATGACTGCAAATCCTCCAATACCAAATATGACATATTGACAGTACCAGCCACTTACATACATCAATGTCTTTGTCATGTAAAAATAATATATAGCATTTAAGTGCAGCTTAGTTAGCAGTTACACTTACTTTCAATTTTTAATATTATAAGTCTCTTATTCTTTCTTTATGCTTCTTTATTCTTTATTGTCTTTGTTTCTCCTGCTTACAAAATTACAAACAAATATTATATGATATACATACATTTAATAAAAAAATACACCAATAACTTAGGACACAGGAGTCACGGGCGGAGTTCACTGTTTACCAATGTTCTTCCACTCAAACCCACATTCTCGATACTTGACGCCAAAATTCAGATAATAATACTTGTTTATAAATTGATATTATTGACTGTCCCGATTTGCTCAGCCTGACAGGTATACATGTTCATTCTGGTTTCTTGCTTGGTAATATTATCTTCCATGTACCTTTTCAACGCACAGATTATGCCCAATAGTATTTTGATTATTTACAAAAGTTAGTATAACTATAACTGTCTACTATTATTGACAACGATTAAATGTTATCTATAAATTAATAACTGTTACTCTACAACTCTTAATTGACCACTGTCAGAGCTTTCAGCTATCTTTTTTAACTGTCAACGAATCAACTAAATATTATTAATTTTTATATTAAAAATACCAATTGACAACTATGAATCATTAACTGCTAACTATAAACTATTCGTTATTATAACACTTAGTTATAAACTCTTAAATGTTAAATTATTTTATCATTGATCATTTTTCATACCGTCAATACCAAAGTGTTTGAGCTTCAAAAGCCGTTGAAAAGTTTACATATGCGGAATAAATCTCATTGCCCTTCTCTAAGGAATCCATGATGAATTAGCCATAAGTAAGTATATTACTCCAAGTAGGACAACCATGTTGTTGAACATCAATGTAATAATTTTCTTGAATATATTTGGTATAAATGATAAAATAGTGATCAATTGATAATTTTTCTTACCACTTTGAGTAAGTATAGGAATTACTAATGCATTTTTCCAAAACGAAGGAAATATTCCAAACATTATTTATTTATTAACTTTTTGGTCTCCTTTCTTATTACAAATATTACAAATCATTAAAATTAAAAACATTGACTGATTTAAAAGTATAGCCATATTGGACGGCAAACAGGAAAAGCACCATGTTTTAATAGAACCGTCAGGATTTGTGCATTTGGTGGCTTTAAGATTGGTCAGCTCATCAAGAACCGCCGAAATGGAAATACCAGAAGCGTAGTTGAAACTAATGTGGCCATAATTATGTTTTGATGTTTTGTAAGCATATTTTTTAACAAACATAAACGATTTTTAAATTAATTTTTATTGACATAATTATGGTAGCACATTTCTGAACGTATTTTACAACGAGCACTTGCACACTCAAATAGGACGTAATAAGTCTTAAGACAGGAGCGCTTATAATTCTCAAATGGAGCTTTGTCTTAAAAAATATTTAGTCTATAAATTCCGCATTGAACCATTTGGAAAATACATGACCAAATTATCTTAGGTCTGCACAAATCAATTTCAGGACATATAATTTTATAAAACAATTCAACATGGTGATCAATATCATTTAACAGCAATAAATATATAGTGACCAAATATGTAATGAATAATATAATAATAATAAAAATAAAATCCTATGTCTAATTACCTAAATAAGATATTCTATTGAATTGACGAGGGGGTACATGATGAAACTCCATAACACATTGAAATAAAACAACACAGTTGGGAGGGTTTCACATTGATTGTTGAGTATTCATCTGCCTGATAAAGCCACATGTTGCAGTGGTCAACAATAAATGTGAAACCTGAGTTGTTCTATTTCAATAAGATGTTGTAATCCCAATGATATATTAATACAACGAAATTGATTTTTTCAATATTGCTAAAACGCGCCGCAGAAATTCTTGCAAACTAGAGCTAAAAATGTCAAGATCAATAAGATGTTGAGTATAGTTATTGTATTATAGTATACATTTGAATTGCTACGGTTACATTGGAAAGTTATAAGACTTCGACTATAAATCCTGTGTACAAATAAGTTAATCAAAGTTAGTATTTTCTCAGCATCTATTTTTTTATGAAGTATTTTGTATAGTACTTTAATATTTGTTATTTTATGTCTGGTCTCTAGGGATTTTAAATTAAAACTAAATTTCAGCATTGTATCATAGCTAACTGATTTTCCCGGATAGGTGGAGTTAGCTTTATACTAAAGAAAACTAATAAATATTTTCTGTATACGTTCTAATAATTTAATGTCATTATTATTATGTGGTGGCCATACTGCTGAACAATACTTCAACTTGCCCTTTACATAAGATATATACAGTGATTTTACTGTAATTTTTTAAATGGCTCAGATAAGTAAGACTTAAATATGGCCAACAAGACCATCAGTGAAACCCCAATCCCTAAGTTTAGTTAAGAGAAGCTTGTGACTAACCGAATCAAAGGCTTTTCGAAAATCAGTATGGATAACATCAACTTGAAATCTTTGGTCTAGTAAAGTACAACAAATTTGCTAAATTAGACCTACTTTTCATATAACCATGCTGAGTGGGAGATATACCTAACACAAGTTGAGCACATATTTTCTCAGCAATAATAGTCTCAAAAAATTTGGAGTACACAATGGTGTACTAAGAGCATGAATAGTTCCAGGGATTCGGGATTTGGATCATTTTGAAGCCACATAGTTGCAAACTTGTTTCGGGTCGTTGGTTATCAATAGTTCTGTCCCTACGATGTATGCATCATGATCTGCTTTAAAACTATAACATCTGATCGTAACTGATCATTTTTTTATATATTACAAGTGTATGCCTCCTATATAACCTATGATAATGATTCTTGGATCTAATAAGACGAATAGAGTTGTGCTGGAACCAAATAGGGTATTTGCTAGTGTTAAACGTACAAATTTTCAATGGTAACCATTTATTAAAGATTGTTACTGGACTCATTTACATCGGAACTGCAAATAATATTTTCCTAGCTACACTGAAATAATTCAGCATAGAGTTGCGGAAAGTTATACTTTTTGCTATTTTTACAGTATTAGTGGTAATATTAGTGTCTCTATCAACAATAGTATCAAAAGAAAAAGATCGTATTTTGTCAAAAATTGGGTGCGAGAAAAAATAACAGTTCAGATCCTATTAAAGTCTTTTAAAAATGGTTTAATTTAATGTTTTATTTATTAAAATCGGATAAAAAATAAGCGAGATACAGCACCAAAGGTTTTTCGTCAGTCACCCTGTATATTGAATATTAGTATAGCGGTCACATTCTAGTATTGATCGTAAGCATCTATTTTGAAGAACATGAATTCTACGAGTGATTTATTTACATAGTACACTGAACATAATCTAAATGTTGTCCTAACATTTGTATGTTATTTAAATTAAGGTGGTCATAACCTTTGTTTTGACAGTGTTTACTATCAACTGATTCTTACTTAGCCATTCCTCAAATCATAATAATGAGCCATTCATCCTATCAATTGCCATATTTATATTATTGTCTTCTGTTACAATTAAAGTATCGTCCGCAAATAGATTGATAAATTCGTATTGATTTTGGCAGATGTCGCCGATGTCATTAATATAAATAGAGAACAGTGGTGGTCCAAGAATAGTTTCCTCTGGTACCCCATAATTATTTTACCCATTTCTTCAGAATAAGCTTCTTCGAGTTTTACAATTTGTTTTCTGGGAGGATAAGTAATTTTGGAACCACAAATGGTACCATGTTGACAGGAAATTTACTTTTTTAGGTACTGGAATGATTTTTGAAGTTATCCATTCTGGGGCTACTGTCTTATTTAAAAAGGAATAGTTAACAAATTCTCTTGATTTGTCAAATAGGAATACTCCACCAATATTTAACATTTTTGCCTTAATCTCATCTGTGGACGATTTGCTAATTTGTTTTATTTACTGCTCTTATATCATTATTGTTAACCTGAGATGTAACTTTAACTATGACTTCAGACTAATTAAGTAAGACCTGAGCCAGTCAAACGTGACACCGCCAATACCAAAGTGTTTGAGCTCCAAAAAGTCTTTGAAAATTTTACATATACGGAATCAATCTAATAGTCCTCCTCCAAGGAAACCATGATGAATTAACTATAAATAAGTAGATTACTCCAAGTAGCACAACCATTGGTATTCAATGTAATTATTTTCTCGGATATCTTTGCTATAATTGATAAAATAGAGATCAATTTTTTCTTGCAATTTTTGAGTAAGTATGGGAATTACTAATGCGTTTTTTCAAAAGGAGGAAAATATTTCAAACATCACAGATTAATTAAAAAGTAGTGTATTGAATGACAAAAAGGAAAAGCACGATGTTCTAATAGAACCATCAGAATCTGTACATTTGGTGGCTTTAAGATTGTTCAGCTCATCAAGAACACCCGTAGTGGAAATATCAGAAGTTAATGTTCAAAGTTCAAAGTGATCAATATCATTTCCCAAAAATAAATTCCCTCAGGAAGAAGAAAAATAATATTACTTAATGAATAGCTTTAGAATTGTTATAGGTGAATTGAGCATAACAGTTGGTGTTGTCACAAGCTTCAGTTAGGTTAATATTTAGTGATGATCTGAACCACGAGGTAATATAGGACAGAGTATTATTTTAATTTTAGATAAAGTAAATTTCATCAAAGAAAATTAAATCTAATATGAGTTTACATTGATTGCACCAAATGTTTCCGCAATAATTTAGGAATAAGCAGAAACTCCTAATTCAGTATGGATCCAAGTTACATTAGGTCCATAATACTTGTTTTGGTGATCAGGTAACAAATCACTTAGTTATTTTACCAGTCTTACATGACTTACATAATTTGCTACAGAATTCCTTCAAAAAGTATTTTCATATCATGTACTGCTACTGATATAATAATTCCTCCTAAGGAATAAGAGAATGAAATTTTTGCAACACAGCGATTAACACTCGACCACCTCGAGATTTGCATAATGCCTTTGGATATCTATCACAACGATATATGTTGCATCCATGGAAACCTAGCTGAGCGACTAAAATATCATCACTTGGCCAAGTTTCACTTAGAATTATAATCCTCAGATAACGGTATAGACATCAGCAAATCATTTTTCTTTGTCTGTGGACTAGGAACGTTCTCACAATAAAACATAATCTTAGAAATATTATTACTATAAATAGCAATAAATTCAAAATTATTAATTTTTAAATTTCCAATTGATTAAACCCTCGTTTATGTTATAATAATTAAAGGGTGGATATCTATATTAATTATTAGTCTATTTTTGATAAATTTTGTATAAACCTAGCGAACTATTGACCTGCCTCAATTACCTTTCTATTAACCTAGCGTACTCTTGACCTATCCCAATAAATTCCCTATTAACCCTGACATACAAATAATACATTAATCCAGCGTACTCCTGACCTACCACAACACACAGTATATTGACCTGGCGTTACCCTGACCTATCACAATAAACCGTAAATTACGCAGGACAGTTGTACGGCTTGTCAATATATATTTTATTACGGAAGGTCAAGAGTACGTTACATTAGCGCAAAAAATGTGAGAAACGTAGTGGAAAATGGAGTGGATAATATCTTTAAAAATTCATCAGAAACATATTTTAAAACATTCGGCAAAAAAAAAGAAAAATAAAAGGTTAAGACGTTTTAGTTTTAATTTAAAAATAGTTGAAAATGAATCGAAAAAATAATATATTTGATTTGAATATTTTAACCAAAAATATTAGCAATAGAATTTATAAATTTTAAACTAATTATATTTATATATTAAAGTACCTTTGAAGTAAAACCCCTAATACAAATTATGCGATTATTCTGCTATGTTCAAACACTCATAGCTAATGAAATTTTGCACGATATAAAAGACATTATTTTAACTTGAATGCTTATTAACAATACATATGGCTCCGGCATGTTTTAGATATTTTTTCCGTTTCTCTCAGAAAACATTTTGACCAAACTTTTTCGCGCTGATAACGGCTAGAAAAATTTAAATCCACTAGCTTTGTGCGTTGACACTAATTAATATTAAATACGGGCATTTGGATTTCATTAACATTTATTTGATCTTATCGAGTTTCACCGTTTAAAAATATAAATAAAATAGACATTTACTGAAATTTTCATTAAAATACATCTTAAACGTACATTGAATGTAATTCGAATTTAAATTTTTAGTCACACGCGTTTGTCGACACATACGCTTCCTCATATTCCCTCTTTTTTTGCTTCTTCTCTTCTTGCATTTCCTTTCTGGACATTTGAATGCATTTGGCATGGGGACAGATATCGAACCAGACTGGCACGAGTAATTACCCCGCGAGAACGGATCCAACTGCATCCTATATTAACAATATTTATCGTTAAATGCATTGTCGTATCTGTCGTGAATTATCGCCCCCAATTGGATTTGAAATATGCTTAACGAACAGATTCTAAAGCGCATCCGGGAATATACCCAGAAGAGCGCGTCTAAAACATCGTCTCTGTAAATGTGACATAATTATTTGTATTGTTGTTTTATTTTCCTTCATTTGGCTTGAAATGAATAATAACTAACATATACAGGGTGAGATTTTTTTTGTGATAAGGTTAATAACTAACATATACATAGTGAGATGTTGTTTTATGAGGATAAGAGGTAAGAGGGCGAGAAATTGTTTATTACACCTAGAACAACCTCTACCTCTTTTTCAAACACATTTTTATAATTAAATGTGTAAAAACCTGCTGATTGGGAGTAGGTGCCACTTTGGAACACCTTAAGAATTATTACCTAATATTTTTCTATTGTGCAACTTTTTTTTAAAGTAAAGGTTGGGATAGTGACCCACCCTACATTTACATTTAAATTTAAGCTAAAACAGTATTTTTATTGTTATTTAACATCATCAACAAACACTGTTTTGGTTTGTAAACAAAAAAGAATAGAATGCTGTTTATTTTAAGGTTTGTGTATATGTAGGGTGGGTGGGTGGCCTCTAACCCACCCTTCAATCAGTAAAACACGCGCGAGATGATGGGTGAATGATTCATTAATTATTTAATACGTAAATATTTGGTGTAACTTCTTTTAAAGTGATTTATCTCTATATTTAGAAATTTAGAAGGGTGAGATAGTAGCCACCGACCCAACAGTACTAACAAACTTTTTGGACGGCAAAAATATAAAAAAAGGTTCAATTTAAGGTTAATATGGTGTGTGCAAGTGTCCTCAAACCTATCAATTTAACTCATAAAATATATATTATAAAAATTAAATATTTCAGAATATGCAACCAAATGTACACCAATGCTTCAGTTATGAATATTTCAATTTTTATTTATTTAACCATACACGGTTTTTTCCATAATTAAACATTAGATTCTATAAAATATATTGAAGCATTTTTTGGAGAGTGTGTTTGTGTAATATTAACTTTAAACAAAAATATCCAAAGTGATTTATTTATATGTAAGATCATTAACGTTAAGCAATAACTTTCAAAAAGAAAAGAAAGGCTCATTTTATTATATATGCAACCAAATATACACAGAACGATATAATTATGAATTCTGTTTTTTTTAAAGTTTACACACCATACTTCTTTATTATATGTTTTTATTAGTTAGCAAACTTATTTACAAAACAAAAATACATATCCATGAAGTTATAATAATAATTAATATTTAAATATAAGTGCAAACTGTTTTAACATAAAATTAATAGAGATAATTTAACTTTAAACAAGCACACGTTTTTATTCAAAATTAATTATTTTTTTATTTCACGCTTGGTAAATTTTTAGTTGAGTAATATATTTTTAAGATATTCCTTTTTTTAATTTAAGCCCCTTCTAGCAATCAAATGTATAATCTATATAGTCTATTTAAATTAACCTATTATATCAATTATTGATTAATTATCGACAAAATTTGTGTTTTATGTCGCTTATTTTAACCTAAAATTATATTTAGATCTACACGTTTAAAAATTCTAAAAATTACGCGCCACATTTTACTATTTTAAATGCGCAAAATTATCAATTTAAATATATTAAAAATTTAAATAAATAAAAAAACCTTCCTTTACATTAATTATTAATGTTTGTTTGGTAATTATTATTTTTATATAAAAAAATATTAATTTCCAATTGAAAAATACGCATTATTTTAAATTATCCATCTCCGTCGATAACGCAGGTGATTGAATTACCGACCGAGAGCGATGATGCATTGTTTAAACGCAAAAAGGGCCACACGCGCTCGTATTCGAAACTTTCCATTAGAAGATTCAATCAAACGATCAATCTAATTTCCACAGAATCAATTCAACGAGATGTACCCGAACTGCTCCAGCGTGGAGGACATCCTGCAGCGACACTCCATCAACTCGCTGTTCAAACAGGACGTATTCAAAATGAACGATGGCGGTGAGTAAGATTGTTTAGTTTTCCTAATCGTTAAAAAAAACCGTCCGCACCGTTTGTGCTCCGTTTCTTCGTTTCCTTCGGTATCATTTTATCATCATCATTATTATTATTATTACCGGGAAAGCGCGCGGCTGTTGCGTCTTCGTTACACCGATAATTGCCTTAATTGCGCGATTCTTGCAATTCCCCCGGTGCACACATACACACACACACACACATACGGACACAATTAATGCGTCGTCGTGTCCCACCACCAACCTTTCTACCTTTTTAAAATCGCCGAAAATCGCGTTACGCGCGCGTCCGTTGGGTAATAATAATTGCGGCACACGCACAGATATTTTGGTAATGAATTTTATTTATTATTATTATTCACGCGCCGCTGCCCATCTCTCTTGTAATAAATTATTACCTAAGCGTGCGGAATGTGTAACGCAGAAATCGACTTAATGATTCGTGTTTGCTTTATTGCCTTTTAAACTGCAAACATAACGAACGCATTCTGTTGCACGAAATGTATTTTTGTATATGAATTGTATAAAACTTAAAATAAACCTTATTTTAAGTAGAGGCTATTAAATATGTTTACCATTTTGTTTTGTTTTTGTTATAGTTTCGGCTTCATTTTTTTTGTGCAAATAATCATAGGCGTACGCAGCTTTTTACGAGGGGTACCAAAATTATAATATAGTGTTTATAAAGAATTTTCACAAGATTTTTAATGTTCGACAATTGTTTCGCCACACAGTGGCTCATCAACCAAATGATATAAATAAATTTTTATTCTTTAATGTACGCCAGTGAAATAACATAACCTCAAAAATTTACTATCAGCATAAAGTT
Source organism: Ontholestes murinus (assembly GCA_963969525.1). Lineage (NCBI taxonomy): Eukaryota > Metazoa > Arthropoda > Insecta > Coleoptera > Staphylinidae > Ontholestes > Ontholestes murinus. Next base: position 4,952,444 of record OZ018394.1, on the reverse strand, counting down.
TGTAGACAGTATTTTTAAATTATATTTTGGACCTTATTTTGTACGTTAGTAATATGTTTGATCAGAATTTTTTTTTGCAAAATTTTCCATTTTATATTTGTTTTTTGTTCTTTTTGTAATTTTATTTTTTCTACTCAAAATAATCATGAGCTCCGAGGTAAGAATATTGTAATGTTTATAGATAAAAACATATATTATTCTTTATTAATGATTCTTAAAAGAATAGCATAACCTCAAATTTTTACTATATCAAATATTGCCCATATTTTGAAAGGTACTTAATTACACCGGCGTCATGCAGACCAACTCTCAATAAAATTTCCCCTCGCAAACCTATTACAACAAAATAACATACAAAATCTGCTAACAACCTACAAAACATTCATACACTAAAATAGTGTATTGTTAGAAGCCATTATAATAAATAATTAGTTAAGTGTTTGATTAAACTAATTTATTGTTTATGCTTAATGTCATTCCTTTTCTCATCTTTATATGACTTTCATTTATTTTATTTTTTGTCGTTCAATATTTAACTTTTATTTCTATTTGGTCTATCCTCTTTTAAATGACTCCCTGTGATTTGTGTTTCTATTCTCAGTCTGATTAAGCGTTTTAATTTAGTGTTTATCTTGAACCGTGGTAAGTATTAACGGTCGCAACCACTCTTATACTCGTGTATCGTTAACGATTAATTCATTTTTCTTGACTAAATCACTAAATTTTGCGATAAAATCGTTCAAACGGAGAATAAATAAATTTTTGGAAATTTTTAATCATATTTTCAGCTTAATAAAAAAAATAAAAACAATTGCCATCGATATAAAAATTACTTGTAAATTATTGAAGACGAATTGTACAAAACTTCACATCCATGGCATCGACAAATTATGAGATTATTTACTTTGACCGAAGATTGAAATTGTGAAAAATTTAAATCGTTTTCGACTTGATTAAAAATACAAAAATAATTGCCATCTATTTAAAAAAATATATTAAACAACTCGCGATTCATGAATGATTGTTAATAATAATAATATACATCTATGACATCGCCAAATTTTGTAATAAAATGATTTAAACGAAGAATAAAATTGTGGAAAATTTGTTATTAGCCATTTTTCATCTGTCATTTATCAGCTGGTTTTTGTCATCTATCACTTTTCATTTGTGTTCTGCCATCTATAATTTTTCATCTGTCGTCTGGAATCTCTCATCTATCGTGAACCGTCATACGTCATCTGTCATTTGTCATCTATTTTTAGTCATCTGTCATTAGCCATCTGTCATCTCGCATTAGTCATCTATCATTTTTCATTTGTGCTTTGTCATCTATCACTTGTCACCTGTCATTTGGCATCTATCATTTTTCATCTGTGTTTTGTCATCTATTATTTATCATCTGTCATTTTTTATCTGTCGTCTGGGATCTGCCATCTATCATGAGCTGTTTGCCATACGTCGGCTGTCATTTCATTATCTGTAATTAGTCATCTTATCAATTTCCATCCGACGTATGCAATCTGTCATTTGTCTATCTATTATTTTTCATCTGTGCTTTGTCATCTATCATTTGTATTTGTCACTAGTCGTTTTGCATCTATCATTTTTCATCTGTGCTCTGTTTTGGAAAAATTTTGTAATAAAATTATTTATTAACTGAGAAAAAAATTGTGGAAAATTTGTTATTAGCCATTCGATTTTCATCTGTGTTTTGCCATCTATCATTTGTCATCTGTCATTTATCATTTTTCATCTGTCGTCTGGGATCTGTCATCTGTCGTGAGCCGAAGAAATTCTCAAATAAATGGGAACATTCATCATCAACAGCGTTTGACTGGAAGAACATTATGAAGAATGAAGTCCACCTGTGATTCATGTGCTCAAAATTTAGTGTATTTTTTATGTATCTGTATTTTAATGTATTTTCTTAACAGGTGTTATCAAGGCTCTTTCTGGCTCTGACTGAAAGTGAGGAAAACCTCTCGGAACGATAATAATAAACAATAGTAAATTAGTTTGATTAGGTTCCTGCCTTGACAACTGCACCGATAGTTCAGGGTAGAGCACTATTCGCGTAAAGATTATTAAACAAGGTGAATGTTGAAATAATAGTCTTTGAATACCAGCAAAATGAACAAGTATATTAAATTTAAAATAAAAACAATATTTACAACACGAAACAAAACACAATAAAAGCAAAAATTAAAACACTTACACAAAAAAGTAACGAAACGCTAACAATGACCACTGGGTCTCGACGAAAAAGAATAAATTTTAAAAACTTACGTAATAATTCGTGGATCGACGATTTCGAAAAAGAGACTGTTTTAAAAGAGTGACTGTTTTTAAAGAGTGACTGTTTTTTAAAGAGGCCTTACTTTAGGGAGCAGGCGGTATTTATTCGGTCGGTGGTCATCCCTCTTCCTTTCACACCCCTCTAGCGACCACCGAACTCTCGTCTCTACCTGCAGTTGCTGAGAGGGGCTCTTCGACACGAAGTTGAGCTATCATGATATAGGGGCGCTGTTCTCTGGAAATCTAACATGTTATAGTGCGGCGCGAATTTTACTCATTTGGGAAAAAAAGAAGCAACACAAGTTGCTGAAAGTTGCCGGTGCTTCGCGCCGGTAACACAGGTAATTCAATTAATAATTAATTATAATAAATAAATAAATAAGTATACGTCAACTGTCATTTGTCATCATTAGTCATCTGTCATTAGTCATCATTAGTCATCTGTCATTTATCATCTATTAATTTCCATCTGTCGTCTATAGTCAGTGATATATTATTAATCGTTCGTCATATGTCATCTGTCATCTATCATTTTTCATTTGTGCTCTGCCATATGTTATTTGTCACCTGTTGTCTTGCATCTATTATTTTTCATCTATGCTTCGTCATCTATTATTTGTCATCTGACATTTATCATTTCTCGTCTGGGATCTGTCATCTATAATGAGCCGTTTGTCATACATCAACTGTCATTAGTCATCTGCCATTTATCATTTGTCATCTCTCAATTTCCATATGTCGTCTGTAATCATTAGCCGTTCGTCATACGTCATCTGTCATTTGGCATTTGTCATCTATCATTTTTCATCTATGCTTTGTCATTATCATTTTCACATGTTGTTTTGCATCTATCATTTTTCATCTGTGCTCTGTCATCTATTGTCATCTGTCATTTATCATCTATCATTTTTTATCTGTACTTTGTCATCTGTCATTTATGATTTTTCGTCTGTGCTTTGTCCTCTGTCATTTGTCACCTTACATTTATCATCAGTCCTTTATCAGTTGAATTTTGTCATCTTGTCACTCTTTATCTGTCGTCTAGCATCTTTCATCTATCATAAGCCGTTTTTCATACGTCATCTGTCATTTGTCGTCTTGATCATTTTTCATTTGTCCTTTGTCATCTATAAATTTCCATCTGTCAAATGAAAATAACACTCACTTTATTCCTTACTTCACTTGTTTATTAAGCACAAGATGAACATTATCAATAACAAAATTTAATAAACAAGTGAAGTAAGGAATAAAAGGAGTGTTTTTTTTTATTTTCATTTACAAAATACTACACGTAAACTCAAACCAACAATAGTGATTCCATTTGTCATCTATCATTTCTCATCTGTCATTTGCCATCTATCAGTTTTCATTAATGCTTTGTCATCCATCATTTGTCATCTGTGCTTTGTCATCTATCATCTTTCATCCGTAATTTGTCATCTATCAGTTGTTATCTGTCATTTGTCGTATATTATTTTTATTTAGTTTTTGTATTTAAACGGAGAATAAACTGGTGGAAAATTTGTCATCAACCACTTGTCATCCTTAATTTATCATCTGCAATTTATCAGTTGTTTTTTGCTTTCTATAATCTTTATCCATCACTTTTCATCTGTGTTTTGTCATCTATCATTTTGCATCTATCATCTGTGTTTTGTCATCTATCATGAGCCATTTGTCATACGCAATCTTCCATTGGCTATCATCTGTTATCTCTTATTTGATATCTGCCATCTCCCATCTACTGATTTTATACAAATGATGGATTTGTCATCTGTCAATGGATATTTCTCGTTTGTCATCTGTCAAATATAATTTATAAATAATAATTTGTCATTTGTCCTCTATCATTTTTTATCTGTACTTTGTCATTTTGCATTTATCAGTTTTCATCTGTGCCATCTATTATTTGTCATCTACCATTTTTCATCTATGTTTTGTCATCCGCCATTTTATGCTTTGTATTTAAATGAAGAATAAAATTGTGGAATATTTGTCACCTTCCATTTTTCATCTGTCATTTATCAGCTGTTTTTTGTCATCTATTATTTGTCATGTATCACTTTTTATCTGTCTGGTATCTTTCATCTATCATGAGCTCTTTGTTATACGCCATCTGTCATTGGTCATCTATCATTTTCCATCTGTCATTTGTTATCTATCCCTTGTCATTTTTCATATGTTCTTTGGCATCTATCACTTGTCATTTTTCATCTGTGCTTTGTCATCTATCATTGGTCATCTGTGCTTTGATATCTATCATCTGTTATCTGTACTTTGTCATTTATGAGTTGTCATCTGCCATTTGTCGTTTATCATTTTTCATTTGTGTTTTGTATTTAAACGGAGAATTAAATGGTGGAAAATTTGTCATCAGCCATTTGTCACCTTTCATTTATCATCTGTCATTTATCAGCTGTTTTTTGCCTCTTATAATTTGTCATCTATCAATTTCCATCTGTTGTTCGTAATCTGTCATATATCATTAGCGTTCGTCATACTGTCGTCATTCTGTCATTTGTCATCTATCATTTTTCATCTGTGCTTTGTCATCTATCATTCGTCATCTGTCATTTGTCGTCCATCATTTTTCATTTGTGTTTTGTATTTAAACGGAAAATGAAATGGTGGAAAATTTGTCATCAGCCATTTGTCACCTTTCATTTATCATCTGTCATTTATCAGTTGTTTTGACCTTCAATAATTTGTCATCTATCACTTTTCAATTGTGTTTTGCCATCTATCATTTTTCATCTGTCCTCTGTGATCTGTCATCTATCATGAGTCATTTGTCATACGTCATCTTTCATTTGCTGATTTTATACAACTGATGGATTTGTCATCTGTCAATGGTTATTTCTCGTTTGTCATCTGTCAAATATAATCTAATAATCTGTCATCTGTCAATTTGCATTTATCATCTATCATGTTTCATTTGTTGGCTGTGATCTGTCATCTATCATGAGTCGTTTACATACGCCATCTGTCATGTGGCATTTGTCATTTTTCAACTGCCATCTGTGATCTTTTATCTATCATGAGCCGTTTGCCAAACGTCATCTGTCATTTTTCATCTGTGCTTTATCATTTGTCATTTTTCATCTGTGCTTTATCATTAGCCATCTATTATCTATCATTTTTCATTTGTGGTCTGTGATCTGTTATTTATTATGAACCGTTTATCATACGTCACCTGTTATTTGTCATTTATAATTTTTCATCTGTCGTCTGTCATCTATCATTAGCTATTTGTCATACGTCATCTGTAATTTTTCATCTTTGCTTTGTCATCTGTCATTTCTCGTCTATAATTTTTAATCTGTGCTTTATCATCTATCATTAATCATCTGTCATCTATCATTTTTCCAACTGTCGTCTGTGATCTGTTATCTATCATGAGCCGTTTGTTATAAGCCATCTGTCATTTGTTATCTAACAATTTTCTTCCATCTGTGCTTTGTCGTCTTATCATTTTTCATTTGTTTTTTGTCATCTATGATGAGCCATTTGTCATACGCCATCTTTCATTTGCTATCATCGGTTATTTTTCATATCTGTAATCTTTTATCTACCGATTTTATACAAGTGATGGATTTGTCATCTGTCAATGGTTATTTCTCATTTATTATCTGTCAATTTTAATCTATAAATAATAATTTGTCATCTGTTACTTGTTATTTATGATTTTTCATTTGACATATATTATTAGCCATGTGTTACGCATCATCTGTTATGTTTGAATTGATATCCTTTATCTACTTTTATTTGTAAAATTGTAATTATTTTTAAACTATTGTTTTCCTAAATTTTTATCCGTTTTTAAGCAAGTTTAAGAATATTTTTAACAAAGTTTCAATTAATTCTCTTTATTTCTTTAAAATTTCAGTCAATTTACCTCTTGTCTTCAAGCTGTCAACGAATATTTTTTCGTTTTTTATTGTCTGAAGTTTCTGACCATTTCTTGAAACAAACTTTAAACTGTTTTTATTGTTTGCCTTATTGTACTCCTAAATATACTAAGCGTACTCTTGACCTACCTCAATATATTTCGTATTGTCCTAGCGTGCTCTTGACCTGTCACAATTTTCGTATGTTTGAGGTAGGTCAAGAGTACGCTAGAGTAATAATTGTAGAAGGAAATTAAAAAATACTTGCTTTAAAACAGTTGAAAATTTAATTTGGAAAAAATAGTTGAAATTTTATTGGAGAATTTTTCAAAAAAACAAACATTTATAAAAAAAGTTTTACAAAGAAATTGGTGATGTGGCCATCATAATACTTTCCCTATATTTTTCTCGGAAATTATGAGGATTACGCAAAAAGGCTATTCTTAATAATTTGCTCAATTTTGAATTCTTTACAATTAATTGTTATATAAATTTCATTTAACTCCTTTATTAGCAAAAGGGAAAAAATGTCAAAATTTTTAATTTTTATTTTTTTTCTCGCAAATTAAGAACTCGAACTTACGAAAAACATGTTTTAGTAAAACTTGTTCAGTTTCTCATTTTCTTTAATTTTTGTTTGAAAAGTTATGTATTATTTCTCAAATTCTATATAGGGAAAGTAAAAAATGATGTAGAATCCATCAACAATTAGTAATTAAGTTCTTATATATGTGTAGGGAGAGTGGGTGGCCTCTAAAACACCCTCCAATCAGTAAAACATAAGCGAGGGTTTCAATTAAAACGTAAATAAACATAAAATTATTGCAAATTTTAATAGATTTATTCAAACAAACTTTTTAAATAATTTTTGATGTTGTACTGATTGATGAGTGGGATAGAGGCCACCCACCCACCCTACGTATATATTTATAAACTTTAGTTCTGTATCGTCTCGCGGTTTCCAATAAAAATTAATTACAAAACTTTTTGGATAAAACGGAAATTAAAAAGGTAAAATTTTTGAGTGAGTAAATTAGTAAAAATTGTATGCATGATGGGTGGGTAGACTCTGAATCTTAATTAGATAAGATTAGCTATAGAAAGTCATTTATATTTAAACTTAAATTTTGATTTTGTTTTATTTTTTATTGCATAAAGGATTTGATTGTTTTTAGCAGCAAAATCATCAACGATTAGCAATTAAAGGTATCATGTATATGTAGGGTGGGTGGGTGGCCTCTATCCCACCCTCCAATCAGTAAAACATAAGCGAGGGTTTTGATTAAAGGTTGTAAAATATAAATAAACACAAAACAATTCATACAAATTTTTCAAATAATTTTTCACATTTTACTGATTGGAGGATGAACATTTTTTGCCAATTGCTAATAAACTATTGAAGCAACATGAAAGTTATTTAACAAATAATTGTAAAGAATTCAAAATTGAATAAATTATTAAGAATAACCTTTTTGCATAAACCGCATAGTTTTCGAGTAAAATATAGGGAAAGTACTATGATGGCCACATCACCATTTTTCATTTGAGCTTTGTTATCTATCATTTGTCACCTGTTATTTTGCATCTATATTTTTTCATCTGTGCTTTGCCATTGACCTGTGTAACACCAATGTGATAAGCACCAATAAATTATTATAATTATTATCATTGGTCATCTGTCATCTATCAATTTCCATTTGCAGTCTGTAATCTGTCATATAACATTAGCCGTTCGTCATCTGTCATTTGTCAACGTATCATTTTTCATCTGTGCTTTGTCATCTGTCATTTTTCATTTGTGTTTTGTATTTAAACGGAGAATAAAATTGTGGAAAATTGGCCATTTATCACCTTACATATATTATCTGTCACTTATCAGCTGTTTTTTTGTCATCTTATCACTTTTTATATGTCGTCTGGTATCTTTCATTTATCATGAGCCGTTTGTCATACGTCGTCTGTCAGTTTTCATCATCTGAATATTATATTTAAGTTATTGTTTATATAGTCTGTTCGTTGGATCTTTCGTCGTACGTCACAAATTATCGCTTCGAGAAACGACGCAAAAACATTCAGTCTGATAAAGTAAACCAAATGCGTTAGAAAAAGAACGCACTGTAAAACTTTCGTCGTTTTTTGAAGCGATAGTTTGTGACGTACGACGAAAGATCCAACGAACACTATGTTTATTCGCTTGTGTTTAGAATATTGTTATTATTAATGTTTGTGTAATTAAATGTAAAAGGTGTTAACCATAAATAAATAAATAAATCTGTCTTTTGTCATCTATAAATTTCCAAGTGTCAAAAATGAAAATAACACTCAATTTATTTCTTACTTCACTTGTTTATTAAGCTTTAAATGTACATTTCATTCACAAGGTGAACATTTTCAATAGCAAACAAACAAATAAACAAATAAAGTAAGCAATAAACTGAGTGTTATTTTCAATTACAAAACACTTCACGTAAACTCAAGTCAACAATAGTGATTCCATCTGTCATTTGTTATCTATCATTTTTCATCAGTGATTTGTCATCTATCATTTTTCATCTATCATTTTTCATCTTTGCTTTGTCATTTGTCATCTGTGCCATCTATCATTTGTCATCTGTCATTTATCATTTGTCATTTGTGCCATCTATCATTTGTCATCAGTGCTTTGTCATCTGTGCCTTTTCATATGTCATTTGTCATCTATCATTTTTCATCAATGCTTTGTCATCCATCATTCGTCATCTATCATCTGTTATCTGTACTTTGTCATCTATCTGACATTTGTCGTTTATTATTTTTCATTTGTGTTTTGTATTTAAACGGAGAATAAAATGGTGGAAAATTTGTCATCAGCCATTTGTCACTTTTCATTTATAATCTGTCATTTATCAGTTTTTTTTGCCTTCTATAATGTGTCATCTATCATTTTTCATCTGTGTTTGCCATCAATAATTTGTCATCTATCATTTTTCATCTATGTCTGTGATCTGTCATCTATCATGAGCCATCTTTCATTTGCTTTCATCTGTAATATCTCATTTAATATTTCCCATCTACTGATTTTACAGAAATGATGGATTTGTCATCTGTCAATGGTTATTTCTTGTTTGTCAGCCGTCAAATATAATCTTTAAATAATAATTTGTCATCTGTCATTTTGCATTTATCATATTTCATCTGTGCCATGTATTATTTGTCGTATAGCATTTTTCATCTGTGCTCTGTCATCTGTCATTTTTCATTTGTGGTTTGTATTTAAACGAAGAATAAAATTGTGGAAAATTTGTCACATTACATTTGTCATCTGTCAATTTATCAGCTGTTTTTTGTCATCTAGTATTAGCCATCTATCACTTTTTATCTGTCGTCTGGTATCTTTCATCTATCATGAGCCGTTTGTCACACGTGATCTATCATTTTTCAACTGTTCTTTGTCATCTATCAGTTTTTATCTGTAATTTGTCATCTATACATTTGTGTTTCGTATTTAAACGGAGAATAAATTGATGGAAAATTTGTCATCAGCCATTTATCACCTTTCTTTAATCATCCATCATTTATCCATCTATCATTTGTCATCTATCATTTTTCATTTATCATTTTTCATCTGTCATCTATCATGAGCCGTTTATCATTCGTCATCATTCATTTTTCATCTGTGCTTTGTCATCTGTCATTTCTCGTTTATTATTTTTTATCTGTGCTTTGTATCATTAGTCATCTGTCATCTATAATTTTTTATCTGTGGTCTTTGATCTGTTATCTATCATTAGTCGTTTGGTCGTTTGTCATACGTCATCTATCATTTTTTTTTTCATCTACCCTTTGCCATCAATCAATTTCCATTTATCATGTTTCATCTGTGTTCTCTTATCCATCATTTGTCATCTAACATATGTCATCTACCATCGTGTCATTTTTCGTCTATTATTTTTCATTTGTGTTTTGTATTTAATCTGTTATCTATCATGAGCCGTTAGTCATAAGTCATCTGTCATTTGTCATCTATCATTTTTCATCTGTGCTTAGTCAACTGTCATTTGGCGTCTATCATTTGTGTTTTGTTATCTATCATGAGAAATTTGTCATAAGTCATCTTTCATTTGCTATCATCATCTGTTATTTTTCATTTGATATCTGCCATCTCCCATTTACTGATTTTTACAAATGATAGATTTGTCATTTGTCAATTGTAATTTCTCATTTGTTATCTGTCAATTATAATCTATAAATAATAATTTGTTATTTGCGATTATTTAATTTGACATATCAAATATTATTAGCCATTTGTTAGGCATCATCTTTTATGTTTGAACTAATATCCCTTATCTACCATATGGCATTTGTGACTGATGTCATTTGTCATCTTTCACGTGATTGGTCACCTGAAGTTAATCATCTCACTAACATGCAGTTAATATTATTCTAGTTAATTTTGAAAATTAAAAAATATATATATCAAAAATCTCAATTGCCTAAAAAATATTAATATTTTTTAAATACTACATTGATGTTTTATATGTGCTATTTGCTACATCTTTTATTTGTCGCCTGTAATTAGTCATCTGTCATCTGTTTTTGCTTAATGGGTGGGTGGTCTCTATCCCACCCTCTAGTCAATAAAACATAAATAAAAATCTTAATTAAAAGGGTACCAATATAGGGTTTTTCTGACCTACCTCAAAATATTACTCATTCGTCTCACTTATTGTAAATCGCTATTATTTAAATTCAGTAAATATGTATTTTAACGTTCTTTTATTTCAATAAATTATCTCTTGAAGCTATCATAATAAATTCAATAACTAATCAATAATAATTTGTTGTCTAACAAATCAAAATTATTATTTAATTGAGTTAAATCAGATTCTTAATGTACCAAAAAGTTGACCTGCTAAACACGAATGGCCTTTAAATTTATGCTACAACTCAATAAATCCAATTTATTCTCTATTTTTAATAAAAATAAAGAAATATTGAAATTATTTTGACCTTAAAACTGTTTAAAATTTGGTTTTTGACAATTATTGACATTGAGTTTGAAATTAAAACCCAATTTTCTTTATTAACAAGAAAAAAAACATTAAATAAGTTTTCTATTAAAACACTACTTTAATTTGAGTTGATTATTGACATTTATTTGGTAGAATTATTGAAGATGTAAAAAATAGAATATTGGCATTACATCTACTAATTAAATGGTTATACATCAACTGTTTTAACGGTTTTTTATTGTTTTTTTCCAAAATTAATGTTTTTTTACATTTCAATTGTTTATTCTTTGAGAAAATTTTTAACTATTTATTTTAGGAATTTAACTTATTTTTTAAATATAAATTCTTGCTTTGAAATATTTTCCAATATTTGTTTAATTTTTGTGTACAGTTATAATTATGTTTAAACTATTTTGTTTCCCTAAATATTTATCCGTTTTTAAGCAAGTTTAAGAATAAGAATATTTTAAAAAATTTTCAATTATTTTTGTTTCTTTAAAATTTCAACAATTTTTATTCCATATTTTCCCTTTTGTCTTTATAGACTTTCAACTGTTTTCCTTTTCTTAGAATATTTTTTCATTTTTTATTGTTTGAAGTTTCAAACCATTTCTTAAACAAGCTTTAAACTGTTTTTATTGTTTGCCTATGGTACTCCTAACCCTCTTAAATATCTTCATTGTGTCCTAGCGTTCCCTTGACCTACCTCGAGGAAGAATGCATTAGCCCAGTCTATCTTAATAATTTAAAACATACTAAGCGTACTCTTGACCTACCTCAATATATTTCGTATTGCCCTAGCGCTACTCTTGACCTGTCACAATCTTCGTGTGTTTGAGGTAGGTCAAGAGTACGCTAGAGTAATAATTATTGAAGGAAATTTAAAAATTGTTGAAATTTTACAAGGTAAATGAATATTTTTCTAAGAAAAGTTACATTGGAATATATTTTAAAGAAAATAAACATTTAGTAAACATTTATGAAAAAAAGTATTTGAAAATTTTAGAAAAACATGTTACAAAATAGTAAAAGAAAATGACATTTTCCGGAAAAGTAACATTGGAACATTTCCTAAATTAGTAATTGAAATAATGGTATAAAGTAACAACTTGTAAAAATTGTCAATAAATGGGGTATATTTCCTGTTAAGAAATATAAATCAATAGGTTTGTACGTTTGTCGGTTACCATAAACAATAATTACCATTAAAATGTATTGTGAATTATCCAAAGACTATAATTATTAGGTGTACAAATGAACAATTTAAATTATATTAAGTAGTCAAGAAATTAATTTGAAAATCAATTGATTAACCCGTTCTTTTGGGATTATATAGTGTTGGCATAGAGTTATTAAAAATGTCAGTTGGTATAATAATGTCCGACACTGTTCTTTACGAATTCCAAAAAGGAAAAAATGTTGCAAGAGCGTGCAAATTTAATTGTTGTTTAATTTGTGCGTATTTTGGTTTAAAAGCGTAAATTTTTATCTGAACGACCAAAAACAACCCCCCTGGAAGCCCTAGAAAGTGCGATAAGATGTCTTGGAGAAGATGTTTGCTGAAATTTCGGTACAAACGTAGAAAGAGCTTGCAGGATAGCAATTGATTTCCAAACGTTTACATGAGATGGAAAAGGTTTAGGAAGAAGGAAAATGGGTTCCGCATAATCTCACTGAAACCAATAAAATTTAACGAGTGGCAGCCAGTCTTTTTTTGCTCAATAAACAGCGTCGAAAATCTTTCTTGTGGAAAATCGTTACGAGGATGAGAAATGGATACTGTATGATAATCAGAAAAGCGGAAAGTCATGGGTAAATCCCGGCGAATCATCAGAATCAGTCGCAAAACCCACTCGCTTTCGAAAGAAGGTTCTTCTATTCATTCGGTGGGATATTTTATTATGAATCGCTGTAAGCGGGTCAAACAGCTACTCCGGACTGCTATCAACGTCAATGAATCCGTTTGAGTCAAGAATTGGTACGAAAATAGCTGTGTGCTGGCCAAGAAGAACGTCCAATGAAATTTTTGCATGACAACACCAGGTCACACATTGCTTCCAATAAAAAAGACATCATAATAAGATAATAAGATATCTTACAGCACCTGACATATTCACCAAACATTGCTCCATCCAATTGCTACTTATCCGATATAGGTTTCCAATCAGTGGTTGAAACCCGAAAATGGTTTGACGACTTTATCCTGTCCAAAGACGTTTTTTTTTCAAGATGGAATTCATAAGCTTCCTGAAAAATTGCTTACAGTTATAAAAGGCAACGGCGAATATTTTGATTGAACAATGTTATTTATTTTCTTTTAAAATAAACCTTGAATGTAAGCTGAAAAAATGGTTGATTCATTTGTACACCTAATAGAACAATTACACAAAATTCTTCCCATTAATTATATTTACATAATAACTACTGTATATATAGTGGTAAAACAAGTTGCAGATAATTCGAGATGTATCATAAGGTAAACACCTCAGTCATCAAATATTTAATTGCATTCATGTTAAAATTGAATTCACAATAAATATGTTTATCACCATATTAGTTAAGTATATTAAAATTAACAAATAAAAACACTTACTATGTCTTCAACCAGTAAAATATTTCCTTATATAATTTGCAATGCATCATAATTAGGGTAGAGTTTATCCTAGATGATCTACTCGTACCTTAAACAGGAACATTTTGTTAACGGTGTTATACATTATTCTTCACAAATAAAAAACTTTTAACTCAAACTAGTTTGATAATGACAAGTTAAAATTGTCGAAACTATAGTCACTAAATAAAGTCAGTGATATACAAACAAAGTTAAAAGTTTTTTTATTTGTGAAGAAACATTTTGGTACTTATTTACACATAGAGGCTTGAAACAAAAAAAAAACATGTTGGGAAATGTATGTTGAATTTGCATGACTTTCTCTAATTATCTCTAATTAAAATGAAATTCAATTCTTGTCTGACTAATAGTAATTTTAAAGAAATGTTTACAAAGTCATAATCTGTAATTTTGTAATAATAATTATTATTAGTTAATTTTCTACAAAGAGCTAAGGACTTTTGATACATTTTATTATGTAATTTTATATTTATTCGGTGCATTAGATTACTAATTCAAAGGGCAATTAATTGTCGAAAGGATTTCTTTGACTTAATTTAATTAAATAAGTAATTGTGGAGGCTTTCACTTAAAAAATAAAACAATTAACTTTGTTGGTATCACTTTTTATTTACTCTTGTAACTATAGTTTATTAATTAAATTAATTCATGCTGGTTTGGCTAGTGTTGAAGCAGTTAGACTTATTTTATGATTTATCATAATAAATATGTATAAATGAATAGTAGTATTACTTACTATAATTATTATGAAGTAATTGGAGAGACAGATGGATAATCTTGATTGACACTTAAAAGGGATGAAGTTGAAGTTAGGTGTGCTCAGAGTGAATGTAGATTTCCTGCAATTTCCTCTCCGTCGATTATCTAAGGACAGAAAGTAATATAGCACTTCTGTTTTCAATTTTCAACAAAGTTTGTTTAAACATCATCAATCAATCATGAATTAAACTGCTTTTCTTATTTGTACGTTAAAATTTACAGATTGTTAGTAAATTTTATTTCAATTTAATTATTCGAATGGGATACATATGGAGTAGATCGAGGTAATCGAAACTGTAAATAAAAGAGTCTAATGACCTTACCTTCATGCTCCAAAGTGAAAATAGATTCCTTACGGCTGCTTACCTATAGATTATGTATTAAAGGTTGTTATAATTAATTGTAGATCAATTTAATAACTTGAAATCTTTTTTTTTAAATTTTCAAACATTATAAACTGACAAAGTGTTTTTACTTATAAATTAAAAATGTGTTATAAAATAAACACCTATAGTTTCAACATATAGGTGTTTATTTTATAACACATTTTTAATTTATGAGTATAAACACTTTGTTAGTGTCGTACGATGTTAAACTCTGCTCATCAACAGATTCTATATTCTTTATTAGCTTCGTTATTCCTGCTAACATAATTAAGTAAATATATACATAAAACAATACAAAAATTTTGATTGAAAATTACAAGTCGATTGAATACATTGGTCGCTAAACAATAAATCATGTGATATTAACAATGGAAGATGTAAAAGGTTATAGTTAAGATTAATTGTAGATTTTTCTCTTTTTATTTAATCGTATTAATAATCTGTGTAAATTATCAACCGTAATATTTCGTTTGCCACATATATAATGAAATTTCATTAAGTAAAAGCCTCGTCAATTCAATATTAAAAAAATACTGTTAGTGAAAATTACATTTTTATACTTAATATTGAGATAATGCATCTCAATATTAAGTATGGATTTTTTAACACCTAAGTGCTTCATCAATCAATCAATTTTTATACTTCTTTTGTTGTTAAATTTAAATTGGTGAAGTAATTCTTGGTGAAGTTTGTAAACAATACACTAAACATGTTTATATTGTCGGTTTCAACATTAATTTTTGGGTATAAATTATTATTATTATTGTGGTGTTAATGTACAGCAGGAGTTAATGGATTACCGATTATTCACCATACGCCCAATTGTATAAAATTCCTCTGGAGTTGGTAACACAATCCGCATTCAAAATTCGTGCTGCTTTCTTTCGATTGCGTTCCACGCGCACTCGAGCATCCCGAATCCGTCGTACATTAGCACCTTTCCGATTGAAACGCGCCCGGAATTACGCAACCCCTTGTCGACAGACTCTGGACGGCGTTCTTCCGCGTTGCGGAAGAAGTAGGGGGCGCACCGAGTGCATGCGTGTGTGTGTGTGTGTGGTGTGTGCCCCACACCTTTCGTCCCTTGTCAAAATTAGTCTGCCGCGAAAAACCGAGCAAGCCGGTTGGTTTTTTTTTATCTCTTCGTCGTCCGTATTGGTTGCCGTGCGGCGTCCGCCATTTAATTATTGAAATAAAAGAGAACCGAACAGACGCTACTAAGCTGTGCTGACTTAAAGCGACCGATTAATTCGTCCCGTAACGTGAGAGCACGAGCTGCGCGGCCCCCCTGTTCCCCGTAGTGCATGTGAATAATATAATGGCCGGTGAAACCATGTCGATTTCAGACCTGCTGGGACTCAACTCACCTCGTGGACTCCTGGGCAATTCCTTCGGGAACGTATCCCCTGGATTCACACCCGCGGACCTCGCCGGTAACTACCAGGTAAGCACCCCAAAACACGTGCAATTATTACAATTCAATCATCGCATTCCATCTTGTAAAATTTTCGTGAGACGTGTGATGTGAAAAAAAACGGTTGCCATTTTTTGTCCCCCATCATTTCGTTTCCATAGTCGAGTCGATTTAAACATCGATCGATTTTTGTTTCCAAATTTTTTCACCGTCGTTGTTTTGAAAATTTTAAAGTCGCGGGCGCGTGCGCGCACACACACAACGTCCATCGGCCAACCATGGGCGAGCGCGCGCGTTTCGCAACGCGCTCCAATTTGAATCTTCACCGGAGCATGGACGGCTAATAACGAATTTAAAGCCTTAGGTAACACGCTTTAATTAAACAAAGTTACGCGATCCGCCGTTTAAGTGAAATTTTACACTCTTTCTTCTGGCTAATGGGGGGATAATCGTGATGTAATTGAAAAAATTATAATACGAAAATAACTGATTGAAATATGTACGCGTCGAAATGAATTCGGAAAATCGATCATCATACAGACCGCAAAACGTCGTTCTCACAACTTGTGGTTTGAGACACCAACCAATTTCTCATTATTAATTATTACGCTTTGCACAGTGATGTAATTTATAATTTTAAAATACTCCAATAATTTCAAATTGCTACAACAAAATAAATAACAATTAACAGAAGTAAACTTTATGATGAATTAAATTCTCACTTAATCCGTGGGAAATCTTTTTATTATTAGTAGAAAATTTTATTCTTTATAAAAGTTGGAGCTTAATCTTAAACATGTAAATAGACAAAACAAATGGCATATGGTTTTAATAAACAAAAAAATTTAATTTCTTTGAAATTAACAACTATATTATTAATTAAATAACAAACACTCGATGTGATTCCCTTCCCTTTCAATACGTAAATTTATTCTTCTGTTAAAATCTCCGATTACATTTTTAAGAATATTGTGATGATTATTTAAATATCTTACACCATTTCAAATCCTCTAAATTTCCAAAACTTTGTTTTTTAACCACCCCATAAAAAGTAATCAAGTGGATTTAGATCGGGTGATTGAGCAAGGCCATGGAAATCTTGAAATTGAAAGCCTTCCAATCAATTTCTCATTAAATTGTTCATTTAAATATTCAAATACGACACGAGCACTAGGTATGTGTAGGTGCCCCATCCTGCATAAACCAAAGAGAATTTCTTGTAGCCAAAGGTAACAAGTCGAATTCATTTTCCAATTCCATATTTAAAAATTCTAAATATTTAAAAAAATTTAAGCTCTGGTGAAATATGTAGGACTTATTATATTTCTGTTCAAAATTACACACCAAACATTTATTTTTATTTTTCGAGAATATTGATTTTTGCAGATAATTCGAAATGATGGATTTTCTGTTGACCACCAACGACACACCATTTGTAGTAAATGTAGCTTTATCCGTACAACAGCACAATGGGCCTAGTGAGGCCCAGGTGCTCTGGTCAATGATTTGATCACCCTTGGAAAACTCGATCCAGATCAATCCATACAACAGGATCTTCTTAGGAAATGTTCAATTTCACCTTGTACCATGAAACAAAATTCAGAAAGATTATCGTAATCATGTTCTTCCAAAGTTTAAACATATCTTGGTTTAAATGCTTTAAACTTATTCGCCGTTAGTACCTTATGTACTGTTGCCTTTCCCAATAGCAACATTGCTAAATAAATATTATTATTATCCTAGACTTCGGGCACATTTTCCAACAGATATTTAAGGATATTCAACCACCCTTTGCAACGAATTCTCACATTTCTCACTGGTTTACTACCTTCTTTTTTAAAATGCAATTCAAATTTTCTGGTCCTTTTAAATTGCTTTAAAATTATTGACACTGACTGATTCTCTTTTCTTGGTGGCTGCCGTTAAAAATTTCAGCTGCTTCTCTGCAGGTTTTATAGTTATCGCCACATATTAGCACCAACTCTGTCTTGTAAAGTTAATCGGTCTGCCATAATGTATACAGATACGTCAAAACTGAGAATACTTAATAAAATTCACTTAAAAAGTGCGTAAAGTTATAAAAATTGTTCATTATCTTTCTAATATAATAGCATCATCATTTGTTTTGTCGTTTTTGTATATTTAAGATCAAGCCCCAACTTTTATAAAGAATACAATTTTCTGAAAAATTAATAATACTTTATCTATTTTATTTAATAAATGTATCACAAAGTAATAATGGCAAGTTAAATTTGCTGAAAATATAATCTCAGCAATAAAATTAAAGTTGTACAAATAAAGTTATAGTGTTTTATTTATTATTATTATAAACATTTTACTCATCCATAACTCATGATTAAATTCTGAGGTAAATATATTACTCAGTTTTTCTTACCTTAGGATAATAAGAGAACTTTCCAGCCTCTTAAAGATACTATACTATTTTAGTTAGTTATTTTTGTATCGTATCTTTTTGTGTACGAGTATTCATTCTTCTAGCATCTTCTCTTAATAGATTCTTCAAAATAATATTAATAGTAGTAGTAGTTGTGATTGACTACCAACTATATTGTCCTTTCATTTGTGTATTTCTGTGTGTGTAAATGAGCTTGTTACTTTAAAGGATTTTCCTCGTCACTCTAAACGTACCATTAGTCGTATCTTAATGGGAGAGAGGTATCAATCGCTCATCAAATTGCAGCCTGGACCAACTTTATAATATTCCTTTATTAACAGTCGAAGGGAGAATATTACATTTTTTAATTTTCTAAATTATTGAATTTTACTTGGGGTAAAACAATTTTGTATTAATATTAAAACTCTCGGTTTCCTTTAATTATGGGACAAAACTAAGTGTTTTAATCAATCAAGTGCCTATTTGATATTTCATTGTCTTAATAATTATTTATTTATCATTTTATTTGTTTACTGTTTGTCCCACGTATTTTCAAGAATGTGACTAAATTAGGTCCTTTATGTGCTCTATTACACCCTTACTCTTTACGTTCATCTCTTAATTACCGTCCTTTCCTGAAATTCATCAATACCGCCTAGTTTTATAATCCTTCGGCCTATATATAGTCTTAAATTTTTGTTTTGTATTCAGTGCTAATCCATTGATAATGGTCACTTTGTATTCGTAATGTACATTTGGTTATTCAAATAAAATTGTGAAGAAAGGTTATTAGTGCTTTATTTGTCAAATTAATTTGATCTTCACGTAACTCAAGCAACAAATGTATTACTCACTGCTTCATTTTTCTTATTTCTCCCTATTCTATTCTTCTTTTTGCACGCTGCTTTCTGTACTTGGCTGTTAGTCTTCCCACTTTATTTTGCCGTTTACCTGATGTACTGTACACTTTTTGTTACTCTATTTTCATCTAATCTATATAAATGTTCCAGACATTTTAATTATTTTTCTTCTTTTGTAACTGCTTTTATTGATATTAATTATATTGTCTTTATTTTGTGATATTATATCCATTATTGTACATATTCATGTCTGGAAGGAAATCTCAAATTCAAGAACTGTAGGCTGTTCTATTATGGGTATTAAGTCTTGAGTGCTTTCTTTTTTACTTTCATTATTTTTTAAAATGGTTTTTTTACATTTTACAACTTTTAATTAAAACCCTGGCTTATGTTTTACTGATTGGAGGGTGGGATAGAGGCCACCCACCCACCCTACATATACATGATAATTTGAAATACTAATAGTTGATGATTTTGCTGCTTACAAAACAAAAAACCTTGGTATATAATAAAATAATTAATAATCAAATTTTGTAATTAAAGTTATTGCAAACCATGACGCAATCAGTAATTGAAATTTATATGTATATGTAGGGTGGGTGGGTGTCCTCTATTTCACCCTCCAGTCAGTAAAACATCATCAAAAATTATTTGAAATATTTGTATGATTACATCAATTAAAAAATTATTTTGTGTTTGTTTGCTTTTTACAACTTTTAATTAATAAAACCCTCACTTATGTTTTACTGATTGGAAGGTAGGATAGAGGCCACCCACCCACCCTACATATACATGATAACATTAAATACTAATCGTTGATGATTTTGCTACTTACAAAACAATAAAACCTTGTATGTAATAAAAAATAAAACAATCAAAATTCAAGTTTAAACATAAATGACCTTCTATAGCTAATCTTATCTAATTTAGATTTTTAAATCTGCACACCCATCATGCGTAAAAATTTTATTAATTTACTCACTCAGAAATTTTACCTTTTGAATTTATTTTTTATTCAAAAAGTTTTGTAATTAATTATACTCCAAACCATGAGACGATCAGTAATTGAAATTCATTTGTATATGTAGGGTGGGTGGGTGGCCTCTATCCCACCCTCCAATCAGTAAAACATCATCAAAAATTATTTAAAAAATTTGTATGAATAAATTTCGAAAAATGTAATTATTATGTGTTAATATTTTACAACTTTTAATTTAAACCCTCGCTTATGTTTTACTGATTCGAGGGTGGGATAGAAGCCACCCACCCACCCTACATATACATGATAACTTTAATTGCTAATTGTTGATGATTTTGCTGCTAAAAACAATAAAAACTCTTTATGCAATAAAAAATAAAACAAAATCAAAATTTAAGTTTAAGTATAATAGCTAATCGTATCTAATTTAGATTTAAAGTCTGCACACCCATCATGCGTAAAAATTTTATTAATTTACTCACTCAAAAATTTTACCTTTTGAAATTATTTTTTATTCAAAAAGTTTTGTAATTAATTTTACTCCAAACCGCAATGCGATCAGTAATTGAAATTTATATGTATATGTAGGGTGGGTGGGTGGCCACTATCCCACACTCCAGTCGGTAAACATCATCAAAAATTATTTAAAAATATGTATGAATACATCTCTAAAAATTGCGATTATTTTGTGTTTATTTATATTTTACAACTTTTAATTAAAACCCTTGCTTATGTTTTACTGATTGGAGGGTGGGATAGAGGCCACCCACCCACCCTACATATAATAGTCAAACTTTTTATGTAATAAAAAATAAACCAAAATCCAAATTTATGTTTAAATATAATAGCTAATCGTATCTAATTTAGATTTAAAGTCTGCACACCCATCATGCGTAAAAATTTTATTAATTTACTCACTCAAAAATTTTACCTTTTGAATTTATTTTTTATTCAAAAAGTTTTGTAATTAATTTTACTCCAAACCATGAGATAATCAGTAATTGAAATTCGTTTGTATATGTAGGGTGGGTGGGTGTCCCCTATCCCACCCTCCAATCAGTAAAACATCATAAAAAATTATTTGAAAAATTTGTATGTATAAATCTCTAAAAATTGCAATTATTTTGTGTTTATATTTTACAACTTTTAATTAAAACCCTCGCTTATGTTTTACTGATTGGAGGGTGGGATAGAGGCCACCCACCCACCCTACATATACATGATAACATTAAATACTAATCGTTGATGATTTTGCTGCAAAAAAAACAATAAATCCAAATTTTAGATTAAATATAAATGACCTTTTATAGCTAATCTTATCTAATTTAGATTTAAAGTCTGCCCACCCATCATGCATAAAAATGTTATTGATTTACTCACTCAAAAATTTTACCTTTTGAATTTATTTTTTATTCAAAAAGTTTTGTAATTAATTTTACTCCAAACCGTGAGACGATCAGTAATTGAAATTCATTTGTATATGTAGGGTGGGTGGGTGGCCTCTATCCCACCCTCCAATCAGTAAAACATCATCAAAAATTATTTGAAAAATTTGTATGAATAATGAAAATGATGGTAGCGACCGTTACTATGTGGTAGTTCATTTTAAAAAAAGGTTAAATGAAAATAATTTTTAAGTTTTTATACCACTATTTATTGTATAATATACACAAATACAATAAATAGTGGTATAAAAACTTAAAAATTATTTTCATTTAACCTTTTTTTTGTATGAATAAATCTCTAAAAATTGCAATTATTTTGTGTTTGTGTGTGTTCATAACTTTATTGTATTCACGCTTCTCCATACACCCTTGTCTTATTGGGATAATAAGAGAGCTTACCTGCCTCTTAAGGATAATACTGTTGTAGTTAATTATTTTTGTATCTCTCTTTTTCTGTCCAAATATTATAATTCTTTTGGTTTCATTCTTCCAGCATCTTCTTGATTGATTCTTCATCATATCATCTAGTGTTTTTATGAATTTCTCTTTTGTTCTTGTCACCATATGCCTTTCAATCTGTGCCTGGAGCTTCACCGAATGTTCCATTTCCCTTGCAACTTCCAATTCTCACATTGTTATTTTGTTGTTTCCCCCCTATTTGTTTAACCTATTGGTTTCTTCATTTCCATCAAGGCCTATTTCTGTTATTTTCTTCACCTTCATATCTTTCTTTCTACTTTATGATCTATTTCTGTCATTTTGTTAAACTAATCGTACTACATGTATTGTCAACACCTTTTATTCTTCATTTGTTTGTAGTGTGAAATAATATTTAGACTTTGTAAACTCATTCCAACATTATTCGTTTACCTTTTTATGTGTCTTCTAAGTGACATCTATTTTCCTACCTGTTTTTTTTTAAATAGAGCATGTTCCACAGCTTTCTTGAACTGCTTCACCTATTATTTCTGTTTCATTTGTTTTCCACTAATATTTTATTAGTTTTTTGATTCTATTTTTTCCTCCAGTTTAATGAGACAAACCCCCTAATAGCAATCACGTTTGAACACACTTAAATATACAAATAACGTAGCTGAAGTCGATGGCCCACCACCAATATTGATTAGCTATAGGCAACCAAATATACTTATGCTATAACTAATGAATATAGTTCTATTGTTAATAAATAAATTGTGTTTGTATATTATAGAGTAATTAATTTAAAAAAAACTAGTTTAAATATTAGCCTTTTTAGTTTAGTTTTGGGATGCTCAATATTATCAATAAAATTCATTAGACCTCTACCACTTATTGATATGAGAGTAAATCAATATTAAAAAATGTTGAATACTTGATTCCATCACTTTGTAATACATTTTGAAACAGAAATTAACAAAAATATCAATAATGTCATAAGTAAATATCATCCCTTAATTTTTGTAGAAAATAAAATCCAAAAAATAAATAATTGCGTCAATTAAGATTTAAAAAATATCATTTACAACTGAAGCAGTATTAAAAAAAAACCTATGCAATATTAATATTGTTGCGTTTTTATTAGCAGCATTTAAAATTTTGCTAATGCTTTACCTATGTAAGAAATTCCTCTACAATAAAAAAAATTAACTAGACACTCCTATATGATTTTAGATTCGTTGATTAATTCGCAGTATCATCATCATCATCATCGCATCATTCATAACAACTTTGCAACACATATATAACTAATACTAATAAATTCTTTATTGTTAGCTTAAATGTGGTGACAATAAGTTATTAAACTATGCATCTGTTACATCGGCCTCGTTGAAGAGAAACGTGCCGTTGAGCGCCGGGTCGTCGTCGTCCTCGCCGTCGCTATTTTTCGGGGACCATTCCATAAGGAGCGCGTCTTCGTTGAGGTAAGCACCGCACTGGCGACCCCGCAAAAACTGCCACCGTTGATTAGACGTTTCAATTCCAGTGACTGCAGCGGCAGTAACAGCCCGTCGGTATTGGACACGCCGCTGTTGAGCGGCACCAATACAAACTCTAGATCAAACTCGCCAGCCGATTCCGATAACAGTGCCATCTGCAGCCCTGATGGCAGCCTGACTGAATTTTTGGTAAGTTAATTACACCATAAAATTTATGATTTTTAATATAAGTTAACTAAAAAAATGTACTAACCAACAATAAAGATACAAACAACAAATCCTTTTAAAAAAGGTAGCAAATTTAACATTATGACACTGACGACGAAATTAAGAAAAATGGTTTTCTCATATCATATTTCATCATAAGAGAAGGAAGGCGAAGTACATTTGAATTCTTGACTGTTTTTGTAGAATTCTTTGACATTGAATGAAGCATTTACTCGTAACTATTTAAACAATGAAATGCGAGGCGACCTGGACCTGACCAACCTTCAAAACCTTCAGGCGATTCACGCAATGAAGTACTTGCAGCAACCGCCGGCCTGCTTAAATTCCTTGTTAAATTCTACCTGCTCGCATAGTACAAATCAAGTGAGTTCCCCTGAGTGACGCGCCGGCATGTAATAATCTCTTTCCACTCCGCAGTTGTTTGATAAGTGGAACGGGAGTTCCAATCAAATTGGTGGTTTCACCGGTCTGGCCGTCCAGGAGACGACCAACCTGTACCTGGACAGGGCTGCCCGCTTCCACAGGTCCGCGGCTTCGGTATACGACGCGACATGCACCTGGAGTGGTGTGCTACCCCCTCGCAACAGTAAACCAATTGGTTATTCCAGTAAGGTATTTATCATTCTCTATATATTTGTTAAAAGTAATTAATTTATGATTAGAAAATATAGTTAATTGATTTTTTTATTTAGGTATTTTTGGGTGGTGTCCCTTGGGATATATCCGAACAATTACTAGTGCAGACATTCAAGCAGTTTGGACCTATTCGTGTTGAATGGCCGGGTAAAGACAAGCAAGCCACGCAGCCGAAAGGTTACGTGTACATAATATTCGAATCCGAGAAGAACGTCAAAGCCTTACTGCACGCCTGCATCAGCGATTTTGACGACAGTGGCAACTGGTACTTTAAGATATCCTCCAAACGAATGAAGGCTAAAGAGGTGCGTATTCGAAATTTACGCCAAAACATATTATTACCATTCCATTTCTCCTAGGTCCAAGTGATTCCGTGGATTTTAAATGACTCCAACTACACAAAGTCCACATCGCAGAAATTGGATCCTAGCAAGACTGTGTTCGTTGGCGCCCTCCACGGAATGCTGAACGCCGAAGGTTTAGCCAACATTATGAATGATCTCTTTGATGGTGTGGTTTATGCCGGTAAGCATTTTCAATAGAGAATATATAAAAGGATAGATATTTTGAATTTTTCATCATTTTGTGTTTTTTTTAATAAATGTATTTGGTAATGCCTATATAAATCCAAGCACACTATTAAAAATGTATTATAGATATATAGCTTAAAAAGTGTGTGTTTGTGAAGAAAGGATTCAACAGTGTTATTTATATTGCCCAAAAATCGAATAAAATGGTTAAAAACTGTTAAAAACAAGACGCTTATTCTCAAATATATACAAAAGACCTGTAGTTATGGAGGTTTAATAAAAAACAAAAAAGTTAGAAATTGTACCTTCAAATTACTATTTATTTTAGGCATAGACACTGATAAATACAAATATCCGATTGGATCCGGCAGAGTAACGTTCAATAATCCACGTTCGTATATGAAAGCTGTCGCAGCTGCTTTTATTGAGATCAAGACATCTAAATTTACAAAAAAAGTAAGTAGGAATTTAAATTTATATAATCACTGCATCAGTGATAAATTCGCATTTTCGCCCTTTACCCTATTTGTTAATAGTATTCTCATCCGAATATTATATGCATACAATAAATTTGACATTATTTATATACATATATATATTTTTTATAGGTACAAGTTGATCCATATTTGGAAGATTCCCTGTGCTCAGTATGCGCCGTACAGCAAGGTCCCTACTTCTGCAGGGAGCTGAACTGCTTCCGCTATTTCTGCCGCACGTGCTGGCAGTGGCAGCACTACGGCAACGACGTGCGCCACCACAAGCCGCTCATGCGCAACTCCAAGAACAGCACCGTCCTCGGCCTGGGCCACCTGGGCCTCAATTAAATAAGTATGCTTCATATTATTATATTCTTATACCGGTAGTGTTAAGTGTTGTTAATGTTCAAAGGACGGCGTGTTGCGCCCTCGAAATGGTTTTCGTCCGTAGCGCGACACGCTCCAAATTTGCAAGGGCAATTCTCAAAAAGAAAATAGTAATTAAAATACAAATAATGCTGTGCCAGATCCGCGCAAAAGTATTTTAAACATTTTTAAGCTTATAGTTACGTACTATTACTATAATCAAAGGCCTTGCTAAAAATGACAATAATTTGAATATTCAATTTTCAAAAGTCCAGTTTTGATTTTCCTTTTTATGTAAAATTACTTGATATATTTTAAATTGTATTATTAAGACTCTATAACTTATTTTTTATGGAATTATTGATTTTATTATGATAGAAGGCAATGTCGAATTACTCGAGGATATTTTATTGCTCCAATAAATATGAAAAATTAGATTTTAACAAATACGCACCACCTCACTAAACGAGGGAAGCGGGTGCGTTTTTTTTCAAACATCAAGTTATTTGTAATACAAGTGTTAGTTTTAAGTGTTGATACATAAAAATGTTAATTGGTTAATTGTTAATATTATATGATAGTCGGGTTGTTTGGGTGTTTTTCTTCGTATTTTAGGATATTTTTACCAAATGGTTTATCGAAACACATAAACCATGTTAGTTTGTGTTTGCTTACAAACCGTTGACGTTCGGGCTATGTTTAAAAGGTTTACGAATTCCGGTATCCTGATGGGATTAAAAAAAAAAAACTTTTATGTTCTTAAAGTTGATTATAATCAAAATTTACACACTCTATTATATGTACGTTACATAGTTTAATTAATATTCAGAAAAAAATTATAAAACCAAAAAAATTGTAATTGTTTTGTTCTATATATTTTTTTATTGCTAAAGTTTATTCTTTATTATTAAAATCTACCGTTGCAAAATTTTATAAGTTCTTTCATTTCAGATTTTGACGTTATTGTGTTGGTTGTGAGTCACCACCTTATCCATCCCGGGTTTTTGTTCTCCGTTTATTTTAATTTATAGTTAATTTCATGTTATGTTTTACGATTTTATTTTGTTACTATTTCATAGTGTTTAAGACTGTTATTTGTGATTATTCTAGTACTGGGACAGGCGTTGGGCCGAAATTAACATAACCGCGTGTAATTTCAGACCAAGCCTGAATGCAGGTAATTAAATTTTAAACGTAATTTCTCCTCTCATTTTTTAAATCATAGTCCAGTGAAGTTACCAAATATTTTATTACGTTAAAATTTAATAACTTTGCTTTTGTAGTTAAGTAGTTTTGACGAAGCGTTCACAGTGCACATTAATTTTAGATATTGGTGTTTTGGGAATTCATTGTTCAGCCGACATTTTAAGGAGAGTTTTAATTTAATTCCACATTTTACGAAATCTTAGACAAGGCAATAATTAGTTTAAATTAAATTTAATAGAACTATATAATAATTAAAAACTTTTACACATTTCTGTATTTTTGAATCAGTTTTTATATTTTATAAAAAAAAATTAAATTAATTAATTTCAAACAAAAATTCAAACACTATTGAATTTATTTCTTCAAACATCTAAAACTAAATTATTGAAGCATAACCACAATAAATTACTTTAAATTGCCTTGTGGCCATAAATATGACTTCCTTTAATTGATGGTAATTTTAATATCAAATATGTCCTCAAAAACGTTTTATTAGTAATATGTGGATAATTTTTACTAACTACTAACAACTATTGTGCTGATTAAATGTGAAAACGTTTTATGTGTTTTATGGGAAATTTATGTGCACTGTCTTTATTTTTGTATAGTTACGTAGAAATTGTGTTTAGTTCATGACGTTTTAATTGTTTTATATTATTTACTGCCGCCGACGGTTTTGTGATAAATCTGTGGCAATTCGTTTTTATTTTCTTAATATAAAATGTGTTTTACATTTTGATTTTTATTTCATTCCAACCCCCTAATAATGAAAAGTTGTTTATCCTGTTGCTGAATTGTGCTTGTGTAAGAATGAATTAAGTGAGAAATAATAATTAATATAATCTACGCTTATATCTAAAATTAATTAATTAAAATTAATGGTGCTTGATTATTTTATCAGTGCAGGTGTTGTAATTTGTGGGTTAGTAATATTATTGCGTTATATTGCTGCTTTTTAATTGAACAATGAGTGAAGTGCAACCATTTGGATACCAGGCCAGTGACTTCTATGGTAATTTATGATTATGTGAAATAATGTTTATGTAGTTGTGTAATAAATAAATAAATATGTTTTCAAATACATTATATTACGAGCCTTAGTGTTATTTACAATTTTGGTAAAGGTAGAGTGAACAAATTATTAATTTCATTATACATGTTGAATGATAATAAAAACATTTTTAACTTTGTTTTATTTAATAGAAATAGTATATTGGTGTTTATTTAATAATGATATATTAAGTTATCAATAACTGTGTTATACAAGTCAAAGTTAAAATTGTTTATATTATAAAAAAATACAATCATTCGATTTAAAATTAAAACAAAAAATATTTTTAAAATTTCTTATTAAATATCAAGTCTGTTGTCTCGGATTTTTAACGCATTAATATACAATTATAATATTGTTATAAATCAATGTGGCTAATAATTATTAGCAAAAATACATTACATTTATGATTAATAATAAATTGAATGTCAACATTCCATTATCAAGATAATAAAAATTTAATCAAACTAAGTTTATTTATTTAATAAATTATTTAAAAAAATCAATATGAAGATATAAGTAAACATTTTTCAGGAATTCTCATTAAAATTTCTTTGTGAATTCAGAATATTATAATTCATTACAATTATAGAATAATGTCGTTTAAAATATGACGCCTCTTGACTGTAAAGAATTATGAATTTTTTTACAAATTTATATCCCATCATATTTAAAGCGACAATATTTAAAACATGACGCAATTTAAATATTTGATTCATTTTGTAAAACAATGAAAATGAAATGTACACAAATAAGAAATCTATGAAACAATTATTTAAACCTGCATTATGTTACACAAGGTTTGGAATATTGAATTATAAAATTGAGTCCCTAAAAAATATTCTTCAATTGTATCAATGGAATGATGACATATATTATTATAAATATTTCTATAACGCCAAAAATTTGTGAAGAAATTAAATTAACAAATCCAATCGACCATTAAATTATTTTTAAAACGAAAACTAAAATTAAAGGCAACAAAATATATATCTATTTTTTTGAAATTTTCATACATTGACAAAAAAAGTAAAATATGATATACAGGCCAAGAATCAGTTTTTTTCAAATATGTTATGTATCATCAAGTTTAGTAATAGCTTCTAATCAATCTCTAAAACAACAAAAATGATTCTTGGCCTCTATTGGCCATTAAAAATGTAAAAAATAATCAAATCAAGATATATATTTTGTTGTTTTGTTAACATAAGAAATAATTAGTATAGAGTATCGTATGATATCAAAACAATTAAAAATTTTTAGCACTATACTATAAAATTAACATTTAAAAAGCAATATGCTTTTTTTATTTGAAATAATGTTTAAACTATTCTTCAAATGATTAGCTGTCCTTAGGTTTCATGTCTTCATGGAGTAGTCCTGGAATCGTCCGAAATACCTCCTCAGTTGATGTCTTCAAAATTCCGCGTTCTATTCTCTGATGATAAATGTTGAAGTAGCATAAATCCTGTAAGGAAAATGTTAATTAATTTTAAACAATGCACTTTTTCGTATCATTTTTCTTTAAATTAATGTTTACACTAGTTTCGAATTTTATATATGAAGAGAGAGCCTAATTATTTTAAATTTACAATAAAACACGCACCTTAAAAATCTTCTCGGGAATCCTATGATGTCGATGAGGTCCTTTGTTCATCCTTGGATGTGCTTTAATCTTCGAGGGAAATTTCTCGCCCTCAGGACAATGCCCTGCTTCACTCACCAGAGTGAAGGGTGTTGCTTATACCGGCAACAACTCGGTTTTCTCTCCC
Organism: Ontholestes murinus; assembly: GCA_963969525.1. Classification (NCBI taxonomy): domain Eukaryota; kingdom Metazoa; phylum Arthropoda; class Insecta; order Coleoptera; family Staphylinidae; genus Ontholestes; species Ontholestes murinus. The sequence goes on along the minus strand of OZ018394.1, from coordinate 4,922,217 downwards.
CTATTACTCATCTACACAATCCTCCAGTTTCTGTCTAGTCTATCAAATCACGTACTTTCCTTAATGCAAAATCTAAAACAAAAACAATGTATTAATTACATATTATACAAAACTGCGTTTAACAATTTATAAAGCACATAAATTCTATTTTATTAGGTGTTTAATTTTATATTCCACTTACAGATTGCTTGATCGTCCATGATTAAAATCGTTTTTTTTTCTTCTTAAACCAAGTGTTTTATTTTCCTCGGCAGATTTAATCCCACTGAAGGGCTCACGACCTTAACACGTAATGTTTAGGTCTATTAACATTCCACTAAAATATTAATTATGGAAAGCTCGGCCGTTTGACTGCGATTTCTTCTTCTGGCAACCATAACAAATCTGGTCCTCCGTCCTCTGGCTAGAAAAAAAATAATAATAATAAATATTACTCCTAATAGATTTTCGCAAACTTAATACCAACCTAGAGGCCATAACATTGATATGTCTTCCCCAGCTTGCTCCGAACCTGTTGAAACCGTGGAAATAATTTGGACAGTAGTCAATCCTCCAAGGCCAAAATACATCACTCTGCATTGCGAAGACTCCACCAACACTAAAGGTTAAACTAGGTTGTATGGCTCCCCACGCACTAACGAAGATCTTGAACGCGAACTCGCACTTTTAACCACCGCACGCACTAAACACTCCGCGCACTCATAAGGTCGATCCAGGAGACTATAAGCTCCTCGCGCACTCAAAAGGTCGATCCAGGAGACTATAAGCTCCTCGCGCACAAGGACGATCTTCAACGCGCACTTACACATTTCACCACTAAAGAGACCTTTCACTCCCGCACTAAACACTCCGCGCACTTTACGTAGAGGTCGATCCAGCAGCATAGAAACTCCTAGTAGGTATCCAATCTTCTAAATGACCATGATGTCTTCAGTAAGCGAAGCTAACCAAGATGTTGCCACAAAAGCTAAACAAAATCCTTGAACAAGAAAAACTATAAATCCAAATAAACAATAATATATTATAACCTTTCGTAAACTTTCAAAGTGTGTTCTATTTATATTAATACACACTGCCCTTCCGCTTTTCTTTTCTTTCACTCTTCATCTTACATACAACTAAGCTAATTACCAAACCCTGTGATTAAAATAATCGAAGTTTTCTAGATTTGATGACTTGGCCACATCTGAAGTTTGGATGGTGTATTCTTTGCGTTGTCTAACTGTTGCTTGGTGATCTTGCACAAAAGGTATCCTCGATGTTATGGACGAAATCGTAGTTTCTAAAATTCAACAGAAAAAGAACTATATAAGAATTTTATTAACAATTAAATTCAAATGCATTCTTACCTAATTATATATGTTTACAAATTTTTAATCCCTTTAGAAGAAAATTAATCCACATTATTTTGTGGTTTAGATCGATCCAGGAAATAGTGTTGAAGCTCTTGAACGCATACTCACACATTATATTACCGCACGCACTAAACACTTCGCGCACTCAAAAGGTCGATCCAGGAGACGTTAAGCTCCTCGCGCACTCAAAAGGTCGATCCAGGAGACTTTAAGCTCCTCGCGCACACGATATTCAACGCGCACTTTCACTTTTCACTCGCGCACTTAATGGTCGATCCAGGAGCATATAAACTCCTCGCGGACGTTCAATCTTCGAATCACTGATGTCTTCAACAGACGAGGCTAAGGAAGGTGTTGTTCTACGCTGGTGGTCTTTTGTAGCTTCCCCAAAACCACTAGAATAGAAACTGTTTCTGTGGACACAAATTCTGGAACATAAAAAAACTATAAATCCAAATAAAAATTAATAAATTACAACCTTTCGTAAACTTTCAAAGTGTGTTCCATTTATATTAATACACACTGCCCTTTCATTTTCTTTTCTTTCACTCATCATCTTACATACAACTAAGCTAATTACGAAATCCTGCGATTAAAATTATCGGAGTGTTCTGGATTTGATGATCTCCATATTTGAAGTCTGGAAGGCGTAGTCTCTTCGTTGTCTAATTACAGGTCCTGGTGATCTTGTACAAAAGTTATCCTGGCCAAACACGATGACGAAATCGTTGTTTCTAAAAATTCAACAGAAAAAAATATTCAATATTCAATAGTTTCATTAAGGTAATATTCAAATATTCTTACCAAATTGTAAATGTTAAAAATCCATAATTCCCTTAGAAGATCAAGAATTCATCAACTCCTTAGACTCTCTAGAAGTAGATTAATCCACAGTATCTTGTAGTTTAGGTCGATCCAGGAGACTATAAGCTCCTCGCGCACACGATCTTCAACGCGCACTTGCACTTTTTACCACTTTTCACTCGCACACTAAACACTCCGCGCACTCAAAAGGTCGATCCAGGAGACGTTAAGCTCCTCGCGCACTCAAAAGGTCGATCCAGGAGACTATAAGCTCCTCGCGCACAAGGACAATCTTCAACGCGCATTTTTTACCACTACTTCACTCACGCACTACTAACTGTCAAATTATTCACGAACACCATAAAATTTCAAATTCTTCATTGCACTTAAGGTCGATCCAGGAGTGTATAAACTCCTCGCGCGCGTTCACTAATCGAAATTCCTGTTATCCTGCGATGGGACGAACCATTTGCTCCTCGATTTTCAACCAGCCAAAACTTCTTACGTTATATCCACAACTCACAAGCCCTTGTATGCTTACAATGATAAATTAAAAAAGGAAATGCTACTGTCATTTTAAATTTGAACAATTCTTATAACGAAATTTATTTGAAAGTATCACCCCCACCTCGAAATATTATAATCGCTTATTGAACAATACATAAACGCAGACAACCTAGTGTGTGTATTTGTTGTGAGCAGGACGAAGAGAGATGATGGAAAACGACATTAGATTAATTAGACGAAAATCGAAAGACAGATTGGCTGTAATCACTTCCCTCAAGCAATTATTTATCAGCAGATTAAACCAGTGTGTGTATTTGTTACGAGCAGGAGGAACAGAGATGAAGGAAAACGACATGAGAATAACCAGACGAAAACAGAAACCAACGAAAATCGAAAGACGGATTGGCTGTAATCACTTCCCTGAAGCGATTATTTATCAGCACATTAAACCAGACAACCCAGGATGTGTATTTGTTGCGAGCAGGAGAAAAACAGACGAAGGAAAACGACATCAGATGTACCAAACGAAAATCGAAAGATATATTGGCTGTAATCACTTCCCTGAAGCGATTATTTATCAGCACATTAAACCAGACAACCTAGTGTGTGTATTTGCTGTGAGCAGGAGAAACAGAGATGATGGAAAACGACATGAGATGTACCAAACGAAAATCGAAAGACAGAATAGCTGTAATCACTTCCCTGAGCGATTATTTATCAGTACATTAAACCAGACAACTTAGTGTGTGTATTTGTTGTGAGCAGAAGGAACAGAGATGAAGGAAAACGACATGAGAATAACCAGACGAAAACAGAAACTAACGAAAATCGAAAGACGGATTGGCTGTAATCACTTCCCTGAAGCGATTATTTATCAGCACATTAAACCAGACAACCCAGGGTGTGTATTTGTTGCGAGCAGGAGAAAATCAGACGAAGGAAAACGACATCAGATGTACCAAACGAAAATCGAAAGACATATTGGCTGTAATCACTTCCCAGAAGCGATTATTTATCAGCACATTAAACCAGACAACCCAGTGTGTGTATTTGTTGTGAGCAGGAGAAACAGAGATGAAGGAAAACGACACGAGATGTACCAAACGAAAACCGAAAGACAGATTGGCTGTAATCACTTCCCTGAAGCAATTATTTATCAGCACATTAAACCAGACAACCTAGTGTGTGTATTTGTTGTGAGCAGGAGAAAAAGAGATGAAGGAAAACGAGACGAGATGTACCAAAGGAAAACCGAAAGACAGAATAGCTGTAATCACTTCCCTGAAGCAATTATTTATCAGCACATTAAACCAGACAACCCAGTGTGTGTATTTGTTGTGAGCAGGAGAAACAGAGATGAAGGAAAACGACACGAGATGTACCAAACGAAAACCGAAAGACAGATTGGCTGTAATCACTTCCCTGAAGCAATTATTTATCAGCACATTAAACCAGACAACCTAGTGTGTGTATTTGTTGTGAGCAGGAGAAAAAGAGATGAAGGAAAACGAGACGAGATGTACCAAAGGAAAACCGAAAGACAGAATAGCTGTAATCACTTCCCTGAAGCAATTATTTATCAGCACATTAAACCAGACAACCCAGGGTGTGTATTTGTTGCGAGCAGGAGAAAATCAGACGAAGGAAAACGACATCAGATGTACCAAACGAAAATCGAAAGACATATTGGCTGTAATCACTTCCCTGAAGCAATTATTTATCAGCACATTAAACCAGACAACCTAGTGTGTGTATTTGTTGTGAGCAGGAGAAAATCAGACGAAGGAAAACGACATCAGATGTACCAAACGAAAATCGAAAGACAGATTGGCTGTAATCACTTCCCTGAAGCAATTATTTATCAGCACATTAAACCAGACAACCCAGTGTGTGTATTTGTTATGAGCAGGAAAAACAGAGATGATGGAAAACGACACGAGATGTACCAAACGAAAACCGAAAGACAGATTGGCTGTAATCACTTCCCTGAAGCAATTATTTATCAGCACTTTAAACCAGACAACCCAGTGTGTGTATTTGTTATGAGCAGGAAAAACAGAGATGATGGAAAACGACACGAGATGTACCAAACGAAAATCGAAAGACAGAATAGCTGTAATCACTTCCCTGAAGCAATTATTTATCAGCACATTAAACCAGACAACCTAGTGTGTGTATTTCCTGGGAGCAGAAAAAACAGAGATGATGGAAAACGACATGAGAATGACCAGACGAAAACAGAAACTAATGAAAATCGAAAGACGGATTGGCTGTAATCACTTCAATGAAGCGATTATTTATCAGCACATTAAACCAGACAACTCAGTGTGTGTATTTGTTGCGAGCAGGAGAAAAACAGACGAAGGAAAACGACATCAGATGTACCAAACGAAAATCGAAAGACATATTGGCTGTAATCACTTCCCTGAAGCGATTATTTATCAGCACATTAAACCAGACAACTTAGTGTGTGTATTTGTTGTGAGCAGAAGGAACAGAGATGAAGGAAAACGACATGAGAATAACCAGACGAAAACAGAAACTAACGAAAATCGAAAGACGGATTGGCTGTAATCACTTCCCTGAAGCGATTATTTATCAGCACATTAAACCAGACAACCCAGGGTGTGTATTTGTTGCGAGCAGGAGAAAATCAGACGAAGGAAAACGACATCAGATGTACCAAACGAAAATCGAAAGACATATTGGCTGTAATTACTTCCCAGAAGCGATTATTTATCAGCACATTAAACCAGACAACCTAGTGTGTGTATTTGTTGTGAGCAGGAGAAACAGAGATGAAGGAAAACGACACGAGATGTACCAAACGAAAACCGAAAGACAGAATAGCTGTAATCACTTCCCTGAAGCGATTATTTATCAGCACATTAACCCAGACAACCTAGTGTGTGTATTTGTTGTGAGCAGGAGAAAAAGAGATGAAGGAAAACGAGACGAGATGTACCAAAGGAAAACCGAAAGACAGATTGGCTGTAATCACTTCCCTGAAGCAATTATTTATCAGCACATTAAACCCGACAACCTAGTGTGTGTATTTGTTGTAAGCAGAACGAAGAGAGAGGATGGAAAACGACACGAGAATAATTAGACGAAAATCGAAAGACAGATTGGCTGTAATCACTTGCCTCAAGCAATTATTTATCAGTACATTAAACCAGACAACCCAGTGTGTGTATTTGTTGTGAGCAGGAGAAACAGAGATGATGGAAAACGACACGAGATGTACCAAACGAAAACCGAAAGACAGATTTGGCTGTAATCACTTCCCTGAAGCAATTATTTATCAGCACATTAAACCAGACAACCTAGTGTGTGTATTTGTTATGAGCAAGAGAAAAATAGATGAAGGAAAACGATACGAGATGTACCAAACGAAAGTCGAAGGACACATTGGCTGTAATCACTTCCCTGAAGGAATTATTTATCAGCACATTAAACCAGACAACCTAGTGTGTGTATTTGTTGTGAGCAGGACGAAAAGAGATGATGGAAAACGACATGAGAATAATTAGACGAAAATTGAAAGACAGATTGGCTGTAATCACTTCCCTGAGCGATTATTTATCAGCACATTAAACCAGACAACTTAGTGTGTGTATTTGTTGTGAGCAGGACGAAGAGAGATGATGGAAAACGACATGAGAATAACCAGACGAAAACAGAAACTAACGAAAATCGAAAGACGGATTGGCTGTAATCACTTCCCTGAAGCGATTATTTATCAGCACATTAAACCAGACAACCCAGAATGTGTATTTGTTGCGAGCAGGAGAAAAACAGACGAAGGAAAACGACATCAGATGTACCAAACGAAAATCGAAAGACATATTGGCTGTAATGACTTCCCTGAAGCGATTATTTATCAGCACATTAAACCAGACAACTTAGTGTGTGTATTTGTTGTGAGCAGGACGAAGAGAGATGATGGAAAACGACATGAGAATAATTAGACGAAAATTGAAAGACAGATTGGCTGTAATCACTTCCCTGAGCGATTATTTATCAGCACATTAAACCAGACAACTTAGTGTGTGTATTTGTTGTGAGCAGAAGGAACAGAGATGAAGGAAAACGACATGAAAATATCCAGACGAAAACAGAAACTAACGAAAATCGAAAGACGGATTGGCTGTAATCACTTCCTTGAAGCGATTATTTATCAGCACATTAAACCAGACAACCCAGGATGTGTATTTGTTGCGAGCAGGAGAAAAACAGACGAAGGAAAACGACATCAGATGTACCAAACGAAAATCGAAAAACATATTGGCTGTAATCACTTCCCTGAAGCGATTATTTATCAGCACATTAAACCAGACAACCTGGGGTGTGTATTTGTTGTGAGCAGGTGGAACAGAGATGATGGAAAACGACATGAGATGTACCAAACGAAAATCGAAAGACAGAATAGCTGTAATCACTTCCCTGAGCGATTATTTATCAGCACATTAAACCAGACAACCTAGTGTGTGTATTTGTTATGATCAGGACGAAGAAAGAAATGGAAAACGACTTGAGAATAATTAGACGAAAACCGAAAGACAGATTGGCTGTAATCACTTCCCTCAAGCAATTATTTATCAGCACATTAAACCAGACAACCTAGTGTGTGTATTTGTTGTGAGCAGGAGAAAAGGAGATGAAGGAAAACGACATGAGATGTACCAAACGAATATCGAAAGACAGATTGGCTGTAATCACTTCCCTGAAGCGATTATTTATCAGCACATTAAACCAGACAACCTAGTGTGAGTATTTGTTGTGAGCAAGAGAAAAATAGATGAAGGAAAACGACACGAGATGTACCAAACGAAAACCGAAAGTCAGATTGACTGTAATCACTTCCTTGAAGCGATTATTTATCAGCACATTAAACCAGACAACTTAGTGTGTATTTGTTGTGAATAGAAAAAACAAAGATGAAGGAAAGCGTCATGAGATGAGAGTGCAAAGAACGAACAAAAATAAAGACGTGGGACAGCTAGTTAACCATAAGAGGTGGAAAGGATGAAGATGTAAATTTTTCGAGTGAGTAATTATTTGCACAAGTATTTAGGAAACCTGGTCTGGGTATTTGTTATGAAGACAATAATCAGTTGGTGATAGGTGAAGGGGGTGATAAAAACATGAATAGAAGCTTGGAAAATTTATTTAAGTTAGAAATAAATGTCGTAGTTTGTACGATAAGAAAATTGAGAAATGATTGTATTTTCAATCGTTATTAATTCTGAATATAGTATTAAAGGTAAAAGGAGAAAAATTTACATTTTAAATGGTAAGCATTTGTTGTGAACAGACGAAAAGAGATGATAATAGTTAACATAAATATAGATGAGGCGTTTGAAATAAATAGAACAAGAAGAAAGAATAAAAATAATGGTGCAAGCAAAAAATGGGTATTAAATTATGATATGAAATATAATAAAAAAATTTTGAGTTGATTTTGATGGTAGTTATTTTAAATTAAGAGAGTTATTGATCACTGAAAATATATTGAGTGTAATTTAATAAGAGCAATTATGGGGCAAGTGAGTGTGTTGTACGAAATTAAAGAGGATTTGATTGTTTGCTGAAAAGAAAAAAAACGTACAGTTGATACATATTACAATTGATATATTATCGACTTTAAAAATATTTATAAAATAATAGTATTTAATTATTTGAACAAAATTATAAAATTTTATGTGATTTAAAAATATTAAATTATTTAGCTTTAATAAAATTATTGTTAATTATGAAATAATGTATTAATATTAAATCATTTAATATTAAATAAAATTTAATTTTAATTCTGAAATATTTTAAAATAAAAATTAATTTTGTAAAATGTTTAGGACCTCAATTGAACAATATTAAAAAGTAAAATAATTTAGTCGAGTAATTTTTAATTTTAAAATAAGAGGTGAATAAAATATGTGCATATAAAAATGGTAAAAAGTGTAAATTAATATAAATTGCAATTAATATTAGAATTAATTACTTAATTTAATAATTCATTTTTGAAAATTAACATAAAATTATTATTTGAGGTTAAGTCAATATTGTAAACATTGAGGCGCCATTTTGTTTTATTTCAAAATTTACTCACCAGAGGGCGCAAAAAACAGGCGCCAACCGTCTGAGTAAAAAAAAGGAAGCGAAATTTTGTCTAACTCAAAATTAACGAATTTAGAATAGAAATTTAGGTTTTCAAGTATGATACGATGATGTTATGTGATAAAACAGTATTTGCACCTTGTTTGATTGCGTTTTGGGAGTAAATACTGTTTTAACACCTTTAATTAAATTAAAAAATCCTACCTTTTATCGTTGTTTTCATCTCTGGGGTAGATGGATTAGATTGCACACCACTTTGTATTAGAAATAAGTAGAATTTATGATAAAATTTGGTAAAAATCGAGGAGCAACTGTACGCGTGACAACCTCCGTGAGCGTCGGTTGAAAAGTGGCGAAAACAAGCGCCTTCTGGGAAAATTTGCAGTCTCCTGACACTCTCGACCAATCAGCGAGCTGTATTTTCAACCGTCGACGGTTATTTTTAAACATTAGGGTAGGGATGATTTTTAGGGGTGGTGTTGTTAAAACAATAGAAACGAGGGCTATTTTTCCCTGATTACGGGGATGTATTCATTTTTGCGATCCGTGCAGGAATAAGGTCGCCAGGGATGATGGAACTTTAACCGGCTGGATTGACTTTATTTAAGCGCGTTGCAATAAGGGAGTGGGGTTGAAAGGTGACCCACCCCTAAACGAATTGAGAGGGATGTGTATCGTAGGGGTTAACAGTCTTAATTGTTGAAAAAGGGCGAATTTTCTGAATGGATTTAGCACCCTTAGGTTGGTATTAATTTTAATGAATTACTTAAATTAGAGTTAAAATTTGCGTGTATTTAGTTAAATATTTAATGTGTGAAGGGTTTGTTGATTCAAATAATCTAAAAAACGCGATAATTTTATGTTAATTTTGATTATTTTTAATTAGGGTTGGCAATTGATTTTAACTAAACAAAAAACGATAGAGCGTTGTTAAAATGGTGGGTTTTGTTTACAATGAATTTTATTAAAACAGCCCTTATGAATAATTTTGAAGTTATTTGGGAAATATGGACTTATTTTCGCTTGTGAATTATACCAATAAAAGTAAAATTGAGCGTTGTGCGCAAATATTTAATAGGATTTACAAGTGAGTATATTAAAATTAATAATTTTTGTTGATTATGTGTGGAATTGCTTTATAATATTAGTGTGTTCAATGGGTAAAATTATTTTTAAGCGTGCGTTTTGTTTACGCAGGGATTATTATCGTCTGGAAGTCCGCAGACGGGTTGTGAAAAAACCGCGCGCTCGAAGAAAAAAGTCGGTTTCGTCTAAAATAAGCCCGCAAGATAACGACGATTACAATTGCTCAAAGTGGTGAGTGTAAAGAAAATTAATGGATTAATCAGGTATATTCAATAACAGTTATTTATTTGTATGCAGTTAACAATAGTTTACATCAGTTAAGATCAGGACGTTAGCGTATTTCCTCTCTGCGAATGAATCGAGTGAACCTGTAATGATAATTACAGATTAATTAACCGTTGTGGGCTTGATATAACCATTTTAGTTTTTAATTAAATAATTTTAATGAGATGAAAAATTTATTTCGACAATATAAACAATTTAATCTTTATTTTTATTATCAAACCTTTAAAACGAAATATAAATTTAAAATAAAAACCTTAAGTAAGCAAGATAAATTTGTATTACTAGATTTTTACAAATTACTGTTTTCGAATTATTGTTTTTTGATAATCGTTACATTAAAACTATAAGCAATGAATGCACTATTAATCGGTTTGAGTTTTCAATCAATAAATTAAAATTTACTTCGTATAAGTATGTAATTAAACAGATTATAAATAAAGCCTTTTGCCATTTTAATAAAAACGATAAAAGAGGACAACGATTAACGATTATCGTAGAGTTTAATGGCAATATTATCGTATTTTCAATCGAAGCATTTGTGTGACACTATAAATGATTTTAGATCTTTTATCATTATCCTCAATTATGGTTTTGGTTACCATGGCTACAGATTTTGTTTATAAACTGTAAGTAGAAGTAAATTGATTGCAAATTTGAATAATTTTGTTTACGATTGTATAATTTAAAGAACAATAGATCATAACTTGTAAATCACTTTGCAAGACAAGTTTTAATACTGTTTTTATGCATTTACATGCTTTGTAATGAAATTATGCCAGTAAAAAAATACTATTATACTTACACATAATAACACACTAAATATTTAAGCGTTCAATCGATTCTCTGCATAAATATATATTTATTTCTAGTACTTACTCTTAGCTGTTAAATATTATTAATCATTGCAATTTAGGAAATCAATATAATTGTGATTAGTAGCATCGAATGTTAAGTCCAGTTATCCAGCCTCAATCAAATTAACTTGTTTCGTTTGTAGATCCAGCAGCGGTATCAATAGATTCTTCTAAATTCGTGATTAATAGCCATGGTTATTATAGGACCTGTTGACCAGCCGTATCGACACATTCTTCTTCTTCTTTTAAATATGTGAGTATTGGCCTTAATTACCCAACTACAGTAATTTTAACTAGTTGTTATCAATAGATTAATTTTGTGACAACTATACTATAACAATACTTTAGGTTAGAATGTTTAAAAGTAGTTCAAATAATCCAGTTGGAAATTTCATGATTAAAATGGTGAGAAAAGTAGGGGAAAAACCTTACTAGATAAAATAAATAAAATTAAAAGTATAATTATATAATTTTACTAAAAGGTCCGTTCAGAGTTCAAATAAACATGGAATAATTTATTAAATTACTGGATTTTTCATTCTGCTCAAATTTACTTTCCATTAAATAAATCATAGAAATATTTCTCTAAGATATATTCAATTCCATTTCTAATTTGTCACCATCATTAAATTTATGATCTTTTTAACAGAAACAATAATTTTACAAAGATATATTTGACTCTGGATTTCTAATTTATTAAATTTATATTATTACTATCAATTTTACACTTTTACTTTTTTATACCACTTTAAACTTTATTTTGCAGTGGCTAGTTTCGACTACATGATTATCATGTAGTCTAAACTAATCACAGTAAAATAAATTTTAAAGTAAAAGTGTAAAATTGATAGTAATAATATAAATTTAATAAATTAGAAATCCAGAGTCAAATATATCTAAAAAAGTAAAAGTGTATTCTTCATTCTTACTATCAATTTTCATTATACACATATTACTTTCATTTAATGAAGTACTGTTACTATTTTTGTATGTAATCCAATATTTCTACGTTTATTAGTTAATTAATATTATTATTATTATTAACAATTTTTAAATGTTTTTAATATTAAATAAATGTCATTTTTATTATCGTGTAAATTAAGTTGCCTAACGTATGACATTCCATAATTCTGCCATCTTGCTATTACCACTCTGTGCTTTTATATATTTTCCATTGTTTTCGATTCTGTGTGTCGACTTGGCAACGTCGCCGACAACTGTCACCCGGAGTGTTTTGCATACCTAACCCAAACCGAAAAAATGAAAGTGATAGTAAAATACATTCATAGAGCATGACAAGTTCTAAAGGTAAACTTCTATCGCCCCACTTTACTTCCTCATTCCGTCCAGTGCACTCCGCGTTTGATGACATTCAGTGTTAGCTGTGTGGACATATTGCGTGGATATGGAGAAAGGGACCAAGTACGCTCTGGACCAGTTCTGCGATGTACTGGACACTTACAAGGGTAGAGATAAGGTAAATATTTTTCATATTTGATTTATAAAATTATCTACATTGATAATAGTGAGTAAGCACACTTGTAGAAAAATGATGAATACACATGTTTTAAATAAATTGAGTCCAAATCATTAATAATAAGCGATTAAAATATTACGCTAAATAAATTTTTATTGATTAACATATAATTGAATTTTAATTATTAAATTTTATTGATTATATACCTCAACGGAATTCTTGATTCGTGTTTTGCTGTTTTGAAATCTTTTAATCTAATCTTATCTTTAGATTTAGGTTTTCTTTTAGATCAAAAGGCAATAAAAAAGTTAGTTTTAAGAAAGTTCAGAATAAGAACTATAACATTTACTTAAGTAACAATCATAGAGAATAATAAAATAAGTAATTTACAAAGAATGAGAACTTTAAATTTATTTGTAGTATATTTATAATTGAGTGGAATTCAACTTTTATTCAATTAACTGAACCACTTTTTATCATAATTAATTGAACTGGTTTTTTAATTTAATTGTCATTGCAGGTCTTGCGCACATTGTGTTACAGTACGAAGTTGATAGGGGGACTAGCCAAAAATGAGATCCTTGCCAAAAGAATGCTGTCTTTCAGCTCGAAAATGTCTGGCACTAGAGCCGTCCTGAGGTTGCTGGACGACCTGCCCATGTTGAAGTACAATTTAGATTACGGGCTCGGCCACGATGTAAGTAAACAATTTTGATCAATTGATTCAACCATACATGTAATTACACTAAGTTGAATTAAAGTTGCCTCAGTTTATATTAGTGAATTATCATTGTTTGTACAGAAAGTTAATGCACAGATAAGAGGAATTTAGATTACGTAAATATAAGAAATTACTTAGAAAAAATTTAAAATATTAAAGAAAATAGATGTGTTTAATAGCTCAATCAGATGTATTAAACCATGTTTAACCGTTTCCCGCAAAATTATTTTTGAAAGTAAAGAAATGGTGCCCGAGATATCTCGAGCGAATGCGGGAAGTGATTAATGCTCATTTACCTATAACTTAGAATTGTATATAATGTTTGATGCTTTCTCTACATGTGTTTTGGATAAAAGTGATGAAAGCAATCCTTAAAGTAGTAAAGATTTTCCAAAATTATAAATAATCTAGACTAGCTGCTGTTATGTTATGTATACTCTAATTTGATAAATATTTTAGGAACCGGACAAATTGATGGCATCTTTAGGTGTGGTAACAAATATAATCGACCAAATATACTACCCTGTGGAGAAGATGAGCTGGTTATTAGAGCACAAACTAATCGATGGAAATAATGGTAGCTCATGGGATACGGCTAGTTCCGTGTTTTGGGTAGCATCTATTTACCTCTCACTCCTGAGGTATTTAAAAAAAAATATTAACAATTCTTTTTTACTCATTGCAAAATATTATAATTACAGTAATGCTACATAAATATATATTTAATTTGCAGCAAAAGTGTTACCTTTTAAACATTAATATTTGTAATTTTTATTGTAGAAATCTTCGATACGTTACAGTGCTGCAACAACATAAAAAATGTGTAAAATCAGCCGACGGGTAAGCCAATAAATTATAAATATAATCAACTCGCCTTGAACATACAATTTTTCAGAGATGCAGTGGCGAGAATGTTGGCCCGACAAAAGTTCGAGATGTTGACATGCTTTCGATTAACTCTAGACTTAATCCATGCTGTGAATACTCTACCCAAAGGATACCTGTGGGGCGACAGACTGAACACTTGGCAAGTGGGCTTGGTGGCGACGATATCGTCCTTTTTGGGAATGTACCAGCTCTTCGCCAAACGCAACTTGTCATGATCGACGCTGATATTAATTATAATTAGTGCGTGCGTTTTGATATTTATTGATGTTTACGGTTGTGGAAATAAAGCAATATTTTTAATTGTTTCAATACTAGTTTTTTCTTAAAACACAATTTAAATACCATAACTATTTTACCATTATATTGACAAAATTCGTAATTGAATAATAATTCATTCTAAATAACTTTGACGTGCGCATTGATAACTTTAATTTCAATCAATTGTAGTCACCTTGTACTTGAAGCACAAAAATGTCGCCAACTTTAGCAACCACTATACCATCTATAAATATGTATCTATGATTCAAATGTGACTGTCGGTGAAAGAAGGTTATGTCATAGTGGTTTTATTTATCAATTTATCGAAAAACTGTGTGTAAATGTGAAACAGGACATCGCCGACGCCGACAGTGAAGCAGTAAGCAGGATAAAGTGCAACCGAACGAATCGCCGATCTAAAAATATCATTTATAGGTTATTCCAATTTAGTCAATTTCGAAAATGTTTAACTTTACCAGGGCGTTGATTAGAAGCCCCAAAGGCGCCCTGGGCGGTTTTACGAACAGGGTGGTGACTTTGTCGACGTCCACATCCGCAGAACTGAAGGCGAACAATCAAATCGAGAATGACGATCCAGCGAACAACACGGTCAAGAGCAAGAAGACTGTGAGGAGTAGTAACATCGTTGCGGCGGCGTTCGCTTCCTTGAATAACGAAAGTGCTAGCAGTAGTGATATAAAAACGCCGTTCACTGACAACAGGATAGGTCAGGCCGACACTGTCGACGATTTGTTATCGATATCTGACGGTGCTGGTGTTTCCAGGCAACATGCACTTAAGGTAACTTACTATATATAAAAATAACAGTTTTATTTCAATCTTTAATTTATGAATGAATTAAATGAAATAGAAGATTGAGTAAGTATATTTATTTTTATTACTAATTATGTTATCTGCAGGTTGTGTCGGCATTGGCTGATTGGTCATCAGTTGGCAAAATAAAATTGGCAGATTTCGAATCTGATCCGAGGTTTATAAAGCTGTGCAAAGTGTTGACCAAAGGTAACTTTGTTGCAAAGGGTAGTCGCATGAATAACAACCGCAGCGAAGATCTCTCCACCATCATGAGCGTGACTGCTGATGATGAAGCCGCTAAATTAGTGGCCAGTATTACAGTTCCACAGATGGTAAAAGTAAGTATATTTATAATTTTAATAAAAGTTGTGAAAATTTTTTTATCTTATTTATATAGCAACTATGTATTCTTATTTACTTAATTTTCATGTATTGATTGATTGAGTTATGTGAAGATCAAATTAGGTTGACGAATAAAGCATTAATAACCTTTCTTCACACTTTTAAAAGTGTTTATTTGTCAAAGTATGTAATGTAATCAAGTTTTTATTGTGCCTTAGGTTATGCAAACGTTAGCAATGAAGAAACGAAGGTCTACAATGTTGCTGCGATCGCTGGCATTCAACATAACGAGAAACAAGGAGAAACTGGACCTGAAACAGTGTGCAGACTTGTTGTACAGCATGGCTGTGCTAAATTTTCCGGACGAGAATCTGCTGGAGCGCATCGGTAATGACATCGTCGCTTCGTTGAACGATTCCTTGAAAAAGAGTGCGGTCGTAGGATCAATTCTGACCAGTCTGGGTCTCTTACGGTACAAAGATGAAGGTATGTAATATCAAAAAGTAATAAAAGCCTTTATACCACACATATGCATAAAAATATAATTTCAGAATTTACGAATTGTTTATTTTATCATTTTTCAGTTGGTATTTTGGATGGATTGTGTACGTGGATGTTAAAAAACCAAGAGATTTGCCGACCGCAAGACCTCTTCGCATTATTTCAGACGATCGCCGTTCTCAATTTTGAACCGGCGAATGCCTATCAACTTTATCAGGTGATTAAACGACGTGCCTCATACGTGTTATAATTCAAGCCTTAAAAATTCCAGACATTAATACCACAAATGACGTACTCAGACTCGCAAAAGCCGGCCCTTTGGTTGGATTTCGTTTGGTCCTTGGTTCTACTGAACGAGGCCACACCAGAACACATTTCCAGTGTGCTGAATGAAAAGTTTTTGCAGGAAATTGTTGGTGTGTTAAAAAACCGAAGAGGAATGCTATTTTATACATATTAATAATTCATTTTTTTTAGCGGATAATCCTTTAAGTGTATCCAGCAAGCTGAAATTACTGAACGTTAATGCGGCTGCCTGTAATTTAATACCATCCTATTCCGGCCCCAAAATTGATTCGGAATCGGCACTATTGAAACTCACCCTCACACGAACGAAAGAGAAAGAAGGATTTGTTGCGTCTGTGCTGGAGACGTTGAAGAATTTAATGCCCTCTGATAAGTTTATAACGACGAATGTTAACACGGGGATGGGATTTTATATAGGTTTGTTCACTGTTCAATTATTTTTAAAATAATAATAATGAAGACAAATAATTTCCACTCTTCAGTTTTTGTTATAAATTGTTTCACATATTTGTTTAATTCAACTAAAATTGAATTAACTCCTTTTTATATAATTAAATTAAATTATTCATTGTTGGGTGCAAAAAATTGACTCAAAACATATTTTCATTCACAATTTTAATTGTTAAAACCTTACATTTATATATTCTCTCTTTATTATTACAGATGCTGAGTTTATATTAGATAAGAAATGCACTCCTGTAATAAAAAGCAGTTATAATCCGTCAGAACACGTTAAGTAAGTAAACAAAATATCAATTTTTAAGCATTTAACAAATTGAAATGAATCACAACGAATATCCCCTTTATTAATTTATTTAATACTTTCAGGGTTGCGATAATGATCCAAGAGTACCACGATATGTGCAGGGGTCGTGTAGAGCCCACTGGTATGAATGTGTTCATCAAAAAGCTACTAGAAGTTAAAGATTACAAAATCCTCCATATACCATACTACGAGTACAAACTTAGAGACAAATTGGTCCATCGGGTGCAATACCTGGAGAAGAAGATCAAGTCGTTGGTGCAGTCCTAGTTCGTAAAATAGACGTAAACGTAAATAAAAACATTCTTGTGTTACCAACTAATCTTTCAATTAAAGATGTCTAAGAATATTATTTATTATTAAAATCTATTGTTTACACATGATGTTTTAAATTAAATTGTTTTTATTATACACATTATCAAATAATTATTATAAATCCTATGTTTAACATTAAAATATAAACAATTGTCTATTCAAAAATTGATGATTAATTAATAAAGCACTAAAAACCTTTCTGTGAATTTAAATAAAATTTGTGAAGAAAGATTTTTAGTGATTTATTAATTAATCAAGCTTATCTTCACGTAACACACAAAAATCAAATTGAAAATTAATGTTTTATCTTATGAATAAAATAAAAAGTATTTGAATTCTTTATTATGTAGATAAGTTAATTATATTATCTTGCTAATAATTTAAATGCTTTAATAAATTATTCTTACGATGAAATTAAGATACATTACTTTTTTGTATCATAAAAGAGGTAAAATATAATATGAATTAAATTTTACAACAGAGTGTACTTATTTCAGTTACAAACCTAGTTACAAATAACTTTCACGAGCCACTATTGGAAACACTGCGAAAATTGATTTGCGTTGGTATCTCTTTTAAGTCCGTTTTACACCGTACCAAGCAATCAAAGAATAACCAGCAAAATATTTCCGTTCATACAAATATAATAATCATGTAATCACACTAAATACGTTAACAAATTAAGAATTGACGATTTTCAATCAATAATGATTAAATTTGTTGCGTAAATAAACTTAAATATTATGATAATTTTTAGTCGAGTGTAAATCATCCCAAAAGAGACGCCGTTATCGCCACGCCATTTTCCCGTTAGTTCTCGTCCGCCCCTTGTTGTTGCTGCTTCGTCTCGTTAGCTTTTCCTCGCTTCCCTTTCAATAACGTAAGTGAATCTTTAAATACAACAATAACAGACCGATGTGACTCATTTGTGAATAAAATAAATTATTCTGCATGAATAAAAGTGTAAACCGCCTCGGCTTCAAGCCCCCTCTTTAGATCAATTCGCCGGACTTCTTTAATTATTAGTTCATTAAAAATCATTCAGTGCCCTTTTCATGTTTAAATTGTGTAAACGCCGTTAAGTTGTAATTTCTAAAGTTTATAAGGGTTACATTTTATTCCTACGCAAAATTATGCCGCGTTTTTTTCTCCGTAATGCTAAAATGGCGACCGTATTTGTATCTTTGGCGTCATAGCGTCATCAATTTAAAGGGTTGACAAATGAAGATGCTTTTTTTTTATTATCGACATGAAATGTAATAATCGATCCACTTTAAACATAATGGTTTTGATTTCTGTGTAGAAATTTTTGTTAAAGAGTTTTATAGAAAGGCCGGCATTTATCAATGCCGCCATTAATACCCAATGGCGGTGAATGTACCGGTGTTTTCATGTAATAGGTTTAATTATCTTTTAAAACATCGTATATAAAGGTAGTAGGTTGTAATGCATTAATTAAACAGACGCTTCAGTATTATTTGTTTACTTTTAACATAGTTGCCAAATATTGATCAACAAATTAATATCAAAATGCGTTATTTTAAGAAAAACAAAATTGCAACATAATTGTTTACATCGTTACAATAATATAAACTGGATTTGATTATGGTCAATTAATTACGTTTTCATTAATATTTAGTTATTTTAGAAATAAATATAAAATTGGTAGAGTTTGTGAAAATGGATCTATTCTCAACATCGATCTCGGGAGATAGTGTGACGTAACTCGTATATACAAAATGGCGCCCTTTCCCGCCATATTTAAATAAACGTTACATTCTATATATTATTTTCAATTACGCTATACAAGTTAATTATTTGACAACTTATGATTATATTTATTTGTTTAAATAAATAATTGGGTCTTATTTAACTCATAGCTGGGGCAAACATGTGAAATACAAAACATCCATACATTATGTATAGATGTATTATGTAAATGATTTTTTAAATGAATGATTCATTATTGTATCACTCAATCTTATCTTTAAATAATAATTATAATAATTTTTTTTGTATATAAAGAGACTTAATGTGTTAGTCATACTTAAAATATTTATTATAATCGTTACTTATTCTATAGGTTTTAAAAGTTAAAATATAACAACACAGTTAGAGGGTTTCACATTTATCGTTAATCACGGAAACATGTTTTATCTAATGAAGCCATTGTGTGGTGAAACATATTGTAGTGATTAACAATTAAAGTTGAAACTGTGTTGTTTTATTTCAATGTATTTTGGAGTTTCTTAATATATCCTCCATCAATTTATTACCTTACACCAGAAAATGCAAAAAGGCTAATAAAGATCATATAAAATAAATAATCAGCTTTAAAAAATATCAACTTTTTCATAATTACTATTAATGAGATAAATTAGTTGAAAATTTAGGTATTTTTTTCTATTTTATTTAATACTTTCATTTTACGTGAATTTAAAATTTTATTATTCCTTAGAATATGATGGACAAAGAAGACAGAGATAGATCCAGAGACCGCGAACGTACCAGGCGTGACCGTCCCACCCGTTTCTCGGACACGTCCAGAGACAGGAGCATGGACCGCGGAAAGGACCGGGGCGGCATGAAATCGTCCAATTGCCGCGTCTACGTCTCGAACATTCCCTACGAGTACCGTTGGCAGGACCTGAAGGACCTCTTCAGGAGCCAGGTCGGAGAGGTCGCGTTCGTGGAGCTCTTCGTCGACGAGAACGACAAGCCCAGGGGTTGCGGCATCGTCGAGTTCTCCGACCCCAATTCAGTCAAAAAGTGCTTGGAGAGCATGCACAGGTTCGAGCTCAAAGGCCGCAAAATTGTCATCAAGGAGGACTTTGGTAATTCCCGCGATAAATTCGGCAACCTGATTGGTGGAAAGAGGAGGGAAAACAGAGATGACAACAGGGATAACAGGAGGGACGATAGGCGCGGTGGTTTCGATAACATGTCCCACGGAAACAATCAAAATATGGGTAATATGGGACCACCATCGATGATGGATAAAGGATGGGGTAACAATAATACATACGGCCTGAGCCCTGCATTTTTGGAAGAATTAGGAATCAATACACCCCTCAATACCCGTGTATTTGTTGCAAATGTAAGTATTCTTTAATAATTTTGATTAGGGTTTTTCGTTACTCCACAATTTTTTTTTATCAATATATATATATATATAGATAGTTTGATGTACGTATCACGTTTTGGATTGTAATGTTTTGCAATAAGATGAAAAGAGAGTGGTGTTCTTGTTGCTAGTGAATCTTCTATGAAACTTGGTCGTACAGATTTCTGAACCTACTGCACTCTTATGCAGTATATGGAATTTTATAAGTTTTTTAGAACAAAAAAGAATTTTAAGTTTAACCTATTTGGATTAGAATTTTAGTTATACGGTTGTCGAATAAATTTTGTAACAGGTTTGTCTTACAGTTGGAATATAAAGTTGATAAGAAGAAGCTGAAAGAGGTGTTTAGGATGGCGGGAAAAGTACACTGTGTTGAGATGCCTCTGGGCAAGGATGGTCAGAGTCGGGGTTTCGCTGTAATTGAGTTTGATCACCCGGTAGAGGCTGTTCAAGCTATTTCTATGTTCCACAATCAGCCGTTGTATGATCGCATAATGACTGTTCGCATGGACCGCGGCGGCGAGAGGGACAAGATGCCGGAGGGTTTGAAATCCATCGGTCCTGGTTTGGGAACGAACGGTGAGCCTCTTCGTGACGTCTCTAGGAATCTACCTTCCCTTTCAAACAATGGCAACCAACAGAATTCCAATAGTGGTCCAGGTATATTAGGAGCTGTCCCTAATTTGCAATTGGGTGTGAACGCAGCAAACGCTTTGAATAACTTGAACGTCGGTAATTTGGGTAACTTGAGCTCGACGTCCGCTGTCCTTCAAGCGGCGAATTTGGCCGGAGTCGGGGGCTTGTCTAGTAATTTGCTCGCCGGCGGTCTGGGAAATACGGACTTGACGTTAGCCGCCAATCTCGTTCAAAACACTCCTTCTTTGGCTGCATTAGCAGCATCAACGACCAACTTGAATAATCAGTCGAGCAATTTCAATCGGTCCGACAGTCAATCCAATTTCATGTCCAATCAAAACACCGGATTCGGTAACTCCGGTAACTCTTCAAATATGGGAAACAGAAACTACTCGTCGTACGATTCGAAACCGGGGTTTAATTTCGGAGGCAGCGATAGGGACAGCCGCTCCGCTTCCAACACAAATATGTACAGCAGCATGAACAACGGCGGACAGATGCGAGGAGGCTCAAACATGAAGCAGAGTTTCTCGAAGAAGATCTTAATCGCCAATGTAAGTTTTATTATTGTTTAAGTATAGGATGTTTGGTTCACCGAGATTTTTGCAGTTGCCTCCTACCGCGAGCTACAAAATGTTGAACGCTAAATGCCAGGAATTCGGGACTGTTGAAAATGTGGAAGAGCATGGTTCAGGAGGCATTGTTGTTACCTTCCACTCTGAGTGGGAAGCCGAACGTGCTATAAGTATCCTTTGCATATAAATGTTATTTCTTCTTTATCACTTGATTATTCTGCATACACGAACAAATGGTGTTATTCATCAAAATGACAAAACATTCAAAAATAAAACATTCATTTGGGAGTTGTGATTGTCCTCATTGTTTAACTTTTATTGGCACTATTTTTGAAGTATTTTAAACCTTAAAAATGATAATAATTCTGCAGGATCTTTGAAGGCCTTTTAATTGATTGGAAAGAAAAGTGCCTCTCTTATTGCAGATTTGTTAATTACTAATTGTGGTGAATTGTTTAACTAATTCCTCATAATTTTTCTTGTCAACAGTTTTAAATGATCTTACAGGAGTTATATCGTAAATAAACAAAAAAAGGATAAAATATGTGGTGTGAAGTAATTAAAAATTTGATGATACAAAAATATGTTGTCCACTTGAGGTCATGGTTGCTTTTTTGGGGCCTTTTTCTAAAAATTAATTGTTAATTGAGGTTTTCTAAAAAAAAATTAATTAATTAATTTATGAGGAATGGCATATAGCGTTTCTTTTTTTTCATTTTTTGATGGCATTTTCAACATTACAAACTCTCAGGGTTATTAAAATTATGACACTTGTTGTTTTCCATGTTTTTTTTTGGTACGTGTTTCGAATATTTTTTTTGGAACTCAAAACACGTGTCTAGAAACTTCCAACAAAAACATGGAACACAACTAGTATCATAATTTTAATAACCCTGTGAAATACCAGTTCCATCAAGAGTGTAACCTAGGAAGTATTAATTTCATTACAAACTCCTAAAGGAATGATTTAAAATTTTTTGTTTATTTTGGTGATTATGAAATAAGTTGATAATTGAACATTATTCTTCTACATTTAATTATACATTTGTTTTACTTTATTTAAATTCTAATGTTGTTACTGTGATAAATTTTTATTTAAATTGTTAGTTTATAGTTTAATTTTGAGAAAATTTTATTGCCACAATAATAATACAAAGTGAGTTTTTCCTTAATGTGTTTTACAGAAAATATGGATCGTGCTAGGATCGATGGTCGTACAATTGACGTTCGTTTAATTTAAATTTAGCCGACAACATTCTTATTTTGATAGATTTAAGAAAACATTATTTTTATATGTTATGAGTTTCAGGTAGAAAAAAAAAAACGGACCCGACACATTCGTTATATTAATTTTAATGAACATTATTTTGTGTTTTGAGTATTCCTTACGTTCATTTAATGTCTAATCGTAATTTTTATCTTAGGTTAGTGTGATGTAAAAAAAAAAATAATTATGTGTGTGCTGATCACTAAATATATACCGACCACAATCTCTCTTGTTCTCTGCTCCTCATTTCTCTCTAATGGGGCCCCCCCACGTACGTTTCTTTACATTATGCAAGGGCTCGTGTCGTAAGTTTTCTCGTTGTGCGTTCTTCAGGTGGTTTTAAAAAATGGCTTTTTTTGGGTAAGTTGTACAAACACAATGTTTTATTTTTTTATCTTTACTTAGATAATATTACTGGATATTTGGGGTGGATTGAGAAAGCGCATCCGTTCTCGGGGGTTAGTTGGATCTCTTGTATCTGCTGTCCTTTGCGTGTGTTTGTCTACTCCACTGTTTCTTTTATTTCGTTATCATATAATGTATTAATGCGATGCTCGATGCTAATGTGTTTTATTTTTAGTACCCTTATGATATTGCTTGTAACTGTGGATGATGATGATGATGAATCGGAGGAATTCTTAAGATGAATTTTTGACACGCGCAATTGGATGATGATACCAGATTGGAGGATGTAAGAAGATGGAGAATTTTGATGGATTAATTGGAATAACAGATGGATGTGTTTTAATTGTGTTGTACAATTTGCAGAATAAATATATTTTTTTAAATATGTTAATAATTTTCTTGTTTTTACCTGATTCTGTTTTCTACATCATTATTATTTAAAACAAGTTATAGTGTTTTGGTGTGGTTTAACTTCTAATCAGTTTGGATTTTCAATTTAATCTGACAATTTAGAATAAGTTTTATTATTAAGAGTAAATTTTTAAGATAATTTAGGTGTTTTAATGTGTTGAAGTTATAAATATGAATAATTCGTTATAAAATCAAATTTATTTTGTATAAACAAATAAGTTTAATTAATCATCTTTAAAATGAATTATTAAATTTGATACTAGTGCCATCTTTTGGGGAGTAGCTGGATAGCTGGATACATATTTAAAATATTTTTTGTTCTTTTTTAAATAGATGTTATTAATATTGCAATAACGATTGCGTTTAATCCTTAAATAAAAGCTTATTTTTAAAACGTAAAAATTAATAATTATAAATAGGTTGTCAACCCTAATCAAAATAACTTTCGATATAAACATAATTCTAAACAATGCACACGAAGAATGTCTCAGTTTCGACCAATCAGATCGCTCCGTCTCGATCGACCTTGACGCTGTCTTATAATTTCCGAGCACGGAGAATCTCGCATCGCATTTGAAATTTCCGTGCAAACCGGTCGATCTCGACAATGCTCCGATTACTAAATAGGGTCGTCAAGGTGCAGCGATGCGCCTATTCAACACCGGCGCCGAAAATCCAGCCGGACATCATGTACAGCGGGGTAAGTAATCGTTTCCCGTCATCGAAAAGTTTTTTTGCCCTATAATTATTATCCCAGTCTCTGCCGGACATTAGATCGTATTTATAGCCACCAATCTCGACAACGTGTTCTGTTGTGTTCGTGGTGTTTGATTGTGTTATCTCTATTTACTTAATTGAAATGACTCGAGATTATTATTAATTATGCAATAATTTCTACGTGCGCGGAAAGAAAAATAGTTTCAGATGTTTACTCAACGCCCACTTGTTAATTTTAATTATAAAATTTATTTTTACATTAGTAAATAAGAAATTTAATGTTCCAAACAAATAATGAAATTGATAACTGTTTATTTATTAAATTGAAGAGATATTTTTAGTAATTACATAAAAAACAGTCGGCGCCTAAAATCGCACTAAAGTAATATTGCGTTCAAAAAAGATTGTTAAAACATTAAAAAGATAATTTAAAAAAATACATAGAAATGCCGCTTGTAAAAACGTAACGAAAATAATTCTTCAAATAAAAATTTACATTACTGATTGTGTTAAGCATAATAATAACTCTTAATTCTAACAACTATTGAAGTAATCGAATTAATAGACGTGATAACAAACAGTGCTACAAAGCGTAAACATTTGTTATCGTCGCCTTATTGTTCAATTATATTTCTTAACAAAGACCGCTATATGCGTCTCGCCAATATCAGCACAATAATTAATTTTGCGGTTTCAGTAAATTTATATTTCGATTCACTAAACGAACGATTGTTTTTTTTTATTTACTAACTGAATATATAGTGTAATCCTTGAGCCGTGGAAATTAACGTATTATTTCACCGGATTTATACTTCACTAATTATACACCAGTTAAGAAATTTGACCAGCATTTAAATCTTGCTTAACTATTAACGTAATTATCAATTTTATTGAACTTAATTACATATTATAAACGCCTTCATTAGAAGTAATTTTTCAACAAAATATTTACCATTAAACCTATTTTTCATCTATAGCCGCTGTTTTAACGAGTAAAGTACATCATTAGTATATTCTGAGTTTCATTTAGACAGATATGTTAAAACTACTGTATTAATAATAATAAATATGTTGGTTGTGATAGTAAATTTCAATGGAAAAATGTTTATACAACAATTTATTGCGCAAGTTTAGAGTTACACGTCTCTAGTTTCGAGTTTTGCAGGTACATAATTATCAGTATTTTCAATTAAAAAATGAAAAAAATAGATAAAGAATAGAAAAGGTATCCATAAATAATCGATAAGATGAACTTTGTATTTGAATATTTTTCTGCTTAAAATATTAAATTCTATTTGTGATATTTGTAGGGCCTATGGAGAAACTGTTCCTTTATTGGTGCTGTAATTTGCTCAATTAAGTAACCACACTCGACTGAATTGAAATATCTCATTTAATGATAATCTAGTGTCGAGTGTAAATAATCATATCATAGAAGTGTTTTCTTTACTGTTTACATTTACATTTTTTTTTTTGTTATTTCCACTCGTAAAAAGCGTCTGACAATTATTTAGATTACGTCAATAATATTAATTTTTGCATTTGGTTTTTTTTTTCGTAACGGCCTCGAACTCTTAATATTAAACCGGTATTTGTTAACGTGTTGGTTGTGCATATATTTTTAATTCTAATTTTATAATAAATTTGATTTTTTTTTTCTCTGGCCTATGGCCTTTTGTCTTAGGCATATGCCATTCAGTCACGACTGATTTTTTGTTTGTTTGTAGATTTTCATCAATAATGAATGGCACAAATCGAAATCGGGTCAGACTTTCCAGACCGTGAATCCGGCCACCGGAAAAGTGATCGCCGAGGTACAGAGGGGCGGCAAGGAGGACGTTGACGCCGCCGTGAATGCCGCACACGACGCCTTCAAACTGGGATCTCCGTGGAGGGCGATGAATCCATCGCAGAGGGGACGGATTTTGTACAAATTGGGCGATCTGATTGAACGCGACGCAAGCTACATCGCCGTATGTAGATAAATTGATGTTTAAATTTTTAATCATTTTAATTTTCTAGAGTTTAGAAACGTTAGATAATGGAAAACCCTACACCATGTCCTATAATGTCGACGTGCAAGCGGTGATTGGCTGTATAAGGTACTGTGCTGGTTGGGCCGATAAAGATCATGGAAAGACGATCCCGATTGATGGAAACTACATGGCGTACACTCGCCACGAACCGGTGGGCGTTTGCGGGCAGATTATTCCATGGAATTTCCCCCTTCTTATGTTCGCGTGGAAGATTGGGCCCGCACTGGCTATGGGAAACACGATTGTGCTGAAGCCGGCTGAACAAACACCACTCACGGCTTTGTACGTCGCGGAGTTGGCCAAAGAGGCCGGTTTACCACCAGGTGTATTAAACATTGTACCAGGTTTTGGAGATGCCGGAGAAGCTATTGTTAAAAGTCCCAAGGTAAAGTTATTTAATCATAATTAATTTAATCTTTATTAATTAAATATTTAATTTAGGTTGATAAGATTGCTTTCACCGGTTCGACGGAAGTGGGTATGAAGATCCAACAAAATTCCGGAATCGGTAACCTGAAACGCACCACCTTAGAACTGGGCGGAAAGAGTCCTAATATCATCCTAGCCGATGTAAACATCGAACAGGCTGTAGAGGCCGCTCATCAAGGTTTATTCTTCAATCAGGGACAGGTGTGCTGTGCAGGATCCAGAACTTTCGTCGAGGAGAAAATCTACGATGAATTTGTGGAGAGGTCAGTGGAGCGCGCTAAAAAGAGGGTTGTAGGAGACCCGTTCGAAAGTAATACCGAACAAGGCCCGCAGGTGGATGAGACGCAAATGAAGAAAATCCTCGAACTAATCGATTCCGGTGTTAAAGACGGCGCTAAATTATTAGTCGGTGGAAAGCGATTCGGCGAGCAAGGGTATTTCGTCCAACCTACGGTTTTCGCCAACGTCGAAGACAACCAGAGGATTGCCAAGGAGGAAATTTTCGGGCCGGTTCAACAGTTGTTTAAGTTTAAAAATATGGATGAGATCATCGCCAGGGCGAACGATACGAATTACGGATTGGCCGCTGCGATCTTCTCCAAAGATATCGACAAAGTGAATTACCTGTTGCAAGGAATAAGGGCTGGAACGGTTTGGGTGAACTGCTACAACGTCTTCGGCGCCGGCGTACCGTTCGGAGGTTACAAGGATTCCGGTCACGGAAGGGAATTGGGCGAATACGGATTGAGGCAGTACACAGAGGTTAAATCCGTCGTCACGGCGATCCCAAAGAGAATCGGTTAATTTATCTATAAGGAAAAGAAAATGCATATTTTTAATCTATTTTTCTATATTTAATTTAAATAAATAAGAAGGCTGTTACAATTTATGTACAATTAAACAGAACGTACTTTCTATAATGATGTTTTTTTTAATTATTATTTACCCTAGAAATTAACAGGAATATAAAAATATGCTTTTTTTGGGTTAATTTAGATAAAGCTATCGCTAGCAGAGGATTGCGGTCGGGTTACTTCCGCCAATACTGAGCAAATTTGTGGAGTTGTTCGACCACAACGGCGACCACTGCTGTGACTGATAAATCTATTAAATTTTGCATGTAGTGAACGGCTTCCTCGTCGCCTAAATCTAGGCGGAGTTTGTCTTGCACTTTCCTCACTGCTTTGTCCGGTTCCAGCGCTATGTCCGGCACACTGGCGTCCACCATCAAGGAAAAGAGATTTAACATTAAATTCGCATGCCTAAAACAACAACAACAAAAAAAGAATAACCATTTCTTATTACAATCAAAATTAAATTACTTTACTTACTAGAAATTTGAATATAACTTATGAGTTTACTAAACAAACACCTACTTTAACCATTTCCCGCATATGCCTGAGATATTTTGGGCACGAGTACATTACGTTCAAAAATAATTGTGCGGGAAGGGGTTAAAGATTTATTTAATTTTTACATAAATATTCTATTTCACATTAATGTCTTACTGATTTTTCTTTCAATACTAATTTACATAAATTCAGCGTATTCCTAACCTACTTCAACAAATTTTATCATAAACTATAGATTAAATCTTATACCACATGAGTTAATCTAATGTCACTAACTTTAAATTTTAATCATACCTTCGTAAATGTAAAAACGCCGTATAACATTGCTTCCTGAACTCCTGATAGTGATCAGAGTTAACGCCGCCCATCCCGTCTACCATTTCCTTGCTCAACTTCATCGGTGGAGGTAGTGGCTTCGGATCTCTGCCCAGAATGTATCCGAAATCGATGTGGAAAAGTTTACCAGAAGTGGTCAGCAAGAGATTATCCAAATGCCGATCACCAACACCCAACAAATACGTAATCACGCAATAACCGGCGCACGAACGCACGTAGGTGTCCATTATCTCAGGCGCTATACCATACGGCCCGCTCTCCGATGGATGGTGCTTCCTAAAGAAATTATGTATACTACCTAAAAATAAAAATTTAAATACTTTAACACTATTGTTGGTTTGAGTTTCACTTGTGTTTATAAGGAATAAACGGTGTGTTATTTTCATTTAAATACTTAAATTAATTAATACCTTCATTAGCTAATACTTCAGCAACGGTTACGGAATCGATAAATTGAACGAATCCATGTTTAGTGCTCATCGCCAACACCCGATATGGCGTTAACTTTAAATCCAGATTCTCCCTCCTTAAAAGTTTATCCATCAACGTAATCATCTGCAGAATGAGCTGATCCTGTCGTAAATCATCGCCGTGTTTGAATATGGCAACGTATTCGGTAT
The DNA here is from genome assembly GCA_963969525.1 of Ontholestes murinus. Taxonomy (NCBI): domain Eukaryota; kingdom Metazoa; phylum Arthropoda; class Insecta; order Coleoptera; family Staphylinidae; genus Ontholestes; species Ontholestes murinus. The sequence goes on along the minus strand of OZ018394.1, from coordinate 4,892,914 downwards.
CGTTCGTCGTGGTGAAGTGTAACTTCGACGGCATTAGCGCGGATTTAAAGAGGCTGGCCTTTTGCGGGATGATGCCTTTAATTTGTACGTTCGGGTCCAGTGGAAAGGGCATCGGGTCGAATTTCATAAAGTTAAATTTCGAATCGGTACTAGCGAGCAGTTGCTGGAGTTTCTCCGCCTTTTTCTTGCGGTTTCCGCTTTCACCCGATACAGTTTTCACCAGTTTCACCAACTTATCTATAAACTTCTGTTGTCTGGCTAGGAAATCACGTCTCTTCTGCATCTCCGGATTTCCCTTGAAAAGGGTCCGCGAGAAGGTTTTCATCACTGTTAAGTACATTTCTCTTACAACGACCTAAAAGTTATAAAAAATATTACTTTTCATTTCGTATAAGTTAATAGAGAATAACAAATTTATCTTAAAAAGTTTATGTATAATGAAATGTGTAAATAAAGATATGATTGTTTACATCTTGTTTGATGGTGTGTTCCTGATCTTCGCATTCGATCAGTAGATACCAATAGAAATAGTTAGCGAGGGCGGAATTTTTACACGCCCTCTTGATCAAAAACGAGGCCAAGTCCTGTGCGTCCTCTTCGTCCTTCAGCTCGCTCTGTAACGTATCCGTGTTTCCCGAGTCCGTGTTTAGGTTGATGTTTTGCAACAGATTTTCAGGTAGAGTGACGGCCCTCTGTATAGGATCCACCTCGATCACACTGTTGACGTTGGAAGCAGCTATTTGATCGGCTTGATTGTAACTAGCCGACCGGTTCATCGCTATCGGTTCGTTTATTAGTGTGCTGTTACTTTCTTTACTATCCTTCTTCTCCAGTAAGTTTTCCTTATCGTCTTGCGTCAACGGGACTTCTCTACCCGGAGACACTCTTTTATAAGCTGAAATATTTAATGTATTATAAATATAATAAATAACTATTATTACTAATTATTTATTACCTTCTTTAATAACTTCAAAGTTTTCATACTTTAAAGCCTGAACGAGCTGCAAGAGGTACAACATCAAATCCTCATCGGGCGCTTGTTGTAACCTGGAGATCGCGTACATCCGAACGGAGGGATGTTGGAAATTAGGACTCAACAGCTCCAGCGCGTCCTCGACGTCCATGGGCGCCCATATTTCGAGCATGGAGAGCGCCTGCCGCACCTCGCTGTTCTGATTCCAGTTGACGCACTTGAGGAACTTGGTGAGCGCCTTCTTCTGGTTGCTCAGGTAAAACCGGAACTTCCATACGTAGTCCTGCTCCTCGTTGGACAGCTGCTTGGTGGCTGGATAGGAAACGATGCAGTTGAGCATGTCGCGCACGGTCGCCGTCGGTTTCGCATCTTTGTCAGAAATGCCGCTCCTCAGCGATCTGGCCAATTTGTGGTGTTTGCTCTCCACCAAATTTTCCTGTTTCGAGACAAAATAAACTCCATAGCACGTTGAAACACATTGCGGTGTACACGCGAAGCCGTAAATGATGTGTGTAGTAGAGGGTTTTACGGTAATGGGATTAGTATTAGTTACAACCGGTTAAAATGTAATTATAATTAAAATATTTAATTATAGGAAGCATCATGATACACCTTGCCGTATTTGCGACTAGTCAGCAACTTATGGATTATTATTTTTACATACCTTTAGTATTTCATGGTCAGGAACTGTAACGATATCCGCCTGCGCCCTGAATTGATACACGTCGTCGCCGTCCTGCTCGAAGTAGACGATGTAATGCGGCACGTTGTCGACGGTTATTATCGGAAATTCGACCATTAAGTACATATAGTCGGAGGAACGTTTCTCCTTCTCGTGTATCATTTCGAGTTCTCTGAAGGCGAGCCGGTCCAGCCAGTCGACTTTCGTCATGTGTCCGTTGCGGTGTTTCTTGGCCAGCTTCGCCAACCTCTGCATCTGCTCCTTGCCGTTATCCCTCGCTTTACCCGGTGTCGTGCTCGGTGCATTTCCATCAGCCTCTTTATTTGGCCAAACCCTAAGGTCTAACATACCCTATATAATAAATAATAACATATAAATGGAAATAATATAATAATTTAATTATCTCTTATTCCACAATGTTTCACCAAGAGGTAAATGAGAAAAACATTCATGAAATATATAAAAATAGACACTTAACAATTTTAATAGTGTTCGAAATGTACATTTAGTGATTAAATAAAATAGTGAAGTAAGAAATATAACTGTGTTTATTTAATTAAATAATAAACTTCACATAACTCGCAAATAAATATTCATACTTAACAATTTTAATAATAATAATATTTGACCTAATTTTATTACAACTAAAGTTATAACTAATCAAATAAAAACAAATTCAATTCAGTTAAATATCTCTCCCTAAAATAGTAGCAATGATTTCAGAATTAACGTTTTTAATTTATATATAAATTCAAAAAGGTTACCAATTGAATTAAGATTAATTATAGTGATTAGAAAATTATATACAATTACAATAAAATATAGAAAACTTAATAGGTTTGTTTGGATTAATAAACTTATTTTCCCAATGTCTTACTTAGTTTTCTTAATTTATGAAATGTTATTATTTTTATTACACTTATTTAAGTTTTAGAAAAAAAATCAAATTTTTCATTTTTTAAAATCAAGAAGTTTATAGAAATTTTGTTGTAATGAAAGTTCTTTAATTATTTACCATCTTTAATGTCTGAAAAATACAATTTACTTAATTTATGTAGAAAATCTACTAAAATTAAACATTTTGTTTTTTTTAATGTTTAAAATCTATTATGGTTTTTTGGATGGACATTACACATAAAATTTCTTAGTACTTTTATAAAATTGCTAAAATATAACATCCAAACGGATCTCACTCTTTAAAAAATCACTATATATAGTCTGTTCGTTGGATCTTCCGTCGTACGTCACAAACTATCACTTCGAGAAACGACGCAAAAACATTCACAAATAAAAAACTTTTTAACTTTGTTTGTATAACACGGACTTTATTTAGTGACTATAGTTTCGACAATTCGAAAATTCGAAACTATAGTCACTAAATAAAGTCCGTGTTATACAAACAAAGTTAAAAAGTTTTTTATTTGTGAAGAATTATGTATAACGAAGTAGAAGCCTCCACTGTTAACAGTTTTTTCAAAAACATTCAGTCTGATAAAGTAAACCAAATGCGTTAGAAAAAGAACGCACTGATTTTTACTGACAAACTTATAATAGAATTTTATTTAAATATTAAATCCGCACATAAAATTTAATTAAGAAATAATTTACATACCTGTCTGAACACACCATATTTACTAAACAATGAAATCGTCGTGCCTCCAACCGGCGACAGCTTGTTCAATCCAGCGCAGTCATAAATAGTCATAGCTAATTGTGCGGTTCGTGGTAAATCCTTAAATTGCACCGGTAAAGTCACCCATTCATTCCAGCTGTAAATCATAATAAACACTAACAAATCTAATACCACAAATCAATATACATACTTCCATCTTGTAGTGAAGGATTTATACGAGGTTGAAATAGGCAAAGCGAGAGGCTCATTCTGGTCGTACACCTGACACACGACCATCAAATCAGCACAGTCCTCCTGATACAAACCGGAATATTTAAGCATAGGATCCTCCAGTAATTTATCATACTCGGGCTTCTGTCGTTTTCCTTCGAGGGTGCCACTGTAAACGTAAACACGGTTTAATAATAAAGGTTGCATTTGTTTATTTCGTACTAACATTTTGATTTGAATCCTGTTATCCAGGGAGGAACTGTACACGTATGAGAATTTATCGTTCACCTCCTCCATTGCGACGTTCTCGTTTTATTCACGCACGACTTACATTAAATAATGCATGTCTGGTTTCCTTACAACAACAAACACGTACACTATTTCATACCTGTCAAATTAACAGCTGATTTTGTTGCTATTGTTTTATTACAAAATCATAGAGAAATTTTATTTAGAAGTAAAAATAATAATACATTAGTAAATTGAAAGTACTTTACGTAGATTAAAATATAAAAATATATAAGAAAAGTGTTTAGAATTTATTCAAATATAAAGTTTATTCAAATATACAATAATCTTGTAATTAAATGAGTAGACAACCAAATATACCCATTGATATTAATAAATTTTAATAAATAGGGAATCAATTTTATTTGGTGACATTATCCCCTATGGCGCTGAAAACAGACATAGACCAATGCACGATTGTCTTTCTATAGTTAAGTATATTTTTCGATGTAGGCAACCAAAGATACACATTTATTCCAATATCAAAAGAATAGATTTAAAAATAAGTAAAAGTGATTTATTTTACTGATAAAAACTAATGTTATTGAAGTAAATGTTAAAATAACTACGATTAATATAATATAATGCAAATAAGTAGTGTCCATAATTCATAGATATGGACGTAGAAAGCTACTTCATTGTTTATTTTTAGTTTTGAACTCAATTACTCATATATTTGGCGCTAGTATCGCATATAATCCATAGAATAAGAATTTTCGTTCGATTTACATTAAAGAAACTAAAAATGTATTCAATAATATACACTTTTAAATAAACGTTTTATTCCATTAAATCAACTCCTAGGAGGGCTAAAAAACTTAAATAAACCTTAACACAGTTATATTTCTTACTCCACTATTTTATTTAATCACTATATGTACATACAGGGTGTCCCATTTTAATCCGCCAGTAGCGATAATTCTGAAACTTTGCATTGAATCAAAAAGTGTTCCAAATGAAAAGTTAATGGTTCTGAGGGGGACATCTGATGCCGTAGACTTTGCCCCCCCAGCCCCCCAAGGGGGGCGGGAACAGGGGGCAACTTTAAAATTTTAAATGGAAACCCCTATTTTTTATTACAGATTCTAATAGACGGTTAAAAAGTATGTAAGTTTTATTCGAAACATTTTTTTATTGGTCGAGAGATGGCGCTGCAAATGTAAAAGTTTTTTGTCAATTAAATTGCGAAAATCGTCAAGTAATTAACTGTTATTATTACTTAAGACTTACTCACAACCTTACAAGGTTGTTTTTTTTTCTCAGCCTGCCCAAATACTACCCCCGCCCCCCCTACAAAGACGTAAAGTACTCAAAAATAGCGATTGAGTACTTCTTTTTCAAATTAAATAATGGTAAAATAATTTAAAAAAGAATTTTTTTTCAAACAGTGTTTGACCTGGCCCCCCTCATAGCTTCATTTTTTGAAAAAAAACGACATTCTTTTTTGAATTATTTTACCATTATTTAATTTGAAAAAGAAGTACTCAATCGCTATTTTTCAGTACTTTACGTCTTTGTAGGGGGGCGGGGGTAGTATTTGGGCAGGCTGAGAAAAAAACAACCTTGTAAGGTTGTGAGTAAGTCTTAAGTAATAATAACAGTTAATTACGTGACGATTTTCGCAATTTAATTGACAAAAAACTTTTACATTTGCAGCGCCATCTCTCGACCAATAAAAAAAATGTTTCGGATAAAACTTACATACTTTTTAACCGTCTATTAGAATTTGCAATAAAAAATAGGGGTTTCCATTTAAAATTTTAAAGTTGCCCCCTGTTCCCACCCCCCTTGGGGGGCTGGGGAGGCAAAGTCTACGGCATCAGATGTCCCCCTCAGAACCATTCACTTTTCATTTGGAACACTTTTTGATTCAATGCAAAGTTTCAGAATTATCGCTACTGGCGGATTAAAATGGGACACCCAGTATAGTTAATAATAAAATTTGTATTATTCAATGTCTGTCGAAGTATTAGCTAGAGAAGTAGTTGTTTCAAAAGTGGTTTGTTCTTGTAGTCTTAATAAGACTCATTTGTTGTAGATTTTACGAAATATTTTCGTGTTTTTTCTAATTATTAATATTAAAACTGTTGAAGAAAGGATATACTTTTAACTACTAATAATAATAATCTTCACACACTCAAGTATTTAATCAGAAATAACTATATGTACATTTCGAACACTATGTGTTCATTATCAATAGTTAACTGGTGTTAAACACATAGTGTTTGAAAATTTAGTGATTAAATAAATTATTGAAGTAAGAAATATAACTGTGTTTATTTAATTAAATAGTAAACTTCACATAACTCACAAATTCATATTGAAACCTTTAAACAGTTTATTTTTTGTGATTAAAAATTAGTAAATTGTTTGTTTTGTAGTAAGATGTTATTTTTTATAGGAATATAAAAGAATTGAATAATTTATATAGCACTTTATTTATAATACATAACAAAACTTATATATAATATAGTTTTAAAATAATTACCACTCTTAAAATCACACAAGTTTAATAATAAAATTTTATACTAAAACAGAAGATAGTTTATAAAAGGTTTTTTCTTTTAATTAAATCGCTCGCACGGTAACCGAAGCGCAACCATCGATAATGAACAAGAGAAAAGAACCGAAAAGAAAACACTTTTCCCTAAAAATTTCGCATTTCAATTTAACTACCAATAGGACTACAACTTTATTATTATTATTATTTTTTGTTTCCATTCGCTAATTTTAAATTTGCCTATATGCATTTCCTAATTAGGTACCACTTAACGTTTTATTTATTAATTTTTTTTTTTCGAAAATTCTTCATTAATATATATAATCTTTTAATATCAGATATGATCTTGTACAAACATCTTTAGTCTTCTTAAACACTATCACAAAGTTTCGTTAACACATTGTTGTTTTTTTCATTAAATTTTTATACAAATAATCAACTGCAAGCGGCTCGAGAAGAAAGAAATTAGGGTGTACGTGTGTTTTACTTACTTAAAGCTACTATGAAAATATATATTTATCAGTCAATGTTCTGTGCAAATCGAGTATCGGGATGTTCATGTTATTATTTTTTTAATCAGAGACTATTTAAAAATAATATTTATTAATTTAAATTTTACTGGGAAAATTAGTATAGGAAGTGATTTCCTATTAAACATATATAATTTTATGGGATATTTATGATTTATTCATTGCGAAAGTTTTTTAGGGACGGAAAGCCGATCAAAAAATTTAAATTTTAGGTCGGAATTTTTTTTCAAAATAATATTTAACTTATTAATCATTTAATGTGGTTTATATTATTAGCCATCTCTGATTTAAAAAATAATAATAACGTATACATTCCGTACAAAGTAACCTTTAACATTTCCACCGTCAGACGAGTTTTTTTTAATGCTGAAAAATTGAAAACAGTTTTTCTTGTCGCGAAGCAACTATTTTTGACTAAGATTGCCTAATAAAATATGGGAAAAATGTAAATATACCTCAATACAATTTATTTAAACAATGTTCGTGTACGCGGGCGTTCGTTTGGGTTTTCAAAAATACTTGCTCGTGTTCCGGAAATTTCTTAAATTACTCGCAGTCGGTTACAGTGAAAATTATGTAGATAAGTCATGGAATGTGTTTTTTTTTCAATTTAATTCATGCATAGCGTGTTTATCTATAGGTAACATTGAATAATGTTATTGGAGAAAATAATGGTTTAGTTTAAAATTAATCCAATTAAGATTGGGAGTTTATTTTTAGTGGAATGAAGTGATTTGAAAAATGTCAGGAAACAAATGTCCTCTGTCCAAAAAAAATGGTGTTAAAGCGAAATCATTAAATGAGTGAGTATTTTATTACTCAAATCAACTCTTTATTTAATTTATAACTTGTGTGGTTTTTAAGAATCGTTATTATTTGAACCTCCCTATTCATTTAATAGCACATTAGATGATGCTGTAAATTTACAAACGTATTCATTTATTATGAATATTAAAAATTATCTTCCATGACTTGTCTTTATGATTTTCACTGAAATCGAACTCTAATCTTAATATTTGCACTGTTCGGAGAGAGTAGTTATAGTAGTAGTAGTAGTAACACATGAAGGAAGTCAATGGTTTTGTATAAAGTTTTCGAGGGATGGCGTGACGACCCCTTTGTAGGGTATCTTGAACTGCTTGATGATGCGCGCGGATATACAACTCAGTCTCGTGTACCGCGCCGTATTCACCAGCTCGTGTACACGTTGTCCATTATCTAATAAACTAGCAAAAGTATCACCATTATTATTCACTAAGTCAATGTGCGCGCCGCGCTCGAGCAACACTTGCGCGAGTTTCGCCGGGCACGGTCTCGCCATTGCCGCCAGGTGCAGGGGTGTGTTGCCCTCCTCGTCCCTGGAGTTCGGATCGGCGCCGACCCTCAGGAGGACTTCGGCCAAGTGCGGTGACGGGAACTGGCAGGCGGGGTAGCGGCCGACGAGGGACGCCTCCCTGCAGCACGCTAAATGCAACGCTGACCTACCCAGTTTGCTCTTAATCTTCAGCTTCACCAGGTTGTAGATAGCGCGGTGGATTTTATCCGACATCAACTCGTTGTTATTGGAATTATCCAGCAGCCTCGTGAGCAAACAAGCTAAATGTAGTGTGATGACCAAGACACGATTCAGATACGTGACATCCCGCTCCACGTTCGACATCCTCTCCAGCATAACGTTCCCCAGTTCCACCTCCTTAACAGCCTTATTAAAAACCCGCAACAATTCAACAAACTCCACCGGCGGCACCACCCTGCCCCTCGTCGTCGGTTTACCCTCCTCGCCCATCATGAACGAAAACAACTCCGTAAAACTAAACAAACTGCTCTGCGTCATCGGATTCAGGCGTTCCAGCATCGACTGCTGCATGTCGAGGGCGTAATTCCACAGCTCGATGCAGCGGTTGAACTTGCCGGCGTCCGCGTAGACGGCACCGCGGTACCTGATGTAGTAGCTGGTGTCGGGGTGTGCCGGACCCAGGATCCTCTCGCGCATCACCAGCGCCTGCATGCGCATCTCGTCCGGGTCGGCCATCAGGTCGTCCAGGCCCTCCGGGTCCGTGATCTCGACGGCGTAGTCGTAGGCGGCTACTTCTTTGGTCCGCTGCTTTAAAATCGGTGGCCCTTCACCTCTGTACCTGACAAAATAAAACAAAATTAATGATAAATAAATAATTAATTAAATACTGTTATTATTAAAGTATGGCTTTAATCTATAAGTTGTTTCGAAAATGTTGATTGTTACGATTGATTCATCGAGCCTAATTGTATACTCTTGATTTTTTTAACATTAAGAAAAAACATTGTGTTGTTAAATTTACTGAAGGGTTTTAGAGCTAGTTACTTAGGATGACGGAGTCATTGAAAAATGTCAATGGTGAAAAGTGACAGTTGACAAGTAACAACAATTGTTGACTGTTGTCAGATGACAGGTGATAATTGACATCCGACAATTATTACAGCTAATATTTGATGTATGATATATATGGCAATTGATAATAAGAACAGCTGACAGATGACAATTTACAACCGACAATTTATAGATGATACTTCAGAGATGATAATTGTCAGATGATGTATGATATTTGATTAATGAAGGAATTATAGTTGATAATTAACAATTGATAACTGACAGGTGACTGTTGACTAATGACAATTGGTAACCGATATTTTATAAATGACAGTTGATAGTTGTCAATTGGCAGCTGACAACAGATAGTTGATGGATGAAAATTGACAGCTAATAAATGATGTATGATGCATGTCAAATGATAATAAGCAGAGAACAGTTAACAGGTGGTATTGATAAATTACAGGCGACTGTTGACAAATGACAATTGATATTTTATATGCAAGAATTATCAACTATTAGTTGAGAAATAACGTATGGCAATTGATAGATGCGGGAATTGCAGTTGAGAGACAAATGACAGTTGCCAGATGATACAAACAATTGACAAACGACATTTTATATACAATAATTGGTAACTATTGACAAATGACAGCTACCAGATGACAATTGACAAACGACATTTTATATGAAAGAATTGGTAACTATTGACAAATGACAGTTGCCAGATGACAATTGACAAATGACAGTTGCCAAATGACAATTGACAAATGATATTTTATATGCAGGAATTGGTATTTTATATGCAAGAATTGGTAACTATTGACAAATGACAGTTGCCAGGTGATAAATGACAAACGACATTCTATATGCAAGAATTGGTATCTATTGACAAATGACAATTGACAAATGACAATTGACAATTGGTATTTTATATGCAAATGACAGTTTCCAGGTGACAAACGATATTTTATATGCAAAAATTGGTAACTATTGACAAATGGCCGTTGAAAGATGACAATTGACAAAATATATTTTATATGCAAGAATTGGTAACTATTGACAAATGACAGTTTCCAGATTATAATTGGTAAACGACATTTTATATGCAAGAATTGGTAACTACTGACAAATGACAGTTAACAGGTGACAATTGACAAAGGATATTTTATATGCTAGAATTGGTAACTATTGACAAATGACAATTTACAGCCGACAATTTATAGATGAAGAAGCTGTAAGTTGACCGATGATATATGGTATTTGATATATGAGGGGATTTCTGTTGACAAGTAAAAATGGACAAATGATAATTGAGAATAGACTGTTGATAGTTGACCATTGACAGATGACGTTTAGCAGTTGATATATTAGAGAATTGTAGTAATAACTGATAAATGACAGCTGACAGTTGCTAGATGACAGGCGACCATTGACAACTGATATGTGAAAATTGACAGTTAATAATAATCGATGTAATACATATGTCAATTGATAGTAAGGAGAGTTAACAAGCGACACTGACCAATTGACAGTTGACCATTGACAGATGATAATTGACAACCGACAGTTGAAGTGGCAATGAAACGTCGAAAATGACGTATGGCAATTGATTAATGCAAGAATTACAGTTGGCTAATACTAACTTACAAATAACATTTGACTGTTTACAGATGACAGAATTGACAAGCGATAATTTGCAAGTAACAATTACCAACTGATATTTGACCGATGACGTATGGTAATTGGTAATTGTGGATATTATAGCGGAGAGGTAACAATTTACAAAATACAACTAATATGGATGGCTATTGACGACCGAGAGTTTATAAGTAACAATTGGTCGATGACAGTTGTAAATTGACAGATGACGTTTAGCAATTGGTAAATTAGGGAGTTATAGTTGACAGCAATAATTAACAAATGGTAGCTGAAAGTTGACAAATGAGAATTTTTAACCGACATTTTATATGTAAAAAATTATAGACTGTTTACTGAAAGACATGCGAATTTTGATATAAGAAGGGATTACAGTTGATTGACAAATGACAGTTGACTCTTGACAGATGATAGTTAACAACAGATAGTTTGTAAGTTAATTACCAACCGATTGTTTACGGATAATATATAGCAATTTATAATTAAGGAGATTACTACTGGCAGGTAACTTACAAATGACAACTAACTGTTGACAGATAAAAATTGACAACCGACAGTTTATCCATAATAATTAGTCACTGATTGGTAGTTGGGAATTGCAGTTGACAACAACAATTAACAAATGGCTGTTAACTTTTGACAGATGACAATTTGCAACCGATTTTCTATATGTAAGAATTATAAACTGTTAGTTGGCAGACATGTGACATTTAACATAATATAAAGGTTACAGTTGACAAGTGACAGATGGCAACTAACTGTTGACAAATGAAAATTGACAACCGACACGTGATAGGTGACAGTTGGCGTATGATGTATGGCAATTGATGGATTAGGAAATTACAGTTGACAAGTAACAATTGAGAACCAAGAGTTCATAAATGACAAACAGTTAAACAGTAATAATTGATAAATGACAGCTGACTGTTGCCAGATGATTAAGTTTAAACATTTGATGTATAAGGGGAGTTGGCTTATGACCATTGACAGCAGACTTTAGATAGATGACAATTGACAGTTGACAGATAAGGTAACTACAGTTGATAGCAACAATTTACTAATTAAGATGACTGTTGACAAATGCAAATTGATAACCGGCAGTTGATAAGCGTCAACTGACAGTTGATAGTTGACAGTTGATGTATGGCATTTGATATATGAGGGGATTTCAGTTGAGCAGTAAGAATTAATAAAACAAATCAGAATCTCATTTATAAAGTGATAGTGAACAGATGACCTTGGGCAATTAATAGATTACAGTTGACAGTAACAATTAATAAAAATCAACTAACTGTTGACAGATAAAAAATGACAACCGACAGTTTATAGATAATAATTAGCAACTGATTATTGGCAATTGACAGATGATTTTTGGCAGTTGGTAGATTAGGGAATTGCAGTTGACAACAACAATTAACAAATGACAGTAAACATTATAAACTGTTAGTTGGCACACATGTGACATATCATTATTAAAGTTGACAGGTAACAAGTAACAGATGGCAACTAATTGCTGGCAAGTAAAAATTCACAACCGACAACTGATAGGTGGCTGTTGACAGATAACGTATGACGTATGGCAATGATAAATTAGAGAATTACAGTTGAAAATAACTATTAATAAATGACAGTCGACTGTTGTCATATGACAAATTACAACTGACAGTTTAGAGATGAGAATTCGAAGATAATTGTTGTCAGTCGAAGTATGGCATTTGATATATGAGTAAATTACAGTTGACAAGTAACAATTTACAAAGACAATTGAGATCCGATAGCTTATATATAAAGAACAGTTAACCAGTAATAATTGGCAAATGACAACTGATGACGCCAGATGATAACATGAAAGTTTAAACATTTGATGTATAAGGAAAATTGACATGTGACCATTGACAGCTAACTTTAGAACAGGTGACAACTGACAGTTGATAGATAAGGCAACTGCAGTTAATAGCAACAACTCACAAATAAAAGCTGACTGTTTACAGATGTCAATTCTCCCCTCACATTTTATATGTAAAAATTCAAAACTATAAATTATAATTGACAGTTGACAAGTGCAAATGACAACCGACGGTTAATAGGTGACAATTGACAGATGATATATGAAATTTGATATATGAAAGAATTTCAGTCGATAAGTAACAATTGATTAATGACAAATGAGAAGCGATAGTTTATAAATAATAGTTGATAGTTGACAAATGACGTTGGGCAATTTATATATTAGGGAATTACGGTTGACTGTAACTACATTAACAAATGACAGCTGACTGTTGACAGAAGAATTAAAAGCTGCTAGTTGACAGACCAAAAGCGGCCTTTGAAATATAAGGAGATTACAGCTGACAGGTGACAAGAGTAATGATGATAGATGACAACTGTCGACAAATGAAAATTAACAGTTAACGTACGGCAATTTATAGATTAGTATATTATAGTTGACAATAACTATTGACTAATGACAGATGACTGTTGACAGATGACAATTTACAATTTACTGCTGACAGTTGACAGATGATGTATGAAGGTATATGAGTAGATTACAGTTGATAAGTAACAGTTGACAACTGACAGGTCACTGTTGTAATAAATGACAATTGACGGATTATATTTAGCCATTGATAGATTAGAGAATTGAGAGTCATAGTAAATAATTAACAAAGGACAGCTAACCATTGACAATTGAGAACGAATAGTTAACAGGTGACAATTGATAGCTGATAGTTGACAGATGACGAACGGCAATTGATCGATTAAAGAATTACAATTGACAAGCGACAATTTATAAATGACAACTTTGATTAAAACCTTTCTTCAATATTTATAAATAAATAATATATAGTGAAGAAATGTTCTTATTATCTTTAATCAAAGTTATTATTATCTTTAAATAACTCGATCACCCCAATTAATTATAAATGAGAGTTGAAAGTTGACAATTATCAAATGGCTTTTGGTGTTTGATAGATTAAAGAATTACAGTTGGCAGCTGGCAAACTGACTGTTGACATAAAAAATAATAGATGACAAATTACTGTCAATTGTCATCCGTAGACAGTAATTTGTCATCTACCAATCATCAGTTATCTATAAACTAACGGTTAATTTTTTTGCGGGGATTATAATTGACAGCTGATAGTAGACAGTTGATGTATGAAATTAAATATATGAGGGGATTTTAGTTGACAAGTAAGAATTGATAAATGACAAATGAGAAGCGACAGTTTATAAATCATAGTTAATAGTTGACAAATGTTCAGAGAAGAATTAAGAGCTGTTAGTTGACGAAAAGTGGCATTTGAAATATAAGGGGATTACAGTGATAAACGAAAGATGACAGATGACAACTGTTGACAAATGAAAATTAACAGTTAACGTACGATAATTAATAGATTAGTATATTATAGTTAACAATAACTATTGACTAATGACAGATGACTGTTGACAATTGACAATTTACAATTCACTGTTGATAGTTGGCAGATAATATATGATGGTATTTTATATATGAGCAGATTACAGTTGATAAGTAACAGTTGACAAATCACAATTCAGAAGCGACAGATTATAAATGACAGTCGATAGACGGACCATATTTAGCCAATGGTAAATTAGAGAAATACAGTTGACAGTAAATAATTAACAAATGACATTTGATTATTGGCAGTTGACAATTTACAATCGAAAGTTAAAAGTTGAAAATTCACACCTGATTGATAAATGAGGATATTATAGTTGACAGGTGACAATTGACAGATCACACTTGACCATTGACAAATGATAAAGAATAGTTATCAGGTGACAATTGTCAGCTGATAGTTGGCAGATGACGTACACTGATACTTTGGGCAGTTGATATATTAGGGAATTACGGTTGACTGTAACAATAAACAAATGACAGCTGACTGTTGACAGAATTAAGAGCTGTTAGTTGACAGACGAAAAGTGGCATTTGATATATCAGAGGATTATAGCCAACAGATGACAAGCGATAGATGATAGTTGACAATTGTTGACAAATGAAAAAAACAGTGATACTTGTCGGTTAATGTATGACAACTGATAGATTAGGGTATTACAGTTGACGATAACTATTGACTAATGATAACTGATTGACAATTTATAATTCACTGCTGACAGATGATGTATGATGGTAATTTATTTATGAGCAAATTACAGTTGATAAATAATAGTTGACAATTGATAGGTGGCAATTGACAAATCAGAAGCGACAGATTATAAATGACAGTTGATAATTGACAATTGATGGATAAATTATAGTTGACAGGCGACAATTGACAGATGACAGCTGACTATTGACAATTGACAACGAATAGTTAACAGGTGACAATTGACAGCTAATAGTTGACAGGTGACGTACGGATCGATTAAAGAATTACAATTGATAACTTACAGATTATGGGTGACTGTTGACATGAGAATTAACAAGTGACAGTTTATAAATGACAGTTGAAATTTGACAATTAATAGATGACATGACATTTGATAGATTAGGGAATTACAGTTGACAGCCTCATCGATACAATATAAACAAATTTAAATTAATAATATTGATATAATTTAAAAAAATCTTGTTTTAAAGTTTTAAAGATTATTTTAGAAACATTTTTATACCAACCTCTCTTCCATGGCCCTTTTCCAATATTCTAACGCGCCGATCATGTCCCTCTTCTTATCGACATAGGTGGCGCCCAACAGTTCCAAAGCGTCTATCCTCTCCTTCCTGGAGACGAGGTGCGGTAATTTGATTAAATATTCTACAATGTGATTGTGGCCCGTCACTGCTGCGGCCAACAACGGTGTCATTCCTGCGTGCGAAAAATCGAAAATGATTAATGCCACAACTTTTCCAATAAGCTATTTTTTTATTAAAAACTTTGTACGCTAGTTGCTGTCAACTGATTGCCTTACCGTAGGAATCGACGTCCATGGTGGCCCCATTTTCGATGAGCAACTTCAGGATCTCCAGGCTACCGGACTCGGCGCAATCGTGCAGCGCCGTGTTGCCCTTCACGCTCTTCCGGTTCACGCTGGCGTTTAAACTTAATAAATATTTGGCTATGCGTATGTGCCCCTTGTAACAGGCTATCATCAGGCAGGTGTGTCCGTGTCTGTTGGCCACTTCAATATCTAAAATAAACACAATTATTATAAATTAATTTACGACCACGTGGTCCTTCAGCTGTGTTAATGGTGTATTTGTGTGTGGGTAATTAAGCTTGTTACTTTAAAGAATTTAATATTTTCTACACTCAATTGAAAAATTTAATATGTTTTAAGTACAAACATAGATAATTTTTGTAATGATCGCAATCATTCTCCTAATTAAATATTTTTTTTGTAGTCCTTAATAAGTCTTGTAGATTTACGAAACGTTACGTATTTTAAAATTAATATTTAATAACTTATTAACTAGATCCTCGTTAGCGTAATTATTAGCCTTCAGCTTATATAGAAACATCAAAGAATAATTTATGTAGCATGCCGTGAACGCAGCGCAGCGCCTCCTACGATGCGAAACTGCACTACCAGTACTAATTACCCTGTAGCTCTAATCTGAGCGTTGTTCTTTAAGGGTTTGTTTGCTTTCGTTATTTAAAAAGTGTATTTCAGTTATCCCTACGGCTTTGCGAGGCGCGTTTTCCCTCGTTTAATAAGTAAATACACCAGACCAGCTTGAACTAGTTTGTTTCCCCAAGCGCTGAACTGACTCACATCTCTTGACTGAGTAGTGATTAACGAAATCATTACTTAATCTGTATTTTACGATACGATGGTAATTGTATCGTAAAATAGAAATTAAATAATAATTACTAAAGATTAATGCAAATAACGATCAAATTATAAAAATTAAATTTGGAATTAAAAAAATAATTATTACCTGCTCCGTGCATTACTAAGTACTTCACGATATCCAAGTGGCCATCAAAGCAGGCCGCCCTCAACGGCGTCGAATTCGTCCGTGTCGTGCTGTTCACTATTGCCCCGTGCTCGATGAGCAGCTCCACGATGTCCAGGTGGCCGGCGGCGGCGGCACACCACAGAGGCGGCGCGCCCTCGATGGTCTCTCCATCGAAAATTACTGAAAGGAAAACATTAAATTGTTAGTTTTACCATCAACAACAGCTCCAAGAAAAAGATTCATTTAACGTCACAGGATGACAATAAGTAAATCAACAAAGTTTAAGACTTTTATCTTGTTTTCTGATTTTGGAAGAAATTCACGTTCATGGCGAATGATCTAAAACCAGATGGAGAAGATACGTTGAATTAAATCCAGGAAGATTTAACGCCATACCGTTTTTCTTGTGCATCACTTCAGAACTTTCTTTTTGCCTCTCTTTTACTTACCTATTTTCCTCTCTTAATTTATCCTCTCTCTTATCTCTATAAATACAAACTCTGACAATTCAGTTCAGTAACATTAACGTAGTTGAAATATTAACTAATTAAGTTCTTTCGGAATAGTCACCTCCCATAACTATGCACCGCTCAGTCCTAGAAACTTTTCAAGAAGGCTTCTTTTGGGATGGAGTTCAAAAGCCTCGTCGCGTTTCGTTGGATGTCAGAAATATCAAATCTCTCTTCTTTCAAAGCGAGTTTGAATCGTTCGAATAGGAATAAGCCTGGAGAATTGAGAAGGACATTAACTTTCGTTAATATATCATCTTTAATGCTACAGCACTATTTACCAAACTTTATTGTCAGAGGTTGTATTATGTAAATATCCATTAAAACGGTATTTCCCAACGTGGGGCCTAAGCCCGCCCCACAGGGGGAAATTTGATTACAAATGGATGAATCTACTTTGAGAGGAACAAATTATTAAGAAACGCAAAAAAAGTGTTTTAATTTCTAAAGTGAAATTCTAAAAAACAATTGGAGTTATTAGTTATTAAATAATTGATAGAAACAATATGACGAGGTGATTTAGAAAAAGAAAGCTAAAGTTTAAAACAAATTAAACAACACTCCAAAAAATTATTAAAATTGTTAGAAATGAAGAAACAATTAAAGGTTTTGACCTTAATTTGATGAACAAAATCAATTGAAAGTTATTATAAATAGTTACAATAATAGCTTGAAACTATTAGAAATTTATATATAGAAAACAGTTGACAATGCCTAAAAACAATCAATTAAAGCTTGACGGACGAAAACAATAATAATTAGTAAAAATAGTTGAAATTTTCCAGATACAATAACAATTGACAATCAATAATAGAATTTGAATATTAACGATAAAAACAAAAAATATTTTAAAAAAAGTTACATTAAATCAAAATTGTTATTAAAAATTAAACTGACAATAAAGAAACAACAGCGAAAGGAAACAATTGAAAATTATCAAAAAAAAAACAGCTTAAATTGAAAAAAAATGTGATATAATAATTGAAACTTTTGAAGATAATTGAAAACGTTAAAAACACTACAACATTTGAATGTTACAGAATCATTACAGAATCACAAATAATTATTTATGGTAAAAAAATGGTTGGGATGTTTGTAAAGAAAAACAATCAAAGAAGGTGGACATAAATTACAAACGAAAACAATTGAAAGTTATAAAATAAAATTAAAATAAATTTAAAAACTGCAAGAAAATGAGTTTAAATTTGTTTTAAAATAATTAGGAATTAACATAAACAAAAGAACGATAGGAAGAAAAATATTGGCCCTTAAAAAACAATTGGCAGTCCCTAGAAGCAATTTACGATCAATTAAAGCTCCACGAACGAAGACAATTGAAAAATGATGAAAATAGTTAAATATACTAAAAAATGTATTAGAAATTTGTAGAATAGAAACAATTGACAATCTCTAAAAACAACGGACGATCAATTAAATCTTGACGAACGAAAACCAATTGAAAATTAAAAAAAAATAGTTTAAATTATTGGAAAGCTTTGCTAATGTAAATGAAAATAAAAATAAAAAATGACATTTGTTAAAATTGAAAAAATATTTTATCACAGCTGCATTAAATTTGTTTAAAAAAAATTGAATTGAAAATGAATAAAATCAGTTGAATATTAGCGAAAACAATTGAAAATTATTATTCAAAAAATGTCTCTATAGAAAACAATTGAATCAACAATTTGTCAACGAACGTTTTTTTCTTTTTCAAAAACCAATAAGCAATTGATAAAATCAGTTAAATGAGCTAAATAAATAAACAAATAAGTACGATAAATTAATAAACTAAATCCATAAATAAATAAAGTAATTTATGTTTGTATCAATGTAAGAGTTTATCGTGTTAAAAACACAAAATTAAGCGAATGTTCGGAAATTGTTAAGATAAAACAATTAACAAACGATAAAAGCAGTTGGTCACTGTCAAAAAAATGACGAAAGCAGCACAGAAACATTGCTGAAAAATTAAATGAAAAGAACAAAAAAAAAAATAACATCTTCAATTAAATAATCTTCAAAAACGACACAATCCATCCGAAATAAATACGTTTTTAATATTCCGGTGAAACAATTGAAGTTGTTTGCCTGGAAACAAAATGGCGATTGTTGAAAGTCAAATTGTTGGAAATCAAATTACTTTCAGTGGTTTAAAACATCGTAAAATTAACATCTTCACTTAAATAATCTTCAAAAAACACACAATCCATCCGCAATGAATATGTTTTTAATATTCCGGTGAAACAATTAAAGTTTTTTTGCTTGGAAACAAAATGGCGATTGTTTAAACTCAAATTGTTGGAAATTAAATTGCTTATTTGTAATTTGTACTCGTTTATTAATTGGCGCTGTAGAATTTGATTTAGAAAAAAGGAAAGGCACACACAAAATTGTTCTCAAAATTTGCAAGTAAAGTTACCAGAAATTTGGAGAAATATTGATTTTAGTGAACATTTTAAAAGTTTGGAAGAGAACAGAAATTCCGAACAAAAAAGAATTTCTATTCTGTTAAAATTTTTACTAAAATTAATATTTCTCTAAATTTCTAGTAACTTCTCTTTCAAAATTGTTATTGTTGATTATCTGAAAATTCTATCGGCTGATTTAAAAGAAATATGTTCTGATTTAAAATAAACTAATTTTCCAAAATAGTAGATGCAGCCAATGTAAGTGGATTTGTCTGATATGTCAAATATGCAGTATGAAGAAGTCGCAGAAATATATGAAAATATGAAATAAATAAATAAAAATAAATAAATACATCCCCTATATATTCTATATAGGAAAAGTAATTATTTGAAATATTTGTATGAATACAATTAAAAAATGCAATTATTTTGTGTTTGTTTACATTTTACGACTTTTAATTAAAACTTTCGCTTATGTTTTACTGATTGGAGGATAGGATAGAGGCCACCCACCCACCCTACATATACATGATAACTTTAATTGCCAACCGTTGATGATTTTGCTGTTAAAACCAGTCAAACACTTTACGTTATAAGAAATAAAACAAAATCAAAATTTAAGTTTAAAAATAAATGTCTTTCTATTACTAATATTATCTAGTTTAGACTCAAACTATGCCCACCCATCATGCATCAATTTTTTAGTAATTTATTCACTCAAAAAGTTTACCTTTTTAATTATTTTTTTTATTCAAAAAGTTTTGTAATTATTTTCATTGGAAACCATGAGACGATGAAGAATGAAAATTTATATGTATATGTAGGGTGGGTGGGTGTCCTCTATCCCACCCTCCAGTCAGTAAAACATCATTAAAAATTATTTGAAATATTTGTATGAATACATCAATTAAAAAATGCAATAATTTTGTGTTTTTTTTTACAACTTCTAACTAAAACACTCGATTATGTTTTACTGATTGGAGGGTGGGATAGAGGCCACCCACCCACCCTACATATTCATGATAACTTTAATTGCTAATCGTTAATGATTTTGTTCTTAAAAACAGTAAAACCCTTTGTTTATGTAATAAAAAATTAAACAAAATCTTTAAACTGAAATGTCTTTATGTAGCTAATATTATCTAATTTATATTTAAAGTCTGCCCACCCATCATTCATCAATTTTTTACTAATTTACTTATTCAAACATTTTACCTTTTTAATTCCTTTTTTATTCAAAAGTTTTGTAATTATCTTTATTGGAAACCGCGAGACGATAAAGAATTAAAGTTCATATGTATATGTAGGGTGGGTGGGTGGCCTCTATCCCACCCTCCAGCCAGTAAAACATAATCAAAGCAAATAGTGATGTACGTTCCATATATTTTACACGAAAACTATGAGGTTTACGCAAAAAGGCTAATGATTTGTTCACTTTTGAATTCTCTACAATTATTTGTTATATAAATTTCATATCCATACTCCAATAGTTTATTAGCAATAATATCATATTTCTTATACAAGTATAACTTAGATACTGTCAAAATTTCACCACCATTCTCTGACACGTACAAATTGTAGCTTTCGAATAATTAAACTTTGATTATTGATAGCACATCCGGCTTACAGATTTTAAGCACCAAATATTGGTTTGCCGAGTTTCGTCGTAACTGTACGAGCACAAATGATGCACCACGTTCAGTAAGACCAAATGAGACAGTTACTCAAAAAAAAAATCAAAATAACATCATGTTGAATGATGAAATGAAAGTGAGTACAAACTAAAATATAAATTGCAGGCAAAAACTACAAACCTGAAGTAGAGATTGTTGGAAACTATTGTAACCCTAGAAGATTCTCGGAATTTGGAAACTTTTAAAAGATTGAGTAGGAATTAATGGTAAATTTAGACAAAACAAAATCAGAGAATTTATTAAATCCTGAAGATAATTTAACGGAAAGGAAAATTTTTGCAAATTAATGGAGATATTAATAATAAAAATAGAAATTTTTAGAAATATTTACATTTTACAAACCTCAATGTTAAAAAATTCAACTTATAGGAGCAATTGTAAAAATTCAAGAAATCCAGAAAAAAAATTGTCTAAAAATTTTAAAACCCTCGAAGAAATTGGGAAATTTATAAAAAATGGTGGAAACTTCTCAAAAAAATAAACAGAAACTGCTGTAAAAAAGTCAAATGCAAAAATTTGAAAGATACATTTCTGGAAAATGTTAGAACAAAAATTTTCTACATTTAAAAATGACAGAAATATTCCAATGAAATTAAAAAATATCAAGGTTTCTAATAAATAGAAATAATGAAGAGAAGTTAATCCAAGAAACTTCTGGAGAATCCCAGAAATCTACAATAAAAATTGCTGAAATTTTTTACAAATTAAATAAAACACTTTTAACTTTGTTTTACCACAATAGTTATTTATTAACTGTGACTATAGTTTCGATCATAAACTCATTATCAAACATATAATACACTTTATGTTTGATAATGATCGGTTCAAAACATCTACTTTCGGTCTATGAATGTTCACCAAAAGCATTCCAGTTCCAGTTTTTAACGATAAAACCTTAAGTTTAAAGTTTCATATCAATGGGATCTTTCGTTTTTGAGATACAGCGCACACAGACACATTTTTTTTTTTCCAGAAATCAGTGTAATAGACTCAGGGGACCTCAAAACGGATATTGTTTAAAAATAAACTATCGAAGATTATAGAATATTAAGGATTGTCAAGTAGTGAAAAAATTGAACCTAAATGTAAGAATGAGAATTGAAGAAAAACTTCTTAGTATGATGATCATTTCTAACATTATTAATAGTTTAGGGTAAAATAATTAAATTGGAACATCAAACCCTTGCTAATGTGTTTTCATTGGAGGGTAGGATAGAGGCCACCCACCCACCCTACATATATTTTGGCAAACAAACTACCAAACAGTCGTTTAGTTTCTGAAAAATACAAACTAAATTGTATACAAGACAAAACAAATTAAAACCTCCATTATAGTTGGCGTAACTTATAAATATGTAGAGTGGGTGAGTGTCTACTATAAAACTATCCAATCAAAACAACATCAATTAGATTTTGAATTATAATTCAATTATTTTATCCGAGAACGAAATAATAATTTATAGAATTAAATGTTATCGTTTTTATACTTTAAATCATTTTTAACTAATATAATTAATTATTTGGGTAGCTTAGAGGCTATTATAGTAATAAAGAGTGTAATAATGGATACCCGCTAACCTTATATAATTTTTTTTTATCATCAACTAATTTAGTGATTTTATTTTATTGAATGTTTCATTCACTAAATTTGATTTGAATTTCTAGAAACGAAACAACTGTTTGTAATTTATGTACAGAAACATACGTAGGGTGGGTGGGTGGCCTCTATTCTACCCTCTAATCAAAACACATTAGCGAGGGTCATTCTATTTTTTTTGTATTCTTAATAATTCTATTTTTTTTTGTATTCTTATTTATCTTATTAATATCTTATTAGGACTTCTGTAACACTACTGTGATGAACACTAATAAATTATTATTATTACTATTATTATGAATACAATTAAAATATGCAATTATTTTGTGTTTGTTTACATTTTACGACTTTTAATTAAAACTTTCGCTTATGTTTTACTGATTGGAAAGTGAGATAGAGGCCACCCACCCACCCTACATATACATGATAACTTTAATTGCCAACCGTTGATGATTTCGCTGTTAAAACCAATCAAACACTTTACGTTATAAGAAATAAAACAAAATCAAAATTTAAGTTTAAATATAAATGTCTTTCTTTTACTAATATTATCGAATTTAGACTCAAACTCTGCCCATCCATCATGCATCAATTTTTTAGTAATTTATTCGCTCAAAAAGTTTACCTTTTTAATTCTTTTTTTTTATTCAAAAAGTTTTGTTATTATTTTCATTGGAAACCATGAGACGATGAAGAATGAAAATTTATATGTGTATGTAGGGTGGGTGGGTGTCCTCTATCCCACCCTCCAGTCAGTAAAACATCATAAAAAATTATATGAAATATTTTTATTAGTTAAAAGTTGTAAGAAGTAAATAAACATAACATTATTGCAAAATTTAATATATTTATTCAAACAAATTTTGAAATTTAAGAAATTTGAAAAAATTCAAATAAAAGTCAAAGGGAACAAAAAACTGAACAAGTTTTATTAGAACATGTTTTTCTTAATAATTTTGACGTTTTTTGCTAATAAACTATGAGTGTTAAATGAAATTTATATAATAAGTACATAATTGTAAAGATTTCAAAATTGAGTAAACCTCATAGATTTCGAGGAAAATATAGGGCAGGTATTATAATGGCCACTTCACCATTCCATTTTTTTGTCCATTGAATGCATAATTTATTAACATCATCGGACCTATTATTAAATGTTTCATTTGTTTATACGTCATATGCATATTTAAATTTTATAAAAACTAATATTTACGTCTTAATTTTTTTATATACTATATATTTTGAAGTAATAACGTTCTAACGTATACAAATTAAGATTATCATTTTTGACTATTTCGGATTTACTATAATGGCAAATAAAAACACTTCCGTTTTCGTTTCGTGACGACCTTCCCAATCGATTGTTACGGCTTTAATAATGTCTCGCATTAAAAAAAAATAATCGCTCGCCGAAAATTTATTGAAAAGGGCACGGCTTTACGACACGTTTTATTATTATTATTATTATTTTACTACCGATTCAATGACAATCTGCGTTTTTATTAATCGAACGCGCAGCATCTCATTTACCTATCACAGTTTATATTTCTTCGAGTTTCATAAATAATATTTAATATACGACTGGAATAGACACAAGGTTGCCGTGATGGAAATAGATTTTCAGTACAATACAGCTTTCAAGAGCGGTTTATTTATACCCGGGGCACGTGAAAATAAATAAATAAACTGTACAAAAAAATTCGCCATTAATTCTTTACATTAATTAAGTTTTAAATTTTTATTCGAGTTCCTTTAAATAAAAGCAGACACGTTTTTAATTGGTGGTTATTTTTAAGCGTTCATTTTATAATACAAACAAACACATACATTTTTTATTACTTGTAACTGTAGTTTCGACGTCTTCGTCATCAGTCAATTTTAATTATCACTTTTATCAATTTCTCGTAAACATAATCTTGGAATTAAGTACCAATTGTAGGTCAAGAGGGGTCGGTTTCACACATGCGTGCGAAACGAAACGTTTATCGCTGGCAAATACAAATGCAAATCTTCCAGTTGTGCAAACAGAAGGTGCAAAGTTTAATTGATCGCAATGTGCCAAGAAAAACCAGATAACATATTTGTCGAAAGCATCTAACGAATTGAATTACTCAATTTGAAATGATTTAAAAGCAATTATTTCCGTGACTTACGTTTAATTAATTAAAACTAAATAATTTAAATAGTTTTAAACACAATTATTTCAATAAGATTTTCCTTGCCCTTCAAAATGTGCAATTAATAAAGAGTCAAACTAAATATGTGGTTTGTATTTTTTAATAGGCAATTACAGATAAACATATTATTACCTTATTACTGCCATTTAAGAACATATTAGGTATGTATTTTTGTAATTAAAAATGATGGATATTTGTTTTTATAAAACTTGTATGTTAAGTGTTAATTTGTTCGTGATAAAAATATTCCTAACATTAATAATGAAACATTTCCTTATTTAATAATGTAATAATTGGAATTATTGTATTTGTCAGGTCCTACGTAACCATCTGCATTGTTTTTCTTCGTTGATTGATTGTTGAAGCACAATATTATTATTTGAAAATTTGAAAATCGGACATTGTCGTTCTTCTTCATGTAATTGAATATTTGCAATTGAAGCAATTTAAAATTTACCTGAGCCCGGCTGCTCGATGTCGGCATCGCATTTTTCGATGAGGTACTCGGCGACGTCAAAGTGTCCGTTCCTGCAGGCGATCACTAGGGGTGTGGCGCCGAGGGTTTTCGCCGCCACCAACATCGACACTTCGTCTTTGCCCTTGTTGCAGTGCAGATATATCTGTAACGGATGAGAAAACGGAAACTTCAATAAACGTCAAAATAACGGATAACAAACATTGCACACTGATATTTTATCGTAAATATTTTATCATAAATAACTCAATTAATTTAACGTTAAATCATTAAATTATGTACATATTGGTGCAAATTTAATGAAAGTAGAGTAAATTTCTGTTATTAGAAAAGACCATTTAAAAAAGTTGAAAATAATCTGTTTTAAATAAGTAATGGTAGAGGTTTTTACTTTGTGATACATTTTTATGATTCAAAATAAAACGAATAACTTTAATAAATAGAAAAAACACGAAAATATTTTCGTAAAATCTACAACAAATGAGTCTTATTAAGACTACAAGAACAAACCACTTCTGAAACAACTACTTCTCTAGCTAATACTTCGACAGACATTGAATAATACAAAAGTAATTTGCGTGTTACAAAATAGCAAGGCTATCAAAGCAACACTAGTTTGAACGTATTTCTTTCTGTAAAATGAACTAAAAATGATTGAATGTACGTTAAAATAGTTTGTGAGTGACTATACTATGGTAATTTGGAACAAGAAATGAATTTAGGTTGATGTAATTAAAAATAAATTAGTAAAAGCAATTAAATAATTCAATACTCAATTTTATAACCATCTGTAGACACGTGTTTCGATATTTCAATCTCTTCAGTACAGCTTTATTATAAAATTGATTTTAAACATAAATAAAAACGTTTACTAAAATAAATATAATGAAATATAAATAACTTTGTTTATTTCACTTTTTTGTGATATAAATAAAGTTATTCGTTTTATTTTGAATAATCTGTTTTAATCAGGATAAATAAAACATTTGTTGAATTTATTTCTCGTTTATCTCGTGGTGAAACATTTTTAATATTAAGGGTTGTTTATAGAAAGGTACTTGGTTGATTTGACAATTATAATTGTAATTGTGAAGTGTAATTGAAGTGCCTTTCAATAAACAACCCTTAATGTAAATAAAACATTCTAAAAAACATTAAAAAAAATTAAATAAAAATTGAGTGGAAGTTTGCAAAAAAAAAAACAATTAAATAAGGGTAAACATTACTGATAACAAAATTAAAATTTAAAATATGATAATATTTAAAATATTAAAACTCGTAAAAGATGTTTCTTTATAAAAATTATTAAATTATTAAATCATTCGATATTTTATTTAAAAAAAAAATCAAAATAATTTCAACACAGTTAAAAGTAGGGAAAAAACATACATTTGGTGAAAGCATTTGAAAATTGCGAAAACAATTGAAAACGTTTAAAAACAAGGGAAACATTGTAATCAATAAAAAATAATCAAACATTTTCAAAGTTTGTTTAAAATTGCCACTTGTTATTTCCGATTTTAACAGCTGATAATTCACATCGACATTTTATTTGATTAAATTTTAGGTAATTATGTTTTTGACAACTGACAATATCTTGACGATTAATATTCATTTTCTTAATTTTTTTATTAATTTTACTTTTTCCATATTATTTTGAAACATGACATCATGACATTATAAGAGATTCGATTTTCCCATTTATATTTTTGACAGATGACAATTTGTATTTTGGCAAATGACATTTTGACAGTTGACATTTTATTTTTGATGTTGGCTATTTACCTTTTTGACAGCTGGCAATTCAAATTTTTCAAATGACATTTTGACAGTTGGCATTTGTATAAAAATAAGGATTTTTCAGAATTAAAATCATGAAAACATATAAAAAATGTTTTTTAATGAAACAAAGAAAAAAATGATTAAATCATTCGATTTTTTATTTTTTGAAAATCATCAAAATAATTTCAGAACAGTTAAAGGTAGAAAAAAAACATACATTTGGTGAAAGTATTTGAAAACTGTGAAATCCATTGAAAACTTTTTTTTAAAAAAACAAGGAAAAACATTGTAAATAATAATAAAATAATCAAACATTTTCAAAATTTGTTTAAAATTGTTATTTGTGATTTGCGTTTTTGACAGTTGATAAATCACATTGACATTTTATTTGTTTAAGTTTTGATATTTATGTTTTTGACAGCTGACAATTCATATTTTGACAAATGAAAATTTGACAGTTGACATTACATTTTTTAAATTATGTTTTTGACATCCGAGAATTAGAAAACGAAATTTTATTTTTATTATTTACCTTTTTGACAGGTGACAGTTCATGTTTTTGGCAGATGACTATTTTTATTGTTGATATTTTACTCATTTGTCGAAAGATTTTGAAAGTTGATATTTTTAATTCATATTTTGTCAAATAACATTTTATTTTTTTTGTTAGCTATTTAACTTTTTGACAGTTGACAATTAATATTCTGACAAATAACATTATCACAGTTGACATTTGATTATAGAATTAAAAGAATAGAAAAGTAGCACTGTCATCTGTCAAAATGTCATTTGTCAAAATTTGAATTCTTAGCTATCGAAACAAATATAGCAATAGCATAATAGCAATATACATATGTCAGCTGATAAAATGCTATTCGCCAAAATATCAATTTTCAAATGTCAAAAACGTAACAAAATAAAATTTTAAACTGTAAAACTAACAAAGAAATAAATTGCTAACTGACAAATTGTCATTTATTAAACTCTCAATTATTAGCTATGAAAAAAAAAGGTACATATTTATGTTTTTAGCAGCTGACAATATCATGACAGTTAATATTAATTTTATTAAAGTTTTTTTTTAATTTCACAGCTTACAATTATTATTTTGAAATATGTCATTATAAGAGATTCTATTTTCCTATTTATGTTATTGACAGACGACAATTCATATTTTGACACAAATAACATTTTGACAGTTGACATTACAATTTTTTAAATTTTGCTTTTTTTAAAATTGTTTTTGACATCCGACAATTGGAAATTTAAATTTTATATAATTTTAACGCTTGTTATTGCTATTTGACAGGTTACAATGACATTTTTTTGCCAGATGACAATTTTTATTGTTGATATTTTATTCATTTGTTGAAAAATTTTAAAAGTTGACATTTTATTTTTAATTCATATTTTATCAAATGAAATTTTATTTTTTTATGTTAGCTATTTACCTTTTTGACAGCTAGCTATTAATATTTTTCCAAATGACATTTTGACAGTTGACAGTTGACATTTTTTTTTAATTTTACTATTTTTGACATTTGTTAATTTATATATTAGAAAACGAAATTTTGAAAGTTAACATGTTACTTTTGAACGTTTGTTATTTACCTTTTTTGACAGGTGACAGTTTATTATTTTTTTTTTTGCAAATGACTATTTTTATTGTTGATATTTTATTCATTTGTTGAAACATTTTGAATGTTGATATTTAATTATTAATTAATATTTTGTCAAATGAAATTTATTATTTAAATTATTCATTATTTATGATTTTGACGGGTTACAATTAATATTTTGACAAATGACATTTTATTTATTTATTTTTACATTAACTATTTACCGTTTTGACAGTTGGCAGCTTAAATTAATATTTTGATGAAAACGTTTAAAAACATGGAAAAACATTGTAGATAATAAAAAATAATAAAATATTTTTAGAATTTCTTTAAATTTTCCACTTGCTAGTTGCGTTTTTAACATCTCTACATTGACATTTTATTTGATTAAACTTTTGTATTTATGTTTTTGACAGCTGACAATACATTGATAGTTAATTTTTTTTTTTTCATTTTGACAGCTTACAATTAATACATATTTTGACAAATAACAAAACATATTCGATTTTCCTATTAATGTTTTTGACAGCTGACAATTCATATTTTGACAAATGATATTTTGGCAGTCAATATTTTATTTTTTACTTGGCTATTTCATCTGACATTTTACATTTATACTTTCGTTATTTACCTTTTTGACAGATGACAGTTTATTTTTGGCAGATGTCAATTTTTACTGTTGATATTTTATTCATTTGTTGAAAGATGGCAATTTTGAAAGTTGAAATTTTACTTTTAAATCATAATTCGTCAAGTGACGTTTTGTTATTTAAAAGGCATGACTTTATGCTGTTGACAGCTTACAATTCATACCTTGATAAAAAAAAAAACATTTTGCCAGTTAATATTTGATTTTGTTTGTCAGCTGACAATGGATCTTAATAACATTACGATAATTTTTTACGTTAGCTATTTACCTTTTTGACAGCTGGAGATAAATCATATTGTGACAAATAACATTTTGACAATTGGCACTTTTATATTTCCATTCATTTAATTTTATAATTAAACTTCAACATTTGACAGAATATTAATTGTCAACTGTCAAGAACATCAATAAAATAAAATAAAATGTCATCTGTCAAAATATGAATTTTTAGCCTGTCAAAAACATGATTAGTCAACTATCAAAATATGAATTCTCAACTGTCAAAATACCAAACGTAAAAGTGTTAACTGTCAAACTGTCATTTGTCAAAATTTAAATTGTTAGCTATCAGCACCATTAATAGTTAAATTTAAAATAAAAAAATGTAAAATGCCAACTGTCAAAATTGTAGGCTGTCAAAAACATGATTTTAAAAATAAAGGCTGCCATAATAATGTCATTTGTTAAAATATGAATTGTCAGAAGCCAATAAATAAGTAAAATATGTAATAAAATTATTTGTCAAAATATAAATTATCGGCTGTCAAAAACAAATAGGGCAACATAAGAAAATAAAATATTAACTGTCAAAAAATCATTTGACAAAATACAAATTGTCAGGTATCAAAACCATAAATAGAAAAATTAAAAAAAATTATTTATATTTTGACAAATGACTTTTTATCACTTAATATTTTATTTTCTTAAGTTTGCTATTTGTTCTTGTTTTTTAAAATTTTGCATTTTATGACTTTGATTTATATTTTCATAATTAACATTTTGACAGTTAACATTTTACTTTTTAATTTTTTTTACAATTAATATTTTGACTGTTTACATTTTATGCTTTTGACAGCTAGAAATTTATATTTTGACAACTGAGAATTTTACTGCCGACACTTTAATTTTTACAACAGATATTATTATTCTATATTGACTGCTACATTTTTTTTAAATATTGCTTTTTATATTTTTTAGAGTTGACATTTAAATTTTTTACGTTTGCTATTTATGTTTTTGACAGCAGATAATTCTTATTTTGTCCAATGATATTATGACAAATGGCAGCTGACAATTAATATTTTATTTAACAAACGATATTTTGACAGTTGACATTTTCATTTTTAGCAAACATAAAAAAGTAAAATGTCAACTGTCAAAATAAATAAACGTAAATATAGTTTTTGAGAGCTGATAATATTGATTGTTGTAAAATTATATATTATTCATTAAATTTTGCTACTTATATTTTTAACAGTTGACAATTTATTTTTTTATGTTTGCTATTTATGTTTTTGGCAGCATCTAATTTTGACAAATGTCAATATGACAGACTCTATTTTTCTGTTTTTGACAGCTTAAAGTTAATATTTTATCAAACGATATTTTGACAGTTGATATTTATTTTGTTTAAATTTTACTGTTTGTGTTTTTGACTGCTTACAATTCATATTTTATGAAGTGACATTGTGACAGATTTCATTTTTCTATTTAAGTTTCTGACATGTTTCTGATAATTAATACTTTCAAAAATCATTTGCTTTTCCTATTTGTTGACAGCTGACAAAATTCATATATTGACTAATGCCATTTCGGCAGTTGATATTTTACTTTTCTATTTATGTTTCTAACAGCTGAAAGTTAATATGAATAATATTTTGACAAATTTCTACTTAGCTATTTACCTTTTTCGATAGCTGGCGATTCATACTTTGACAAATGACATTTTGACAGTTGACATATATTATTTTATTTATTAACTCTATGTTTTTGACAGCTAGAAGTTTATATACTAGAAAATGAAATTTTAAAAGTTAACATTTTACTCTTTATGTTTACTATATACCTTCTTGACAGGTGACAGTTTTTCTTTGACAAAAAATGACAGTTTTGATAATTGATTATTTTTAATTCATATTTTGCCATATGGCATTTTAACAGTTTTTATATTTATATTTAATTTGTCATTTTCTAATTAATGACATTTTGGCAGTTAAAATATATATTTTTTCATTTATTCAGCAAAAAATTTGTATTTTAACAAATGCCATTTTGACAGACGTGATTTTTCTATTTATATTTTTGACAAATAACATTATAACAGATTTTATTTGGTTTTTGGCAACTAACAATTCATATTTTAATAAATACATTATGGCTATTTATTTTTGTCAGTTGACAAAACATATTTTGACAGCTGGATTTGTTTTTGTAATTTTGCTGTTTATGATTTGGATAGTTAAAAATGTATGCTTTGACGAATGACATTTTGGCAGTTAAAATATTTACTTTTTTACGTTTGCTATTTATGTTTTTGACGATTCATATTTTGACAAATGGCATTTTAACAATTTTACTTTTCTATTTATATTTTTGACAACCGAAAATTCACATTTTATTTTTTTTAAGCGGGCTATTTGTTTCTGACAGCTGATAATTAATATTTTTATAAGTGACATTTTTACAGTTGCCATTTTAAATTTTTTGCTACTTTGCTTTCCAAAGCTGAAAATTCATTTTTTGACAATTTAAATTTTATATTTAAGATTTTAAATTCAGGTTTTGACAAATGACATTTTGTTTTATTTTATTAACGTTTTTGACATTCGACAATTCATATTCTGACAAATGACATTTTCACAGTTGACATTTTTTTAATATTGCTATTTATTGTTTTGATACCTAACAATTTTGACAAATGGCATTATGGCAGATTTTATTTATGTTTTTAGCTGTCGATTCCTATTTTGACAGCTATATATATAGGTTTTAGTTTTATTCATGTTTTCGACAATTCGATAATTCAAATTTTGACAAATGTTTTGTTTTACTTGATTGTCGTTTTTGACAGTTGACAATTAATATTCTGAAAAGTGACATTTTCACAGTTGACGTTTATTATATCTTTTTAAATTTTGCTATTTATACTTTTGATACCTAACAATTTATATTTGGACTGATATTTTGACAGTTATTATTTTACTTTCTTAAGTTGCGCTATTTGTTTTTGATAGCCGACGATTAATTTATGGTTTTGATAGCTGACAGACAATTCATATTTTTATAGTTAAAAATTTATTTCTTCAAGTTTGCTATTTACTTTTGACAGTTGGCCCTTTTTAAATAATTTTGCTCTTTACGATTTTGATAGCTAACAATTTATGCCTTGACAAGTGATATTTTGACAGTTGAAAACAGGTAAAAATTCATATTATATTGACTTTTTTGACAGTTGGCAATTAAAATTCTGACAAATGACATTTAAAATTTTTTTTTCTCATTTTGCATTTATTTTTTTGGTACCTAACAATTTATATTTTAACAAATGACTTTTTGACAGTTAATATATTATTTTCTTAAGTTGTGCTATTCGATTTTGACAGCTGACAATTCATATTTTATGTTTTTTTTTTAAATATCCAAATACATTATTTATACTTTATTTTTTACTTTTGGATTTACGCTTTCGACAACAGACAAATCATATTTTGACAAAAGACATTAGAACAGATTTTCTTTCTTTTTTTTTTTTTGCAGCTGACAATTTATATTTTAACAAATGACATTATTACAGCTTTTGTTGTCAAATTCATGTTTTTGACAGCTGATAAACAATTCATATTTTGATAAATAACATTTTGCTAGTTGACAATTTATTTCTTCAAGTTTGCTATTTATTTTTGACAGCTGAAAAATCATATTTTAGCAGTGGATTCTTTCCAAATAAAATTTTGCTTTTTTTGATATTTATTGCTAACAATGTATGCCTTGACAAATGACATTTCGACAGATGACACTTTATTATTTACGTTTGCTTTTAGGCTTTCGACATATGACAATTGATATTTAAACAGTTGAAATTTTATATTAAACAACATTTTGTATTTGTGTTTTTGACAGGTGAAAATTCATATTTTGACAAATGACATTTTATTTTATTTTAATGAGGTTTTTGGCAGTTAAGAATTAATATTCTGACAAGTAACATTTTCACAGTTGACTTTTAAATTTTTTAAATTTTTGTAATTTTTGGTTTTGATACTTTACAAATTTAAACAATTTAGTTTTTAAGTTTGCCATTTATTTTTTTACAGTTGAAAAATCATTCTTTAACAATTTATTTTTTGACAAATGACATTTTGACAGTTGAAATTTAACTTTTTTACGCTTTTGACAGCTGACAATTCATATTTAGACAGTTGAAATTTTATATTTAAAATATTACTAATATTGATGTTTTTGACAGGTGAAAATTCATATTTTGACAAATGACGCTTAGTTTTAATTTATTGACGTTTTTGACAACCGACAATTAAAATTTTGACAAATAACATTATGACAGATTTTATATATTTTTTGGCAGCTGACAATTCATATTTTAACAAATGACATTATGGCAGCTTTTATTTTGAAATTCATGTATTTTGACAGCTATCAGATAATTAATATTTTGATAAATGACATTTTGACAGTTGACAATTTATTTCTTCAAATAATCATGTTAAACAGCTGAAAAATCATATTTTGACAGTTTCATTTTTTAAATATAATTTTGTTATTTACGACTTTTATAGCTTTTATGCTTTGACAAATGACATTTTGACAGTTGACACTTTATTTTTTACGTTTGGTATTTCCGCTTTCGACATCTGAAATTTATATTTAGACAGTTGAAATTTTATATTTAAGATTTTGCATTAATGAGTTTGACAGGTGAAAATTCATATTTTGACAAATGTAATTTTGTTTTATTTTATTGACGTTTTTGACAGTTGATAATTAATATTCTGAAAAGTTACTTTTTCACAGTTGACATTTAATTTCGTTTTCATTTTGCCATTTATGTTTTTGATATCAACTATTTATATTTTAACAAGCGACTTTTTGAGAGTTAATATATTATTTTCTTAAGTTATACTATTTGATTTTGGCAGCCGACAATTTATATTTTGACAAATGACATAATGACAGATTTTATTTATTTTTTTGGCAGCTGACAATTCATATTTTAACAAATGACATTATGATAGCTTTAATTTTCGAATTCATGTTTTTGACAGCTGACAGACAATTCATATTTTGATAAATGACATTTTGGCAGTTAACACTTTACTTCTTTAAGTTTTCTATTTAGTTTTGACAGTTGAAAAATCCAGTTTGACAGTTGAATGGTTTTTAAATATAATTTTGCTATTTATTAAATATTAATTAATTAAACAGATGAAAATTTATTGAAAACATTAAAGACAATTGTAAACTATTAAAAACAAGATTTTGATTTTATGTTAAAATTATATATATTTTGTTCAAACAAAAAACAAGAATTTTAGGTGCTGAAATTTATTTCAAAAATATACAAAACGTTGTGTGCTTTATGAATAGGTAATTACATGTTACAAGTTCAAGGCCAATATGATTTATTAGTTTAACTAACTAGCAAAGTATTCAACGCGTTGTTATTTAATTCAAAACGTTAATCCTCGTCTAATTTATATGCATTAGTCACGAATGAATGAAACATAGCAGTGAATGATCTTCGCTTGGATTTAGACACGCTTTGCATACTTTACCTACGACACAAACAATTAGGTTTTACTTCTTCTGATCGTTAAAACACAACTGATTTTAAATCGTGCATGTCGGTTGCACAATAAAACTGTTATTGCAAGACTTGTGTGATGCATTGGAATTACCGTACGCGGTGTAAATACCTTATTTTTGCATCGCCAGTGGCCAAAGTGTCTCAGCACCCACTTCAGTAACAAATAGAGCATGGTTTTCTTAAAGACACTCGGACAAGACACTCATCGCGACCGGCGCGCACTTCACTCACTGAAACGCGTACAGTTAAGTCGCATGTATGTAATGTAACACTGAACGGAGAACGCGTCAGAACTGGAATTTTTATTAAATCGGTATTGTACTGTATAAATTGTGCAGGTAAGGAAAGATGTTGCCGGACTGGATCGGGTCGGCGCACTAATCGAAAATTTCGTCGGCATTGACACAGATTGGAAAAAAATGGAATTTTGTAGTGATAAATTTATAACTCTACCGGTTATTATCATCTGTCGCGATCGATCGACCAGTTAAAGAAAGAAAGGTTGAGGAGAGATCTCGTTTGTTATCGTTTTGTTGCACAATTATGTTACATAAAAAAATAGTAAAAATCGGATAGGTGTGTACGGCGTTTTGTATAATTTTATCGCTAATTAATTATTTATTAATTAGCGAATCCGTCGATCGTGTAATTTAATGTATTTGGTGTTTGTGAGAACAATTGGGACGAATAGATTCCAATCACTCATAAAACTGAATTAATAAAAATTATGTTGATTACTCGACTTTCATCGCCAATAAAAATTGCGATTACCTAAATACGGTATGTTAGGTTTATTGCAAAATGTGAGGGGAGGCCGTTTGAATCAAATTTCTTAATGCGCGGCTTAAATGTTCCATGAAACGCCAATTAAGTCGTCGATTGGAAAAATCTCACGCGAAAAAAGAAATAGGTTGACAATTTCAAAACCGCGAACGGCAATGCGCGCGCACAGTATACAGACATTCACATGGTTAAAACTATGTCGACCAATAAGTTTTTTACATGAAGGAACTATTACCTTAATTACCCGGCTCGTGTATTGCAGTTATCGTATTGATTTATAATTGTGACCGTAATTTCATTCCACAGAAATAAAGATATTTAGAGGAGAATTAATGTTAAAGTTATAATTACAAAAATTGTGCATTTTTTTTAAACATCTAATTAATAAATTTGAAACAAGAAAATCAATTAAATGAAGTAAAAGTCAAGGCCGAAATAACAGAAGTCAAAGTCCAATTTGTCTTTCAAAAATAATGTTTATAATATTATACCAAATAAAGATGTAAAAAAAGTATACAAATAAAAAAAATGAACATTAAATAAAAATTACTTCTTGATATAATTAAAAAGATATTAAATATTTCAATATTATTAAATATATTGACAGTCGTAAAACATAATTAAAAATTAGGGAATACACTTAGGGATTTGTATTTAAAGAAAGTAAAAAATAACAACTAAAAGTTAAAGTACATCCTACACTAACCTAATTTTGATATTACACTAAAACAATTGCCGTATCGTGCCTTGAAACGAAATTACAAGACTCAAAACGTAATCTGAAAAAAAGGAAATTGCAATCGGCGATTTAAACAATTGTAAAAAAATAACCTCAGCAGGAATTAATCTGCAAAACTCAAAGTGCATTCTACACTAACGTAATTTTGATATTACACTAAAACAATTGCCGCATCGTGCCTTGAAACAAAATTACAACACAAAACGTAATCTGAAGAAAATGAAAATTGCATTCGGTGATTTAAACAATTGTAAAAAAATAACCTCAGCAGGATAATTCCTGCAAAACTCAAAGTGCATCCTACACTAACCTAATTTTCATATTACACTAAAACAATTGCCGTATCGACCCTAGAAACAAAATTACAACACTCTAAACATAATCTAAAGATAAGAAAATTGCAATCGGCGATTTAAACAATTGTAAAAAATTAACCTCAACAGGAATTAATCTGCAAAACTCAAAGTACATCCTACACTAACCTAATTTTGATATCACACTAAAACAATTGCCCTATCGTGCCTAGAAACAAAATTACAACACTCAAAATGTAATCTGAAGAAGTGGAAATTGCATTCGGCGATTTAAACAATTGTAAAAAATTAACCTCAGCAGGAAACCATCTGCAAAATTCAAAGTACATCCTACAATAACCTAGTTTTAATATTACACTAAATCAATTGCCACATCCTGCCTAGAAACAAAATTACAACACTCTATACGTAATCCGAAGAAAAGGAAATTGCATTCGGTGATTTGAACAATTGTAAAAAATTAACCTCAGCAGAAATCAATCTGCAAAACTGAAAGTACATCTTAAACTAACCTATTTTTGATATTACACTAAAACAGTTGCCGTATCGTGCTTAGAAACAAAATTACAACACTCAAAACGTAATCTGAAGAAAAAGAAATTACATTCGGTGGTTTAAACAATTGTAAAAAATTAACCTCAGCAGGAATTAATCTGCAAAACTCAAAATACATCTTACACTAACCTAATTTTGATATTACACTAAAACAATTGCCGCATCGTGCCTAGAAACAAAATTACAACACTCTAAACGTAATCTGAAGAAAAGGAAATTCATTCGGTGATTTAAACCATTGTAAAAAATTAACCTCAGCAGGAATTATTCTGCAAAACTCAAAGTGCATCCTACACTAACCCAATTTTGATATTACACTAAAACAATTGCCCCATCGTGCCTAGAAACAAAATTACAACATCCAAAACGTAATCTGAAGAAAAGGATATTGCATTCGGTGATTTAAACAATTATAAAAAATTAACCTAAGCAGGAATTAATCTGCAAAACTCAAAGTATATCCTACACTAACCTAATTTTGATATTAACTAAAACAATTGCCGTATCGTGCCTAGAAACAAAATTACAACACTCTAAACGTAATCTGAAGAAAAGGATATTGCATTCAGTGATTTAAACAATTGTAAAAAATTAACCTCAGCAGGAATTGATCTGCAAAACTCAAAGTGCATCCTACACTAACCTAGTTTTGATATTACACTAAAACAATTGCCGTATCGTGCCTAGAAACAAAATTACAACACTCAAAACGTAATCTGAAGAAGAGGAAAATGCATTCGGTGATTTAAACAATTGTAAAAAATTAACCTCAGCAGGAATTAATCTGCAAAACTCAAAGTGCATCCTACGCTAATCGAATTTTGATATTGCACTAAAACAATTGCCGCATCGTGCCTATAAATAAAATTACAACACTCAAAACGTAATTTGAAGAAAAGAAATTTGCATTCGGTGATTTAAACACTTGTAAAAAATTAACCTCAGCAGGAATTAATCTGCAAAGCTCAAAGTGCATCCTACACTAACCTAATTTTTGATATAAAACAATTACCGCACCGTGTCTAGAAACAAAATTACAACACTCAAAACGTAATTTAAAGAAAAGGAAATTGCATTCGGCGATTTAAACAATTGTAAAAAATTAACCTCAGCAGGAATTAATCTGCAAAACTCAAAGTGCATCCTACGCTAATCTAATTATGATTTTACACTAAAACAATTGCCGCATCGTGCCTAGAAACAAAATTACAACACTCAAAACGTAATCTGAAGAAGTGGAAATTGCATTCGAGGATTTAAACAATTGTAAAAAATTAACCTCAGCAGGAAATAATCTGCAAAACTCAAAGTGCATCCTAAACTAACCTAATTTTGATATTACACTAAAACAATTGCCCCATCTTGCCTAGAAACAAAATTACAACACTCAAAACATAATCTGAAGAAAAGAAAATTGCATTCGGCGATTTAAACAATTGTAAAAAATTAACCTCAGCAGGAATTAATCTGAAAAACTCAAAGTGCATCCTACACTAACCTAATTTTGATTTTACACTAAAACAATTGCCGTATCGTGCCCAGAAAAAAAATTACAACACTCTAAACGTAATCTGAAGAAGAGGAAATTGCATTCGGCGATTTAAACACTTGTAAAAAATTAACCTCAGCAGGAATTAATCCGCAAAACTCAAAGTGCATCCTACACTAACCTAATTTTGATTTTACACCAAAACAATTGCCGCGAACTGCCTAGAAACAAAATTACAACACTCAAAACGTAATCTGAAGAAAAGTAAATTGTATTCGGCGATTTAAACAATTGTAAAAAATTAACCTCAGCAGGAATTAATCTGCAAAATTCAAAGTACATCCTACACTAACCCAATTTTGATATTACACTAAAACAATTGCCTCATCGTGCCTAAAAACAAAATTACAACACTCTAAACGTAATCTTAAGAAAAGGAAATTGCATTCGGCGATTTAAACAATTGTAAAAAATTAACCTCAGCAGGAATTAATCTGCAGAACTGAAAGTGCATCCTGCACTAACCTAATTTTGATATTACACTAAAACAATTGCCGCATCGTGCCTAGAAACACAATTACAACACTCAAAACGTCTTAAGAAATGAAAATTGCATTCGGCGATTTAAACAATTGTAAAAAAATAACCTCAGCAGGAATTAATCTGCAAAACTCAAAGCCCAACCTACACTAACCTTATTTTGATATTACATTAAAACAATTGCCGTATCGAGTCTAGAAACAAAATTACAACACTCAAAACGTAAGCTGAAGAAGAGGAAATTGCATAAGGTGATTTAAACAATTGTAAAAAATTTACCTCAGCAGGAATTAATCTGCAAAACTCAAAGTACATCCTACACTAACCTAATTTTGATATAACACTAAAACAATTGCTGCATCGTGCCTAGAAACAAAATTACAACAGTCAAAACGTAATCTGATGAAAAGCAAATTGCAT
This sequence comes from Ontholestes murinus, assembly GCA_963969525.1. Lineage (NCBI taxonomy): Eukaryota > Metazoa > Arthropoda > Insecta > Coleoptera > Staphylinidae > Ontholestes > Ontholestes murinus. The sequence goes on along the minus strand of OZ018394.1, from coordinate 4,852,589 downwards.
TCGGTGATTTAAACAATTGTAAAAAATTAACCTCAGCAGAAATTAACCTGCAAAACTCAAAGTGCATTCTACGCTAATCTAATTTTGATATTACACTAAAACAATTGCCGTATCGTGCCTAGAAACAAAATTACAACACTCAAAACGTATCTGAAGAACAGGAAATTGCATTCGGCGATTTAAACAATTGTAAAAAATTAACCTCAGCAGGAAATAATCTGCAAAACTCAAAATACATCCTACACTAACTTAATTTTGATATTAAATTAAAACAATTGCCGCATCGTGCCTATAAACAAAATTACAACACTCAAAACGTAATCTGAAGAAGAGGAAATTGCATTCGGTGTTTTAAACAATTGTAAAAAATTAACCTCAGCAGGAATTAATCTGCAAAACTCAAAGTGCATCCTACACTATCCTAATTTTGATACTACATTAAAACAATTGCCGTATCGTGCCTAGAAACAAAATTACAACACTCTAAACGTAATCTGAAGAAAAGAAATTTGCATTCGGTGATTTAAACAATTGTAAATAATTAACCTCAGTAGGAATTATTCTGCAAAACTCAAAGTGCATCCTACGCTAATCTAATTTTGATATTACACTAAAGCAATTGCCGCATCGTGCCTGGAAACAAAATTACAACACTCAAAACGTAATCTAAAGAAAAGAAAATTCATTCGGTGATTTAAACAATTGTAAAAAATTAACCTCAGCAGGAATTAAACTGCAAAACTCAAAATACATCCTGCACTAACCTAATTTTGATATTACACTAAAACAATTGCAGCATCATGCCTAGAAACAAAGTAACAACACTCGAAACGTAATTTGAAGAAATGAAAATTGCATTTGACGATTTAAGCAATTGTAAAAAATTAACCTCAGCAGGAATTAAAATGCAAAACTTAAAGCACATCCTACACTAACCTAATTTTGATATTACACTAAAACAATTGCCACATCGTGCCTAGAAACAAAATTACAACACTGAAAATGTAATTTGAAGAAAAGGAAATTGCATTCAGCGATTTAAACCATTGTAAAAAATTAACCTCAGCAGGAATTAATCTGCAAAACTCAAAGTGCATCCTACGCTAACCTAATTTTGATTTTACACTTAAACAATTGCCGCATCGTGCCTAGAAACAAAATTACAACGCTCAAAACGTAATCTGAAGAAAAGGAAATTGTATTCGGTGATTTAAACAATTGTAAAAACTTAACCACAGCAGGAATTAATCTGCAAAACACAAAGTACATCCTACTCTAACCTAATTTTGATATAACACTAAAACAATTGCCGCGAAGTGCCTAGAAACAAAATTACAACACTCAAAACGTAATCTGAAGAAGAGGAAATTGCATTCGGTGTTTTAAACAATTGCAAAAAATTAACCTCAGCAGGAATTAATCTGCAAAACTCAAAATACATCCTACTCTAACCTAATTTTGATATTACACTAAAACATTTGCTGCATCGTGCCTAGAAACAAAATTACAACACCCAAAACGTAATCTGAAGAAAAGGAAATTAATTCGGTGATTTAAACAATTGTAAAAAATTAACCTCAGCAGGAATTAATCTGCAAAACTCAAAGTGAATCCTACGCTAACCTAATTTTGATGTTACACTAAAACAATTGCCGCATCGTGCCTAGAAACAAAATTACAACACTGAAAACGTAATTTGAAGAAAACGAAATTGCATTCGGCGATTTAAACAATTGTAAAAAATTAACCTTAGCAGGAATTAATCTGCAAAACTCAAAGCACAGCATGCACTAACCTAATTTTGATATTACACTAAAACAATTGCCTCATCGTGCCTAGAAATAAAATTACAACACTCAAAACGTAATGTGAAGGAGAGGAAATTGCGTTCGGTGATTTAAACAATTGTAAAAAATTAACCTCAGCAGGAATGAATCTGCAAAACTCAAAGTGCATCCTACGCTAATCTAATTTTGATATTACACTAAAACAATTGCAGCATCATGCCTAGAAACAAAATTACAACACTCTAAACGTAATCAGAAGAAAAGGAAATTGCATTCGGCGATTTAAACAATTGTAAAAAATTAACCTCAGCAGGAATTAATCTGTAAATCTCAAAGTGCATCCTACACTAATCCAGTTTTGATATTACACTAAAACAATTGCCGTATCGTGCGTTGAAACAAAATTACAACACTCAAAACGTAATCTGAAAAAGAGGAAATTACATTCGACGATTTAAACAATTGTAAAAAATTAACCTCAACAGGAATTAAACTGCAAAACTCAATGTGCATCCTACACTAACCTATTTTTGATATTACACTAAAACAATTGCCAGATCGTGCCTAGAAACAAAATTACAACACTCAAAACGTAATCTGAAGAAAAGAAAATTGCAATCGGCGATTTAAACAATTATAAAAAATTAACCTCAGCAGGAATTAATATGCAAAACTCAAAGTGCATTCTACACTAACCTAATTTTGATATTACACTAAAACAATTGCCGCATCTTGCCTAGAAACAAAATTACAACACTCAAAACGTAATCTGAAGAAAAGGAAATTGCATTCAGCGATTTAAACAATTGTAAAAAATTAACCTCAGCAGGAATTAATCTGCAAAACTCAAAGTGCATCCTACACTAACCTAATTTTAATAATACACTAAAACAATTGCCGCATCGTACCTAGAAATAAAATTACAACACTCTAAACGCAATCTGAAGAAAAGGAAATTGCATTCGGTGATTTAAACAATTGTAAAAAATTATCCTCAGCAGGAATTAATCTGCAAGACTCAAAGTACATCCTACTCTAACCTAATTTTGAAATTAATTCAATCGAACTATACTTCCACAGCTAACTTGATTACGAGCATATTTATATTCTATTTTTTCTATCATTTGCATTTCTAAACGAATCATTATTTTGATACAATCGTTCACCTCGATAAAACTCTTTAATTAATAAGAGCTTATTTAATAGCAATTCCAGAAAGTTCATGCCATCAAATAACTTGACATTTGAATAGTGCAATCTGACAGTCGATTATTATTTTCGGCATGGGACACCATCTCCACTCCTCACCTTGACCTGTGAGGGGGCCGGCGTCTCGCGCGCCTCAATGTTGAATCGATAAAACCGATGGATCCTGGGTATTAGTCAGTCCTTGTCCATAATTCGATGCGGCCAAAGAAAACACTTCCGTTTTTCATTAACGGATAGAGAATGGCGGTTCCGGAATAATTAAGCATGCCGAGTGTATAATTTTATACTACACTTCAAAAAAATCAAACATGCGTAATTAAATTTATTAACCAATAAACAGAATAGTACTTAATTAAAACTTCACTTTTAATTTTTTCACAGCTAAATGTACATTTCGGGCACTGATTGCAATGATTTATTTGATGATCGATGATTGCATTTCTTGGTTTAGGTGAAGAATATCTTCTCAATTATATTCTATATAGAAATAATTACTACTCCTATTATTTTTTTTTTGACGTGTCAATTATTATTAAATTACTTATATAACAGTGTTTAAAAAAATAAATCAAAACAACGCATTAATACATTTCTGCAGTATCATTTTGACTGTAGAAGAAAAAAATCGAGTCCATTATTGTACTTTAATTGCCGCCGTCGACAATTTTCCATTAAAACCAGAACTCATTAATATCGCCGGATCACAGTTCTTGGGAAAAAGAGTGCGGGAGGAGGGAGGTGAGGAAAAAAAATAAGAAAAAAATAAAAAGAAACGTACATGCGCCACATGAATAATGCATTAAACGAAGAACGTGTAACGAGTGTTAAAAGCGCCAAGTCATTCCCGCAGCAATTGCTTGAATTGCACACGATCTCCACCATCCGTTTCGTTTCAATACGAACTCGGTCAATTATTACTTAAACCCGTTTTACAGACGTAGATCGTATGCAATTTAATGTGCGGACGTGTTCATTTGGTTGCATACCATATAAATCTATAAACAAATGAAAAACTTATATTACTATAAGGGTGTCATCTATTGTCTATTATTTATTATTATTATATTTATTTGTTATTGCTTTATTGTAATAAATAACTCTATTAATCGTATCGTTCCGAAGTTTTTTCGTTATTACAAACGATTCGTATTTTGGATTAGTGTTATTAGAAAAAAAATTGTAAACGAATTCGTGTCATTGTGCAATTTAAAATGCAGCAAAACTGGGGCATGGTTGTACGGATTGAAAAATCTATTTCCATTATTTCGCCGCCGAATGAAATCGACGTGGAAATTGTTTGAGCCAATTTAGGTTTTATGGAAATCAACTGACGGGAACGGTAATTGGCAACGGTAAGGCTTCAACGCTGTATTTAAATAATGTTGTTATGCTGAGGTTAATGTTTACAATTCTTTAAATACCCGAATGCAATTTACATTTCTTCAAATTACGTTTAGAGTGTTGTGATTTTGTTACTAGGCACAATGAGGCAATTGTTTTAGTGTAAAATCAAAATTATGATAGTGTAGGATGTACTTTGAGTTTTGCAGATTAATTCCTGCTGAGGTTAATTTTTTACAATTGTTTAAATCTCCGAATGCAATTTCCTTTTTTTAGATTACGTTTAGAGTGTTGTAATTTTATTTCTAGGTACAATACGGCAATTGTTTTAGTGTAATATCAAAATTAGGTTAGTGTAGGATGTACTTTGAGTTTTGCAGATTAATTCCTGCTGAGGTTAATTTTTTACAATTGTCTAAATCACCGAATGCAATTTGCTTTTCTTCAGATTACGTTTTGAGTGTTGTAATTTTGTTTCTAGGCACAATGCGGCAATTGTTTTAGTGTAATATCAAAATTAGGTTAGTGTAGGATGTGCTTTAAGTTTAGCAAATTAATTCTTGCTGAGGTTAATTTTTTACAATTGTTTAAATCACCGAATGCAATTTTCATTTCTTCAGATTACGTTTTGAGTGTTGTAATTTTGTTTCTAGGCACGATGCGGCAATTGTTTTAGTGTAATATCAAAATTAGGTTAGTGTAGGATGCACTTTGTGTTTTGCAGCTTAATTCCTGCTAAGGTTAATTTTTTAGAATTGTTTAAATCACCGAATGCAATTTCCTTTTCTTCAGATTACGTTTCGAGTGTTGTAATTTTGTTTCTAGGCACGATGCGGCAATTGTTTTAGTGTAATATCAAAATTAGGTTAGTGTAGGAGCTACTCTAAGTTTTGCAGGTTAATTCCTGTTGAAGTTAATATTTTACAATTGTTTACATTGCCGAATGCAATTTCCTTTTCTCCAGATTACGTTTTGAGTGTTGTAATTTTGTTTCTAGGCATAATGCGGCAATTGTTTTAGTGCAATATGAAAATTAGGTTACTGTAGGATGTTCTTTGAGTTTTGCAGATTAATACCTGCCGAGGTTAATTTTTTACAATTGTTTAAATCGCCGAAAGTAATTTGCTTTTCTTCAAATTACATTTTGAGTGTTGTAATTTTGTTTCTAGGCACGATGCGGCAATTGTTTTAGTGTAATATCAAAACAAAATTAGTGTAGGATGTACTTTGAGTTTTGCAGATTAATTCCTGCTGAGGTTAATTTTTTACAATTGTTTAAATCGCCGATTGCAATATCCTTTTCTTCAGATTACGTTTTAAGTGTTGTAATTTTGTTTCTAGGCACGATGCGGCAATTGTTTTAGTGTAATATCAAAACTAGGTTAGTGTAGGATGCACTTTGAGTTTTGCAGATTAATTCCTGTTGAGGTTAATTTTTTACAATTGTTTAAATCACCGAATGCAATTTCCTTTTCTTCAGATTACGTTTTGAGTGTTGTAATTTTGTTTCTAGGCACGATACGGCAATTGTTTTAGTGCAATATCAAAATTAGATTAGTGTAGGATGTACTTTGAGTTTTGCAGATTAATTCCTGCTGAGGTTAATTTTTTACAATTGTTTAAATCGCCGATTGCAATATCCTTTTCTTCAGATTACGTTTTAAGTGTTGTAATTTTGTTTCTAGGCACGATGCAGCAATTGTTTTAGTGTAATATCAAAATTGGGTTAGTGTAGGATGCACTTTGAGTTTTGCAGATTAATTCCTGCTGAGGTTAATTTTTTACAATTGTTTCAATTACCGAATGTACTTTTCATTTCTTCAGATTGCGTTTAGAGTGTTGTAATTGTGTTTCTAGGCACGATATGGCAATTGTTTTATTGTAATATCAAAATTAGGTTAGTGTAGGATGTACTTTGAGTTTTGCAGATTAATTCCTGCTGAGATTAATTTTTTACAATTGTTTAAATCGGCGATTGCAATTTTCTTTTCTTCAGATTACGTTTTGAGTATTGTAATTTTGTTTTTAGGCACGATGCGGCAATTGTTTTAGAGTAATATCAAAATTGGGTTAGTGTAGGATGCACTTTGAGTTTTGCAGATTAATTTCTGCTGAGGTTAATTTTTTACAATTGTTTAAATCACCGAATGTAATTTTAATTTTTCAGATTACGTTTAGAGGGTTGTAATTTTGTTTTTAGGCACGATGCGGCAATTGTTTTAGTGTAGTATCAAAATTAGGTTAGTGTCGGATGTGCTTTGAGTTTTGCAGATTAATTCCTGCTGAGGTTAATTTTTTACAATCGTTAAAATCACCGAATGCAATTTCCTTTTCCTCAGATTACGTTTTGAGTATTGTAATTTTTTTTCTAGCCACGATACGGCAATTGTTTTAGTGTTATATCAAAATTAGGTTAGTGTAGGATGCACTTTGAGTTTTGCAGATTAATTCCTGCTGAGGTTAATTTTTTACAATTATTTAAATCACCGAATGCAATTTCCTTTTTTCAGATTACATTTAGAGTGTTGTAATTTTGTTTCTAGGCACGATACGGCAATTGTTTTAGTGTAATATCAAAATTAGGTTAGTGTAGGATGTACTTTGAGTTTTGCAGATTAATTCCTGCTGAGGTTAATTTTTTACAATTATTTAAATCACCGAATGGAATTTCGTTTTCTTCAGATTACGTTTGAGTGTTGTAATTTTGTTTCTAGGCATAATGCGGCAATTGTTTTAGAGTAATATCAAAATTAGGTTAGTGTAGGATGCACTTTGAGTTTTGCAGATTAATTCCTGCTGAGGGTAATTTTTTACAATTGTTTAAATCACCGAATGCAATTTCCTTTTCTTCAGATTACGTTTCGAGTTTTGTAATTTTGTTTTTAGGCACCATGCGGCAATTGTTTTAGTGTAATATCAAAATTAGGTTAGTGTAGGATGCAGTTTGAGTTTTGCAGATGAATTCCTGCTGAGGTTAATTTTTTACAATTGTTTAAATCACCTAATTCAATTTCCTCTTCTTCAAATTACGTTTAGAGTGTTGTAACTTTGTTTCTACGCACGATATAGCAATTGTTTTAGTGCAATATCAAAATTAGGTTAGTGTAGGATGCACTTTGAGTTTTGCAGATTAATTCCTGCTGAGGTTAATTTTTTACAATTGTTTAAATCACCGTATGCAATTTTCTTTTCTTCAGATTACGTTTCGAGTGTTGTAATTTTGTTTCTAGTCACGGTGCGGCAATTGTTTTAGTATAATATCAAAACTAGGTTAGTGTAGGATGTGCTTTAAGTTTTGCAGATTAATTCCTGCTGAGGTTAATTTTTACAATTGTCTAAATCACCGAATGCAATTTGCTTTTCTTCAGATTACGTTTTGAGTGTTGTAATTTTGTTTCTAGGCACGATGCGGCAATTGTTTTAGTGTAATATCAAAATTAGGTTAGTGTAGGATGTACTTTGAGTTTTGCAGATTAATTCCTGCAGAGGTTAATTTTTTACAATTGTTTAAATCACCGAATGCAATTTTCTTTTTTCAGATTACGTTATTAGTGTTGTAATTTTGTTTCTAGACAAGATGAGGCAATTGTTTTAGTGTAATCTCCAAACTAGGTTAGTGTAGGAGGCACTTTGAGTTTTGCAGTTTAATTCCTGCTGAGGTTAATTTTTTACAATTGTTTAAATCGCCGATTGCAATTTTCTTTTCTTCAGATTATGTTTAGAGTGTTGTAGTTTTGTTTCTAGGCACGATGCGGCAATTGTTTTAGTGTAACATTAAAATTAGGTTAGCGTAGGATGTACTTTGAGTTTTGTAGATTAATTCCTGCTGAGGTTAATTTTTTACAATTGTTTAAATCACCGAATGCAATTTCCTTTTTTCAGATTACGTTTCGAGTGTTGTAATTTTGTTTCTAGGCACGATGCGGCAATTGTTTTAGTGTAATATCGAAATTAGGTTAGTGTAGAAAGTAGTTTGAGTTTTGCAGATTAATTCCTGCTGAGGTTAATTTTTTATAATTGTTTAAATCACCGAATGCAATTTCCTTTTCTTCAGATTACGTTTAGAGTGTTGTAATTTGGTTTCTAGGCACGATGCGGCAATTGTTTTAGTGAAATATCAAAATTAGGTTAGTGTAGGATGTACTTTGAGTTTTTCAGACTAATTCCTGCTGAGATTAATTTTTTACAATTGCTTAAATCGCCGAATGCAATTTTCATTTCTTAAGATTACATTTTGAGTGTTGTAATTTTGTTTCTAGGCACGATGCAGCAATTGTTTTAGTGTAATATCAAAATTGGGTTAGTGTAGGATGCACTTTGAGTTTTGTAGATTAATTCCTGCTGAGGTTAATTTTTTACAATTGTTTAAATCGCTGAATGCAATTTCCTTTTCTTCAAATTACGTTTTGAGTGTTGTAATTCTGTTTCTAGGCATGATACCGCAATTGTTTTAATGTAATATCAAAATTAGGTTTGTGTAGGATTCACTTTGAGTTTTGCAGATTAATTCCTGCTGAGGTTAATTTTTTACAATTGTTTAAATCACCGAATGTAATTTTCAATTCTTCAGATTACGTTTTGAGTGTTGTAAGGTACGATGTGGCAATTGTTTTAGTATAATATTAAATTTTGTTAGCGAATATATATGACGTTGGTTATAAACAGTTTTTTTGTTGTGGTGAGCGAAAGAAAAATAATTTTTTGTATACTGTAATTTCATAATGAGTATAATTTGTTTTTGGCAAAGTGGGTATTGTTTTCGTTCTTGATTGCCAAGGTAACCGCAAGTTTAGTGCCAAGGTAAATAATGGACGTCGAGCGAGCGATTGGGCGACACGTAAAAAAATGTTTATAAATATGTGTTTGAAGGAATTTTGCAAAACTTCCAATTAACTATTTCGATCCATTTGCATTTCACCACAATAAAGAATGTTTTAGAGGTAATAATAATTAAAATTGATTACTCGAATTGTGCGAAATGAGATGAAGCGAGGAATTACGATAAGATGGAAATAGTAAATAATTGCTATTGCCGTCAACAATCATACACCAATTTTGATCTATATTGGTCTCATCAGACAGGCAAACATATAGAACCTTTAATTTATGATGAATATCACTGTTTTGTATATTTGTTGTGGCTTCTTTAATTTTAAACACTGATATAAATAGTGCATACATTCTTATTTATGTTTTTTTTCGTTACTCGCCATCTTATGTATTATTTTGTTAATTTAAGAGGGGCATAAAGTAAGTTACAGTCATTACCAGCGAGATGTAACTTTGCACACAGGTAGATGAAATACAACTGAACATTCGCGCACATCAAGCGGCTACTCTATTCGCCAGCGCTCCGCACTGTACCTTCCTGATATCCCTTGTATACTTTATTATAACGTATATACATTTTTTTAACAGGACTTGATAAATCAAATACTTTGAACCAAACTATAGTAACTAGTTATTAATGTGATTATTCAAAATATGAGTTTAAAAAAAAAGTGTATAAACTAATTGAATGTTTATTCCAGTGAGCGATTAGACGTGACCTGACACAATTGCGGTTCAAGTGCGTCCGAATAGATAAGCGATAAAGAGCGCTGCTGATGGCGGTCACATGCGAATGCGTTAATTTCTATTATTTAAGTTAATGATATGTAACTAAGTCGAGTGCGCCATAACGCGCATCCGTCGCCTCGCCTGGGGCCTCCATTTTGCATTTTAATGGCCGTTTAGGACACACACACACACACACAAACAAACACGGTATTTTGTTAATGTTGGTCATATCGATTTTAACCGCAATCAAATAAACGCATTAAATTATTTATGCACTTATTTTCTACATACATGTTAGTACAGTGCGGAGCGTTGGCGAATAGAGTTGCCGCTTGATGTATGCTAACATATTTAATTGCACCTTATAGTCCAGGCTTAGCTCCTTCAGATTATTATCTGTTTACAAAACTCATTGGAAAGAAAGATTACGTATCTTAATACACTAGCTGGGGTAGAAAAACTCATCACACGTTATTACAAATGCTTAAATTTGCGATGCGACTCTGTAGAAAAGTAGTTTCAGGCATGTTTTATACAAATAAAACGTTAATATTTATTAATATATACTAGTTTCTTTTAATAGTCCAAAATAGTATTTTCCGAATAGCCCTCGTATCTTCATTTGTAAATTATACTTATTAACTTAAAATAGCAATAAAAATGGTAATCAATTTGTTGTTTATGTCGAAGGCTCCTACATTGTTATACACGTTGAATAATAATAAAAAAAAACACTTTTAACTTCACCGTCTTTAATACTAAACAACTAAAGCTAAAAGCGTTTTATTTTATTACCAATTAATTAATGAATCGTTTTTCTTTCTATAAATCAATCAACTGTACACACTTTCCCTTCCTTACTATTAATTTCGTAGAAACTGACAAAGAAAACACGATGACTGTGTTTATTATTTACATCAGCGCGGATTCACCGCGAGATTTCTTTTTTTTTCTCTCTCTCCCTCTCTGAGCGATGTGATTTTACTCTTGTCTGTCATCATTGCACAATTTACATTGTATAATCTGTATCGGTGTAATTATCTGGAAGTTGAATTTCTATTGCGCAAATCGCTCTGCGTTAATGAATATTCAAGCGCCTTTTTTTGTTTGTTTGTTTGCTTATTCGTAGCAAAAGTTGCTCCGTCATTTTTGAACCATTTCGTATTCGCGTATCATTGGTTTTAATTAATCGAACGCACGTTACTCTCGATTTAAATGAAACGGAGAAAAAATATTTACAAAAAAATGTTTTAATATGGATATTTAAAAAAAAGGCTGATTGTTTTAATTGCGTTTTTGTTGCGTGTGTTTTAATGCATTTAATTTTTGTATTTACACGACTAATCTCAATTAAGAAGTTAATTTCGATTAAATATGACGATGAAAAGACTAAAATATAATTTTTATTACACTTCTACAACCTCAGCTTGTTATTGTCAAACAATTAATATTAATGAAGTGTAATAAAAAGAGGTGATACCAACAAAATTAATTGTTTTATTTATTTTGAATTACTAGAAAAAGTAAAGGTATTTTGAAGTAGTATCGATAAGGCATATTTGAGCGTAAGATCCTTTGAAGAAGTGAACTCTTGCCTTAATTTTAAGTATATTTTCATATTGTGTAATATAATTTTTGTTAGTAAATTGGTTAATAATATACTAACAAAATATCACAAAAATTATATTACACAATATGAAAATTGGCAATAAGGGAAGATTTCACTTCTTCATATAAATCTAGCGTACTCTTGACCTACCTCAATCAATGTTGTATTATCCTAGCGTACCCTTGACCTACCCCAATAAATTCTATATTAACCGCGACATACAATAATAAATCAATTCGCTGAGCGTACTCTTGACCTACCATAATATAAAGTGCATTGACCTAGCGTTACCCTGACCTATCCTAATAAATCGTAAATATAAAGTTTATTGGGGTAGGTCAAGAGTACGCTGGATTAATGAAACAAATGTGAAAAATGTAGTAAAAATGAGCGGATTTTGCAAGAAAATTAGTTTTAAAAAATTGTGAAGGCCAAATTAATTATTAAAAATGTTAAGTGAAGATCAGAACAGAAAATTACAATAATTTGAGGTCAATTTAATTATTAATTGGAAACTGTTTGGAATTATGATACCTAAAACAACGGAATATTGACAGTATGGAAACCATAGTTGGCTATCACTCTCACTTAATAGATTATTTTTTTCTCTTTAATCTAATATGACATTTGACATAGTTATTTCTAAAAATAAATGAGTTATAATCATTTTAGGTTTTATTATAAATAAAAAAATAGTTAGCTATGATAATTGTAATTGTTTTATTTTCATCACCTATTTTTTAAATTTATAATAAAAGTTAAAATGACTATAATTCACTTATTTTTGGAAATAACAATTTCATATACGATATTGGATTAAAGAGAAAAAAAATAATCTATCGAATGAGGCCATAGCCGACTATGGTTTTCATTTAAAAAAAATGTATCACGCAAACTTACATTTTTTTCTCGGAAAATAATGGCGATAATCTACATAAAATTATCTAAAACCAAGAAAAGATAATCCATTAAAATTTACTTTAGTTTTTGAAAATTCGCCAATTTGTGAACTTTCGAAAATACTCATGACCAAATTGTTGATGGATTAGAGAAAAACAGTTGAAAATCAATGATTAACGCAAAAATATAATACTTCAATGGTTCAATTATGTTAAAACAAGATAATCCATTAAAATTTGCTTTAGTTTTTGAAAATACGCCAATTTTTACTTGAGTTACAAACTTTTGAAAATACTCAATAACAAATTGTTGACGAATTAGAGAAAAACAGTTGAAAATCAATAGTTAACGCAAAAATATAATACTTCAATGGCTGTGTTGTGTTAAGAAAATATAAACCATTAAAATTTACTTGAGCTTTTAAAAATTCTCCAATTTTTATTAATGTTATAAACATTTATAGATACTCATAACCAAAATGTTGATGTTTTAGAGCAAAACAGTTGAAAATTAATAGTTAACGTAAAAATATAACACTCCAACGGTTGTATTGTGTTAAGAAAAGATAATCCAATAATAAAATGTATTAAAATCCTTTAGTTCGTTGTAGAAAATTAAATTAGTAAGTTTTTTTATTTGTATTTAAAATCAATTTTATAATAAAGCTGTACTGAAGAGAGCGAAAGTTCGAAACACGTGTCTGCAGATGATTATAAACTTGAATGCTAGATTTTTTAATTGCTTTTGCTGATTTAATTTAATGAAATCAGTTTAAAATTCATTTTTCGTAATTTCTCATGTTATAGTTACATTTAAATAATCTAAAGTACATTTTATCATTTATTAGTTTATTCAACAGAAATAATTTCATTCAAATTAGTGTTGCTTTGATAGTTGTACTATTTGTAACACGCAAATTAATTTGTATTATTCAATGTCTGTCGAAGTATTAGCTAGAGAAGTAGTTGTTTCAAATTAATTTGTTTTGTAGTCTTAGTAAGACTCATTGTTGTAGATTCACGAAATGTTTTCGTATTTTTAAAAGATAATCCATTAAAATTTACTTTAGTTTTTGAAAATTCACCTATTTTTACTTGAGTTATAAACTTTTGAAAATACTCATGGCCAAATTGATGGATTAGAGAAAAACAGTTGAAGATCAATTGTTAACGCAAAAATATAATACTTCAACGGTTGTATTGTATAAAAAAGGACAATCCATTAAAATTTATTGTAGTTTTTGAAAATTCATCAATTTTTACTTGAGTTATAAACTTTTGAAAATACTCATTATCAAATAGGGTGGATGGGTGGTCTCTATCCCACCCTCCAATCATTAGAACATACGCGAGGATTACATAAAAATAAATAATCTCTTACAAACAAATCGTGCACTTTTAATTATAGATAAATTTATAATTTTTTTACAATTTAATTTGTACACTTGAGAATGTTTTACTGATTGGAGGATGGGATAGAGGCCACCCACCCACCCTACATATACAACAGCACCGTCACTGTCACAATTTTATTTTTCTAAGAACTACTGCAGTGTTTGTGACGAAATAATTCCTGAATTTTAAAACTGTTTTCTGGGTTAGGTTTAAAAACATATGTAGGGTGGGTGGGTGGCCTCTATCCCACCCTCCAATCATTAGAACATGCGCGAGGGTTTTATACAAATAAATAATTGTTTACAGACAAGTCGCGCACTTTTAACTACACAATTTTTTTAATCTTTTCTACAATTAAATTTGTATACTATAGAATGTTTTATTGATTGAAGGGTGGTATAGAGGCCGCCCACCCACCCTACATATACAACTGTAGTACCATCACTGTCACAATTTCATTTTCTAAGAACTACTGCAGTGTTAGTGATGAAATAATTCCTGAATTTTAAAACTGTGTTCTGGGTCAAGTTTAAGAATATATGTATGTCTTTTACAGTTTTTTTTCTATCTCTTATAATAACCGTGATATATTGATTTGAAGAAATTGACACTTTTTTCAAAATATCTAGTTACCCTTGACTTTCTTGAAAACTTTGAAAGTGGAATTTTATTCGTCTACACTTCTTTCCCCATTTAACCGTTTTTCTATCTCTTATAGTTTCCGAGATCCGCATAGAGAACACCCAAAAAAACTCGCCCTGTATAGTATATTTTATAAATTGTAACTCTGGAAACAATTTTGTATTCAAATTAGAATACAAACAGTTGAAATTACTTTAAAGAATTAAAAATAGACAGCTGAAAATTGTTAATTTAAAAATGTTTTGTTAAGTTCAAAATATATAAAATTACTTACTTCACCAAATTTAAATAAAATTCAATTTCAGTCAATGTAATCTACTTGCAAACTTAAAATGTATCATTAATAAAAATTTAAATTTATATATAATATGGATGAGAAGTCTTAAATCCAAACTATGAATAGAATATACAGGGTGAGTTTTTTTCGATGTTCTCTATGGGGATCTCGGAAACTATAAGAGATAGAGAAACGGTTAAATGGGGAAAGAAGTGTAGATTAACGAGACGAATAAAATTCCACTTTCAAAGTTTTCAAAAAAGTCAAGGGTAACTAGATATTTTGAAAAAAGTAAAAAGTGTCCATTTTTTCAAATCAATATATCTCGGTTATTATAACAGATACAAAAAAACTGTAAAGGACAAAGTTTTAGATAATTTTATGTAGATTAATAAAAAATAATCAGAAAATTTTTATTGCCATTATTTTCCGAGATATGATGCAAACTTACATTTTTTTAAATGGTCAAAAGGTAATTTTTTTCTCTTTAATCCAATATGACATACGACATAGTTATTTCTAAAAATAAGTGAGTTATAGCCATTTTAAATTTTATTATAAATAAAAAATGGGTAGCCTTGAAAAAGATGAAAGTAAAACAATTGCATTTTTTTAAATGGAAACCATAGTTGGCTATGGCCTCATTCAAAAGGTAATTTTTTTCTCTTTAATCCAATATGACATACGACATAGTTATTTCTAAAAATAAGTGAGTTATAGCCATTTTAAATTTTATTATAAATAAAAAATGGGTAGCCTTGAAAAAGATGAAAGTAAAACAATTGCAGTTGTTTATAATAATAGCAATATTGCAATTATTAGTTCTACAAAGTTAAATAAAAATGAAAAGCCAGCATAAGTATAATAATTTTGTAATTATCAAATGGCCTTCTGTAAGTGGTATAAACCCATTTGTCAAGAGGATAATACGTTTCTTACAAAAATATTATGAACAGATGAATCGCGATTCACTAATTGTGGTATCTTTAATCGCCACAATGAACATAGATGAACTTAAGAGAATCCACGAGAAGTTTCACAGAGAAAACTACAAATTAAATTTGGGTTTAATCCATGGTTTGTTTGGATTAATCATTCTCGGTCCATATATTTTTGAAAGCTCACTAAATGAAACTGATTACTTTCATTTTCTTCAGAAAACATTTGAAGATACGTTCGATTGTTTAAATTTATCATTACAAGCAAGATTGAAATGGTTCCAATATGATGGTGCTCCACCTCATAACATGTTGGCTTTACAAATTATTTAAATGATGCTTTTCCTAACTCATAAGTGGGAAGAAATAAACCAATCCCAGGGCCACCTAGATCTAGGGTTATGTAAAAAACAAAGTATATGAAAAATCATATCAATCTGTGGAGGATCATAAACTGGTTGATATTGAAACTTTTAATTCAATTTACATGAGAATAGTCAAAAAGCCATAAATTCAATTTTAAAAAGATATAATTTATGTCATAATAGTATTAATAGTGGACTCTTTGACTATATTTTTTAATATTAAAATTTCTCTCCTATTGATTTATTGATAATTACATAATTACTTTATGCAGTTGTTTCATTTTGATTTATCTCTGTAAAACTAATGATTACAATGTTGCTAATATTATAAACAACTGCAATTGTTTTACTTTCATCTTTTTCATGGCTACCCATTTTTTTATTTATAATAAAATTTAAAATGACTATAACTCACTCATTTTTAGAAATAACTATGTCGTATGTTATATTGGATTAAAGAGAAAAAAATTACCTTTTGAATGATGTCATAGCCAACTATGGTTTCCATTTAAAAAAATGTAAGTTTGCGTCATATCTCGGAAAATAATGGCGATAAAAATTTTCTGATTATTTTTTATTAATCTGCATAAAATTATCTAAAACTTTGTCCTCTACAGTTTTTTTCTACCTGTTATAAAAACCGAGATATATTGATTTGAAAAAATTGACACTTTTTACTTTTTTCAAAATATCTAGTTACCCTTGACTTTTTTGAAAACTTTGAAAGTGGAATTTTATTCGTCTCGTAAATCTACACTTCTTTCTCCATTTAACCGTTTCTCTATCTCTTATAGTTTCCGAGATCCCCATAGAGAACATCGAAAAAAACTCACCCTGTATAATATAAACTATGCAAAGATTTATTTATTTATTTTTTATAATAAAATATATTCAAAAGAATAAAACATATCTAAAAATTTAATATAAACTGTTTTTTTTCTATTACAATTAAAATTTTCAACTGTTTTCACTTTTCGATGAACTTAAATTTCAACTGTTTTGAAAAAAAATTTTTTCAGCTGACAAATTTCTATTGTTTTCTCAACAGTTTTAAGTGAATTTAATTAAAATTATTTATATATATATATATATTATCATTTATTTTATTTTATTACTCCTTTATTAAGTAATAATATTCCCTTCGTAATAATCTATTATCAATTTTGCTAAAGAGATTCCATGAAATAAATAAAGCATATATTTGTTTATAATTAAATGTAAATTCTACAGGAACACTTGTGTATATTTAACTAATTTGAGGGTGTGATCGTGGACACCCACCCACCCTACATATAATTTTGAAACATCAACCACTGTCAGTTGTTTAATTTTAAGAAACTTACAACATTTTTTCTGTTAAAGTTGTTGGAAACTAAAAGTATTTCAGTGATTAAATTTTTAATGTATATGTAGGGTGGGTGGGTGTCCACTATGACACCCTCCAACCTTTAGAACATATCCAAGTGTTTTACTAAATACAATAATAAATAAATGATAATAATAAATAAGTATATCATTATTCCCTACACTACCCACTAATAAAATAACCTAGAACCTAAACAAGTGTTTCAATAAAAATTAATTTAATTAAAATAAACAATTCAAACAATTTAAATTCCAAATAATAAAACAATTAACTTTGTTGGTATCACTTTTTATTTACACTTGTAACTATAGTTTCGACAATTTCAGCTTGTCATTATCAAACAATAGTTTGATAATGACAAGCTGAAATTGTCGAAACTATAGTTACAAGTGTAAATAAAAAGTGATACCAACAAAGTTAATTGTTTTATTATTTTGAATTTATCAAAATGTATCACGAAGTGAAAGCCTCCACAATTACTTATTTAATTTAAATTCCACCCACTGACACCTATTTTTAATTTTATATAAATAGAAAAAGAAAAACTAGTGAATAAATACAACGCAAATCTTTGTGTAATTAAATATAATTTCTGTAGAAATACTTCTTTATCTTTTACGGATTGGAGGATGGGATAGTGGACACCCACCCACCCTACATATATTTGTTAAACTCTAATCACTGTCAGTTGATTGATTTCAAGAAATTTGCAACACTTTTTACGGTTGAAGTTGTTGGCAACTAAAAGTAGTTCAGTGATTAAATTTTAAATATAGATGAAGGGTGGGTGGGTGGCCACTATCCCACCCTTCAACTTTCAGAACATACACAAATGTTAAACTAAATGTTTACATTATTAAAAACTAATTAAAACAATTTTAATTGCAATATACATTCGTAAAACAATCCAATAATAAAGACCACCCATTCACTTTTACTTTTATAAAATAAAAAATATTTTTTTGTGTAATTAAATATAATTTCTGTAGAAATATTTGTATATGTTTTACAGATTGGAGGGTGGGATGGAATAAATTAATGACACATTCACAATAATGGAAGAAAAATAATACATACATATAATTTTATATAATTAGAATAGAAATATTAATGAATAAATACAACATTAATCTTTTTGTAGTTAAATATAATTTCTGTGGAAACACTTGTGTATGTTTTACGGATTGGTTGGTAGGATAGTGGCCACCCACCCATCCTACATATATTTTGGCAAATACTTAACTCAATGAAAGGCTTTACGAATATTTATTTATTTATTCATCCCAACAGAAATAAATCCATTTACAGGGAAATTACAGAAACTAATGACATTAAATTAACAATTTTTGTAATTATTTCTAATCAAATTTAAATTTTGTTTTTTTCCCAACGTTTTCAACTGTTTTCCTTAGTAAACTTCAATTGTTTTTTTTTAGTAAAATTTAAACTGTCTTAAGTGATTTAAAATGTTTTTCTTAGAAAAATTTGTACAGTTTCTTTTTAGTGAAATATCAATGTTTTTTTCAATCATTCAACTGTTTCTTCTTAGAGATATATACTACTGTTCTATTTTTTTAAATACAAGAATTTCATTTGTTTTTTTTAACGTCATCGGTTTCTTTCTTTATAATTTTTTTAAATATATTTTTATTATCAAAATGTTTATTCTTTTAGAAATTACAATTAATTTTTTAAAGCATTTTCTTAATTTTTTAACATTTTTGGAATTTATTTTTAATCAAATTTAAAACTTTAATTATTGTTCCCTGTCAGCAACAGCCACAGAGTTTCGATCTCTTTTGGATCTCATCTGCGTAGCCCAGATGTTGACAGGGAATCGAATTCTCCGGGTTAACCATCGATGGTCTCAACTGCGCTAAGCTGATGAGATCCGAAATAAATCGAAACTCTGTGGCTGTTGTTGACAGGGAACAATAATTAATGTTTACATTATTATCGTTATAATTGTCGCTATTACAGATCCCTTCAATTGTCGGTGGTTATATAATCACAGGGATTGTTTATTGTTTTTTCGTTGGAAAATTTTATAAAATTTTATCTCTTTTAAATGAATTTAATTAAATTGTCTCCTTCATAGAATGTTTTGGTAAATTCCAATTTTTGACAAATATTGAATCGTTTTCAACATTAATTGTTTCTTCTTTATGACATTTTTGAATGTTTTTATTAACAAATCTTCAATTGTTTTTGAACACATTTTTAATTGTTTTCTCTTTGAGAAACTGTTTACTTTTTTTTTTAGAAAAAAGGTCAATTGTTTATTTTTTTGTAATAGATTTTAAGCATTTCTTTTAATTGTAACTGCTTTAAAAAAATATTTGTTGCAATTATTTCTAATCAAATTTATAACTTTGTTTCAATTTTTTTCCTTTGGTCTTTTAAAGAAAATTTGAAGTTTTCTACTGTTTTTTTTTTACTAAAAAAATACATGTTGCATTCATTTCTAATCAAATTTATATTTTGTTACTTGATTTCAACTGTTTTCTTTGGTCAATATCAATTGCTTTTTCTGTAAAACAAATTTAAGTTAATTTAATTAACAAGTTATCTACTGTTTTTTTTTTCTAGTAAAAATTCTATTGTTTCTTTGGCAAATATTTTTTTCTTTTGAAAATTTTTATTAGAAATTCGTCAATTGTTTTTGAAGAAAAAATTGAACTAAAACTACAAATGTCTCTTTCTTCATTATATTCAAGTTCTAGAACTATTTTTTTAAATTAATTTTTTCTTCTTTTTTCAATAAACATTTTCTTTAATTTCAAATGTATTTCAGTTCATTTCTTGCAATTATTTTTAATTAAAATTGTTTCAACTGTTTTTTTTTTTCGTCGATTTCAATTGTTTTTTTTTTAGTGTAAAATTTTAACTATTTTAAGGGAATTTAATTAAAATATTTCCCTTAGTTTTTTTTTAATTGTTTTCTTAATTACAATTGTTTTCAACTTTTTCTTATTTACGAAATTGTTAAATATTTTTATTAGCAAATCTTCAATTGTTTTTAAACAAAATTTTAACTATTTTTTTAAAGAATCGTTTTTTTTTTCCTTTAATAATTTTTCATTGTCCACTCGCTTGCTAGTCGCCGTAGAGTATAGACGTTCGCTCCAGAGTTCTTTATAAACGTGTTTAAACCGTGCAATCAAATTTATATTTTATTAATAGTGGTAATTCCACCAAACCATCTAAGTGCTCTCCACCATGGGTTCAGCCTCCGACTCGGAGGAGGAATTTAAAACACCAAAGAAGAGAGGCAGAGGAAGGCCCCGCAAACCATCGTTCTCCGATTCATCATGTGCAGAGGTAACACAACCCTCAAAACGTACAGCCACATCCAATAACGAACCACAAACATCTAACACAAACAAACAATTTAAACATACCTTCCATCTATCCACCGCTCAAGACACCAGCCGTATACAAATGGTACAAATATGGTACAAACACAATTTCAACAAAAATGTATTAATAATTAAAACAAAACAAGGTTTCATATTGAAAGCGAACTACGAGAAACACAGAATCATTAACGATTTAAACACACTACAGGCCGAAAAAATTCTAACTAAACACGCGGCCTCAACGCCGAACGCGAACCAAGAAAAACGCGACCACGTGGCTCCATCGTACAGCTGCATCATCAAATCGGTCGAACTCGAAATAAACGAGACTATGATAAGCGAACGTTTAAATGAAATGGGAATCACCCATCGCTATTGTAAGCGCATCATATCAAGACAAACAAATGAAAAAACGTCATTGATACGAATAATAACTGCCTCACACGAAGCGTATAGCCGCCTACTACATGATAAATTTCCGTATATGTGCAAAGTATATCACGTCGTCGAAAGCACAGCCCCTGAGCCCATTCCAACCCCATGCAGCAAATGCAATTTGTTTACACACAAGACAGCGGATTGCACAAATGAAATCAAATGCGCAAAATGCTTTGGAACACACAACACGTCTTCATGCACCACAACGCTACCGGAAAAATGCGCATCATGCAAAGAAGAAGGACATGCAGCCTGGTCCCAAAAATGCAAAAAAAGACCCACCAAACCGATAGAGGGAATCCCGAACGTTAGGATACATCTTACTAACCAAAAAACCGCCGACATGGACAGGTCAGAAACAAAACATGTACGCGTTCATAAACCCATATCATTACACGACTATATACTAGACACCTACGCCACGGAAATTAATAGGCCCTCAGCTGTTGACCGTAACGAACTTTTGAAAAAACTCAGACGTAGATTTATTGAATCATTCGACATTGAAACTCATGCTTCATTTTCAGGGAATCGCATGTTCATCGTTATGTTCGATCTGAAATTCCCCGATGTCATCCCTCCCGTTCTTCCCACCGCCGGTGTACACACAGGTAATGTGCAGGTAAATAATGGCTAGTATACGTTTCCTTTACTCTAACATTAATTCCCTCCGCAATAAATTCCATTTACTCGCCCATTACCTATCCAACAATCCAATTCATATAAACCTCCTCGTTGAAGCTAAAACTAGAGACAATTTCAATTTCAACAACTGGAAGAGTATTCAAATACCTTCCTCCATAGCAAATGAAAATCAACGAGGAGGTTCTATTGCCTCCTTTCACCCATCCTTATCATACAGAAAAGCCAACCCACCCCGCATAAATAACCACCTGAATGAATATCTTCATTTTTCTCTTCCCTTGACACATTTCACCCTTCACGTCTTCCTAGTATATATCCATCCATATTCCTCTATTGACGACACAATATTCACAAAAGCGTCCCTATATGACCATGCAATAGTAATTGGCGACTTTAACGTCAATAGTAGGAAATCCCGTCAAATCCAATCCTTTATCTCAAATTCGAACTTCATTAAAATTCCAACCTCTCCAACTTTTATCATGAGTGAAAGACAATCATCAACCCCCGACGTAATCCTATGCACCTCCAACATCCGCCACCTAATTCACTCCATAAAACTAATCCCAGACCTCTGTTCCGACCATCTATCCATTCAATTTGATTTTAACACCCAATCCCAACCTACCCTAGCTCCCCCGGAATATATTTTCCATTACCAGAGTTGCAATATTAATAAGGTTATAAACGACATTACATCGACATTTGACTTTACACAAGACATAAATCCTAATACAATTTCACACTTTTGCGCATCCCTATCAGAATCTATCACGTCCCACACCCCTAAACTAAAAAAACAATACTACAAATATCCCTTACCAAAATATATCCTACGACTTTTAAAATATAAAAGACAATTATACAGAGACAGTAAATTCTACGAGGACAGTTCAATCAAAAATAAATTCAACAAATTAAATAAAGACATAAAAATTTTAATTTTAGATTATAAAAAACATAAATGGCTCGAGACTTGTCAAAACATTAATGATAAGAAGGGAAAAACCTACTGGACCGAAATTAAAAAACTTTCGAAATATAAAAAGTATGAACACGTTACCAACATAAAAGACCCAACCGACGGATCAACATTGACTGACGAGACGTCTATAGCGAAAGCATTTGCAGAACATTTAGAACAGACTTTTCAAATCTCTTACAGCAACGAATATGACAACGACTTTTATAGCACAGTAACTGACTGGTTCAATTCTTTCGACAAAACCCCCCTACCCCCTCCAACTGACGATTCAATCGACGAGACAGATTACTACACACAGTTGCACTCTGGTAAAAATTCCTCCCCTGGCCGTGACAAAATTCCTCGTCTACTTCTCAAAAAACTTTCCCATGATATCCACATGTTCATTTTAAAAATTTTCAATTATTGCTATTCCCAACAACACTTTCCCAATGAATGGAAACAAGGCATCACCATATGCATCCCCAAACCCGACACCGATCACACACTAGTATCCAGCCATCGTCCCATTACACTACTCCCAGTAATTGGTAAACTTTTCGAATCCCTCCTCAAACAAAAACTCCTTCAAGCATCCAAAATCCATATCCCAGACTACCAGTTTGGCTTCCTACCTCAAAAATCAACCACTCTCCCTCTATCCATTCTTACCTCCAATATACAAACCAATCATCTTGAAGGTAACAAATCAATAATTCTCTTTTTAGATTTTCAAAAAGCTTTTGATTCGGTTTGGCATATTGGCCTCCTTTACAAATGCTTCCTCTTAAATATCCCACGCCACTTAATAATCCTCATACACAACTTCCTTTCCAACAGATCCAGTCAAGTTAGAATCAAGCAAACACTTTCCGACCCATTCCCAATCCACCAAGGGGTGCCCCAGGGCTCCCCCTTATCACCCCTCCTTTACAATATTTTCTGTCACGATCTGTATAATCCTAACCCTACA
This sequence comes from Ontholestes murinus, assembly GCA_963969525.1. Classification (NCBI taxonomy): domain Eukaryota; kingdom Metazoa; phylum Arthropoda; class Insecta; order Coleoptera; family Staphylinidae; genus Ontholestes; species Ontholestes murinus. The sequence continues at coordinate 4,828,823 of OZ018394.1, read as the reverse complement.
TATTTTGATCCCTTAAACTACTCCCTTCTCTTTGCCGATGACACCACCCTTATTGCCCATGCTCCTACGCTCCAGGTCGCCCAAAATTCCCTACAAAAATCATTTAATGCCATCCAATCCTGGTGCTCCAAATGGCGTATAAAAGTCAACCCCTCTAAATCCAAACTCCTAATTCCACATCACAAAATTACGCCACATTCCCCCTCCATTATCATAAACAATACCATAATTTACCCTACCTACTCCTGTAAATACCTAGGCATCCTGTTCGACTCCCAACTCTCCTTCAAAGCCCATGCACAAGCTATAAAGGTCAAGGTTAAAACTAGAGCTCGGCATTTCCGAGCATTAACGTATAAAAACCAGGGTATTTCTACGAAAACAGCAGTGACAATATACAAATCCATTTGTCGACCTCTTATAGACTACGGTGCAATCCTTTTTAACCAAATCCGTCCTTCCACTCTCCATCACTTTAACGTCGCCGAAAGGTCAGCCCTACGAACCCTCACCAAACTCAGACACCCAATTAACCCGCTCCACAATCCCTCAAACGAGCTCCTTTATGAATACACCCAAGTTACTCCTATCTCCCAACGTATACATAGCCTAAGTCTTAAATTTGCCAACAATCCTTTTAATGTATCCCTTCTCAACAAATTTTGCATTCCCCGAAATCCCAATATCCCACCTAAATATAAACACCCTTCAGTCACCCTACATCAATTCATTAGTGCGAATCATCCAGACAGTTAAGCTAGCTAGCAAAGTTATTTATTTTTTTTACACATAATTAGAGTCAAGACAGGGCAGAAAGACCGATGGTCGATAGCCCAAACGGACAGACTAACCATTATATACCATTTGTAAATGTTTTAATTATGTATATATCTGTATGTTCGAATAAAGATATTATTCTCTCTCTCTCTCTCTCTTTTCATTGTTTTTGTTTTGGTAAAATTTGAATCGTGTTAAAGCATTTCCTTTAATTTAAACATTTTTCCTAATTAAACATAGTTTTATTTCAACTATTTCCCATGGATAATTTCTTCAATTGTTTTTTTGTCAAAATTCAAATGTAAAGTAAATTGATTTAAAATGTATCTTTAGAAAGATTATAGTCTTAGTAAAATTTCAATTGGGTTTTTAGCAAATATTCACCTTGTTTTTAAATAAATTCAAACAATTTTTGTAATAATTCCTTAACCTTAAATTAAGTTGTGTGTTTCAACTGTTTTCGATTGATAATTTCAATTGTTCTTTTTTGTCAAAATTTCAATGTAAAGTAAATCGATTTAAAATGTACCGTTAGAAAGTTTTTATTGTTGTTTTTATTGTTGTTTTTGACACAATTTCAATTGATTTTAGCAAATAGTCGCCTTTTTTTTAATGAGTTTTTAATTAACTGTTTCTTTGAGAAATTTCACACTCTTATTTTTCTTAATTTTAATTGCTTTTTTATTGGTAAAACTAATTGTTTTTCACCATTTCTTTTAACTGAGAATGTTTTCTTTTTGACGAAACTTTATCTGTTTTAAGTTCTTTTAATTATAGAAACTTTACTTTTGTTCTATTTTTGTAAAACTTCTACTGTTTTAATAAAAATTTACTACATACTATATAATAAATTCAATTGTTTTATAACAAATTTTCAACTGATATTTTTTGAGAAATTCTTTACGTTTACATCAATTTAATTCAAAATATTTTAAGAGAACTTGATTAAATTTTTTCTACTGATTTTTGGTAATTCCAAATGTTTTTTTTAAATATTCATTTTTTAATGTAAATTAATGTTTATTTTTTACAAAGTTTCTTAATATTTTTATTAGCAAGTTGTCAATTTAAATAATTTAAAATGTTTTGCAATTCTGTGTTACGTTGAAATAAATGTACTATTGTTTGTTTGTTGCTCTTACTGTTGTCAAAATAATAGTGTTATTGTATTTCTACAATTGTCCTATGTTAAGAATAATGTAAAACCAAATGTTTTTCTTACTTATTAATATGTATTTCAGATCTTTGTTAAACCGTCTATATGTATTTGTGAAGGTTTATGTATAGACGTTAGCTTATATTTATTTATACGCATTAGATTTATTATTATGTTTTTTTTACGTAAAATTAGTTTTGCCAACCCTTATGTTAATTTGTGCCTAATTTTTGTTTTAAATTTTCACTTCGTATTTTTGTATTTATTATCTGTTAGAATTTGTATTTTTTATTATTGTATGTAACTTTCCCTGTAAATGGATACATGTATCTGTTGGGAAAATAAACTTATTATTATTATTATTATTCTAAATTAATGTATTATTGGGTTGTGGCCCGTTAATTCAATAAAAAAAACTGTTCAATTGTTTTTTTCTTTTGCGATTCTTTTACTATTCTTAAAAATGTTTATCTTAATACTTCTTTCTTTATTTTTAATGTTTTTTTCAATTATTCTTAATAAAATTTAAGAACTATGTTTCAACTGTTTTTCCTTGGAAAATTGTAATTTTTTTTTGTAAAATTTATATTGTTTTTCGAATCATTTACTTTTTCTTTGCGATTTTTTACTATACTTTAGGTGAGAACATTTTTTTAGTAAAAGTTTTATTCAATGCCTATATAATGGATTAGCACCATGATTATTGTTGCGGCCGTTAATCCGCAACAATAATCATGGTTAGAACTTTAATTGTCAATAATTTTTAACTGTCTTTTCAATTGTTCTTCCTTAGCAAATTTAGCTTTTTGTAAATTTCAACTATTTTAAATATATTTGAAGTTTAAGAAATTTTTTTATGGTTTTTTAATAAAATTGAAAAAATATATGATTAAATTATTAATTGTTATTGGTTCTTCTTTTGAAATTCTTTACTGTTCTTTTTTTATTAAAATTCAATTGTTTTTAAACATTTCCTTTAATTTCAATAGATTTTTAGAACATTTATTTGCAATTATTTTTTTATCAAAAACTTAAAACTATGAAAGATTATTTCTAAAGGTTTCAGTTGTTCTTCTTTGGCAAATTTCAATTGTCCTTTTTTTTTTGGAAAACGTAATTTTTGTTTGTTTTTATTTTGTTGAAAAAATGAAATTAATGGAATATTATTGAATTCCTCAAGAGATTTCACTTTAAATAAAATTTGATAATCTGGACGTAGATGGCTGAAAACAAATGACTAATCAAAAATAGGGCATAGCTAGTTTTTCCAAAATGTCTCGCCAAAAATTTATGATGATGAAAAAAATTAAAGTTAAGGGAAAAAAAATTTAATTCAATAAAACCCTTAAATAAAATAAATTTGATAATCTGAAAGCAATTGACTTTAAAAGAAATGAAAAACTAGGGTATAGTTATTTTTTTCAGAAATGTTCATGAAACATTATTTAATTTAATAAAATTCTTAGATAATGCGATAATTAGGGGATTTATTTGACTGTGAAGGATTTTGAATGGTTATTTTTATATCATTCCAATTCCTTCTCAGTCATGTAAATCCCCTAATTATCGCATTAAAATAATATTAAACCAAAAAAAAAAAACATGATCACTTGCTCGTTGTGTATTCGGTAATTTCCAAGAACCGAATCGAGATCTGCGATTAGAATTGCAAATGTACACACGCGGTAAAGTATTTCTGGTCTTCGAAGAAAGGGAAAGCGAATGTCAAGGTTAAGGCGATGATTTGGCCGGTGAGCGCGTATTTTTTCGCCAAGACTGGTTCCCTCATTTGGAACAAATTATACAACGTCTCGGATCTAGTTTTATTTCCTTTCTATTTTTTGAGAACATTAGCAGCGATGCACGATGATAGACAGCTTTTTTATTAAAAGTAAAAGACGTAGTTTTACTTTTAATTGCCAGAATTGTCATGGTGTTATACACAGAAGTTTTTATAATTGTAATATTATTACACCTTAACTAATAGAATTATAATCGGCAATTTATAGTCCAACGCTCTTACCAACTAGGCCGTTTAGGCACTGTGGTGATTTGATTATAAGTTATATTGTTTTTTAATTAATAACTTTTCATAATTTCCTCCACTGATTAGAATGTTTTTTATTTCGATTTAGTTTAGTTATAAATTGGTTAAATGGAAAAGCAGTAAAAGGTAACAATTGAACATCGCCTACCCTTCAATTGAATTTTTGTTTTTGTACATAATTATTATTAAGGCATAAAATATTATTAGAACACGAATTAATCGTGTTTATACATTTTGTAATTTAGATATAATGCGTGTTTATATCATAAATTTACAATTGTTGCGATAAATTACTTCCTGAATTTGTTTGAATGTTTACGGAACTAAAACGCAACGCATTTCCCTTGCGGCGGCTTAAATCGACATAAACAGATTATTTTGCATAAACTCTGGTCACGAATTAAAAATCACAATCCTGGTTCGGATCCTTAACATATAAGGGCATACGTTTGTTTCACAACTCTTCCTTATCCTTAATACGACCGGTAAAGATGTTTCACGGCCGACTTGGATAGACTGACCTCTGGTGGTGTGGACAAGGTTTTGTCATTGTTTATGGAAATATTTAGCGCGTTTATAGAATTCATTTACATCGACAACGAGGTATGAATCATGTGCGAATAGGTTGATTGATCTGTACAAAATGCTTATAAATATTTGTATTCATTTCATCGAATTGTAAAACTAATTGGTATATCGGTGACGGTTGGATGAAATTGCCTTTGTATTTCTTGTGGCAGTCATGCGGCGGACACACTTAATCAATTTCACATCTGTTCCTCGTTGAGAATTAAGATAAATTACTTAATTACACTCTTGCTCGAGTTAATGTACCGCCCCTCCACCCACCAATCGCGTTGTTCTTTATTTTTATCCAGAGAATGCCGTACGCGGAAGACGTTTCAAATCATGATTTTAATTACAGTTAAGAATTAGTAGATGATGTTAAATTAAAAAAATTGCTTAAATTATCGAATGCAATTTTATTTTCTTCAAATTATATTTTGTGTATTGTAATTTTGATTCTAGACACGATAACAATTACCACATCATGTCTAGATATCAAAATTACAATACACAAAATGTGATTTGAAGAAAATAATGTTGCATTTAGTGTAATACCAAAATTAGGTTAGTTTAATTTAAGTTTTGCAGGTTAATTCCTACCATGTATTCCTTTAATTCCTTTTAATTTTAATTCTTATCCTGTTAGCATTAAATGATTCACACGTACATAAATCATAATCACATTTGTTATGCACACTATTACATATTAATATAAATGCAATTAAAACAAAAAAACGGAATGCATAAAATATTCCATACCACAGACCATTCGGAATGACTCAGCACTCTTATTTTTGGTTGCTCACCTGTAACAAAAGGAAAGAAACGATTAAAACCTCTTCATGTACGGCACTGGCATTAATAATAAAACTAATTACCTAACGGCGTTTAAACAATTAACTAATAAACGACACTTTCACGCTACCGCGACGATGCCACCGCCACCCTCGATCGCGTCGACGACGAAGACTGAAAGTTCACGAGCGCGACAAGCGGCAAAAAGAGAGTATGCGGAAAATGGTCGGTTTTCACCATATTCGGATTGCGTGAGGTCAGTCGGTAGTTTCGTTGTTTATTGTCCGCATTCAGCTTCCACCACCATTCAATCATGATACTTGTGTGTGTAAGACATGCAAAATGAATATACGAGTCGCGTACGCACGGCACAACCTTAACGGTCCTCGTTTTTTTTTTACGACAATAAATTATTATTATTATTACGATCAATGAAAGCAACACGATGGATTAATTGTGTGTGTGTGTGTGTGCCAATGACTCGTTATTCATGCGCGACGCTTTTTTTTTCTCTGGTAGAGGAAATCATCGACGATTTGGTAGGCCATGAAAGATAAGGCATTATAAAATGGTAATTATAGTAATTATTGTAATTTACTTTATTAGAAATGCTAATTTTATCACTGGACGTACTGTATTAGCGAATCGGAAAAAAATGTATATAATAATTATTACTTGAATGTTTTTTTCTTCGATTAGAATTTATTTCTTAATTATATATTATCTCTCCTTCAACCGTGTTATTATTTAAATATACAGAATGTCTTTGATTTGATTTATTATACCAGTAGTTGTAGTAGATGACAACTGATAATAGATAACTGATAAAATTTGGTAGGTGATAGAGAACACAAAAAAAACCACAGATGATTGATATTGCAAAATAAAAAGTTACAAGTAATAGTTGAGAAAAAAATAAATAAATGGCAACTGACTTGACAGACGACAGTTGACAATTGATTAAAAGCTGACGTATGGTAATTGGTAAATAATGGGTGAATGTTGACGAGTAATAATTAACAAATGACATTGATTTGTTGATAGAAAACAATTGATAAATGACAGACAATTCTTGAAAGATAACAATTGAAAACTAAAAATTTACGACAAAAAAAACCAGTTGATATTTGACAATTGGCAGATGGCATATTGCAATTTAAAGCTTAGAAAAATGTAGTTAATAATTAGCAACTGAATGTTGACAGACGACGTATGACAATTGATAGTTGTCACATAACAATTGACAGTGACAGTTGTTTTTTAGTTAATGAAAATTGACCACCCACAGATTTTAAATTACAATTACGACAGTAATTATTCATTTGTATATAATTGATATATTAGTGAAATACAGTTGACAGTAACAAATGACAAATAACAGTTGATAGTTTACAATTGACAGATAACGTATTTATGGATTAGGAAATTAACAACCGAAAGTTGATAGATGACGTATAATGATTAATATAAAAATGATAGCTCACTGACAACCGAGTAACAATTGCTAATTGATTGTATGGCAATTGATAAATTGATAGTAACAATTGACTTCCGACAGTTTATAAACGACAATCGACAGCTGACAGTTGACACATAACGTTTAGTAATTGATTGCAGAGTAAATGACAGTGACAGATTTCAATTGATAAATATAGCTGATGGGTGTCAGGTTGTCACATGACAGATTATAAGTGATAACTAATAGTTGATAGGTGAGAAATGGAAACTGCTAGTTAACAGATGATGTATACTAATTGACAGATTAGTGGATTGCAGTTAACAGAAGGCAAATTACTATTGACAGATGACAATTGACAATCGGCAATTGACAGATGACCTATGACAATTGATAGATTAGGAATATCATAAAGTATAATAAGTGATAACAAAGGAGATTGCAATTGAAAACTAATTGACAGCTGACGGTTGTCAGATGGCAGGTAACAATAGACAACGACAGTTGAGAGATGCGACAATTGGCAGCTGATATTTGAGGAGCGACGGGTTGACAGATAATAATTTCAAATATTCAGAAATCATGTGTCAGTTGACATACGACAGCGAGTAGTAATAACCAGAGCTGACATGAGGAAATTGACAACCGAAAACTGTATGACAATTGATACATGGAGGGGTGACAACTGGCAGTAGACATATAATATAGCTTATAGTTGACAGATGATGTATAACTGACAAAATCTTACTATTGTCAGATTGACAAACGACAGTTTAAGGTGAAAACTAGACAATTGACAACTAAATATTGTCAGATGACTGGTGACAATTGACAACTGACAGTGGACAAATGAATATTGAATGAAAATTGACGCATTATGTATTTTAATTGATAATGGGGATTAACAGTCAACATATATGTAATGACTGTAAATTGATGACAATTGACATCCGAGAGTTTATAGCCAGAAATTTTCAGATAATAATTGACAGATTGAAGATAATTGACAATCTACTATTGATAACTGATCATTAGCAGCTGATTGTTAATTGTTGACAGATGATGATGATGTATGACAATTGACAATTGTGAGGGAAAGATATCGGGACAATTAGACAATTGACAACCAATTATTGACAGATCACTGGTGACAATTGACAACCGACAGTTGACAGATAAATATTGAATGAAAATTGATACATTATGTATTTTAATTGATTAACAGTTAACACGTAACAATGTAACAACTAAGAGCAGCTGACTGTTGTTAGATGACAATTGATAACCGACATTTTAATGTCAGATAATAGTTGACACATGACTGAAGACAATTGACTATCCACTGTTGATAATTGGTCATTAACAGCTGATTGTTAATTGTTGATAGATGATGATTTATTGACAATTGATAGATGGTAAGCGAAAGTAGTTATCGGACAACAACGTACAAATGACATCCGACTATTGACAGTTGATAGGTCACAATTGATGGCTAATAGCGTATGATGGATGAAAATCTGTAGATAAGAAAGTAATAATTGACAATTGATTGGTGAAAAATGACAAATAACAACCGACAGTCTATCGACAATTGATTTCTGAAAATTGACAATGTCATTTGTCATTCTGAAAATTGACAATGTCATTTGTCAGTTGAGGAAATGACAATTAACAGGTAACAATTGATAAATGACAGTTGACTATTGACATAAGATACGTGACAATTACAGGATTACAATGAATAGTTAATGAACGACACCTAACAGTTGATTGTTGATAGATAACGTATGACAATTGACAGATAAGGTGTGACAGTTGACAGCAAACAATTAACAGTTGACAGCTAACAATTGACAAGTGACAGTTGACAGTTAAAAATTGGTAAGTGACAGTTGGCAGCCAACAATTAACAAGTGACAGTTGACAGCTAACAATTGACAAGTGACAGTTGACAGCTAACAATTGACAAGTGACAGTTGACAGCTAACAATTAGTAAGTGACAGTGGGGAGCCAACAATTGACAAGTGACAGTTGACAGCTAACAATTGGTAAGTGACAGTGGGCAGCCAACAATTGACAAGTGACAGTTGACAGCTAACAATTGACAAGTGACAGTAAACAATTGACAAGTGACAATTCACAGCTAACAATTGACAAGTGAAAATTGACAGCTAACAATTGACAAATGGCAGTTGACTTTTGACAGATGATAGGTGACAATTGACCGATGACATATGGTAATTAATAGATGCGAGCATAATAGTTGACAGTAACAATTGACAACCTGACTGTTGAGAGATAATAATTTACAACCAACAGTTGAAAATGAGAATTCACAGCTGATAGTTGATAGATGATTAATTGCATATGATATCTGATGGGATTACAGCTGAGAGATAACAATTGATAAATGACAGAGAAATGTAGAAAAATGATAATTGAAATTACAGTAAAAAAAAATGGCAAATGAAAGACGGATGACAATCGACCGTTGATAGTTGACAATTGACAGATGACGTATAACAATTGATAGAAGTAAAATGACTATTGATAGATGACAATTGACAATCGACAGTTTATATATATATAAATAAAAAACCAGTTGACAATTGACAAATGGCTTATGACAATTATTATATTAGGGAAATACAGTTAACAAATGACAACTGAATGTTGACATATGTTACAATTTAGAGATGAAGTACAATGGCAGTTGTTTGTTCACAGATGAAAATTGACTACCGATAGATTGTAGATGGCAGCCTACAGTATTTCATAATTCATTTGTAAATAAGCGATAGGTTAGGGAATTATAGTTGACAAAAACAATTGACTAATTGGCAATTGACAGATGATGAATCTATTAATTGTAATATAATTACAGTTAGCAGATGAGAATTGACAGACATAAGATAAGAGGGGATTACAGCTGAGACTTAACAATTGATAAATGGCAGTTAACTCTTAAAAGATGGTAAATGTCAACCGACAGTTTATAAGCAACAATTGACAAGTAATAAATAGCATATATATGACAATTGATAGCTGATAGTTAAAAGGCAGCGTTTAGTAATATATAGAAAAATGAATGACAATTGACAGATTATAATTGATAAAGACAATAATTGACAAATGAGAGTAGACCGTTGACATTAGAAAATTAATAACAGACTGTTTATAGATGAAAATTGACAGCTGACAGTTGAAAGGTAACGTTTAGTAATTGATAGAAGAGGAAAAGACAGTTGACAGATTACAATTGATGAAGACAGCTGGCTGTTTTCAGATGACAACAATGGACAAATGAGAGCAGACTGTTGATATTAAACAATTGATAACCGACAGTTTATAGAAGACAATTGATAGCTGATAGTTAAAAGACAACGTGTAGTAATAGATAGAAGAAGGAAGAAGGAATGACAGTTGACAGATTACAATTGATAAAGACAACAATTGACAAATGAGAATAGACATGTTGACATTAGAAAATTGATAACAGACTATTTAAAGATGACAATTGCTGGTAATAGTTAAAAGATTACGTTTAGTAATCTATAGAAGAGGGAATTATAGTTGACATATTACAATTGACAAAGACAACTGACTGTTGTCAGATGACATACAGTTTATAAAAAATTGGCAGCTGAAAAATAACTCTTAAAATAATTAATAGAAGAGGAAATGACAGTTGACATATTACATTGAATAAAAACTGCTGGATTTTGTCAGACGACAACAATTGACAAATGATATCAGACGGCTGACATTAGACAGTTTGTAGATGACAATTGACAGCTGATACAAGATAATTCTTAGTAATTGATAGAAGAGAAAATGACAATAGACAAATGAGAGCAGACTGTTGACATTAGATAATTGATAACCGACAGCTTATAGATGACAATTGACAGCTGCCAGTTCAAAAATAACTTTTAATAATTGATAGAAGAGGAAATGACAAGTTGACAGATTACAATTGATAAAGACAGCTGGCTGTTGTCAGATGATAACAATTGATAAATGAGAATATACTGTCGATATTAGACAATTGATGACCGACAATTTATATTTGTTGAATTTGGTTCTCGTTTATCACAATTTATAGATGACAATTGAGAGCGGACAGTTTTTTTTTTCTTTAAGTAATTGCTAGAAGAGCGAATGGCCGTTGACAGATTACAATTGATAAAGATAGCTGGCTGTTGTCAGATAACAATTGATAACCAATATTTAATAGGTAAGAATTGGCAGCTGATAGTTGACTGATGACTTATACTAATTGACCAATTAGGATATTACAGTTAAAACATGTCAATTGACTATTGCAGATGAAAATTGATAATTGACAGATCAAAATGACTATTGACACATGACAATCGACAGTTTGTAGTTGACAATTGTCAGCTGAAAATTGATAAAAAAAGGTAAAATAATTGGTAACAAAGGGAATTACAATTATATAGGCATCAATTGAAAAGTGACAGTTCACTGTCGAAAGATGACAATTGACAACTAATTGATAGATTAGAATTGATGATTACATTTGGCACACAGATTATGGTTGTCAGATGGCAGGAATTGGCAGCTGATAGTTCAGATGGCGTACACTAATTGCCAGATTAGGAGATTACAGTTAATAAATGGCTAATGACTATTGACAATCGACATATGACGTTTGATAATTGATAGATGGAGAATGACTATTGACAGATGACAATTGAAAATCGCCAGTTTGTAGATTATAATTGTAAGGGGATATATGACTATTGATATATGGAAATTACTACTGACAGATGACAATTAAAAATCGACAATTTGTAGTTGACAATTGACAGATGACATATGACAATTGATAGATAGAGAATGACTATTAACAGATAACAATTGAAAGTCGGCAGTTTGTAGTTTACAATTGTAAGGTGACTTATGACAATTGATAGATGTAGAATGACTATTGACAGATGAAAATTGAAAATAGACAGTTTGTAGTTTAGAATTGGCAGATGGCGTATGACAATTGATAGATGGAGAATGGGTATTGACCGATGATAATTGAAATTCAAGAGTTTGTAGTTGAGAATTAATAGCTGATGTATATTGATAGATGAAGAATTACTATTGACAGATGACAATTGAAAATCCACAGTTTGTAGTTGAAAATTGACAGATGACATTGCAAATCGACAGTTTGTTGTTGATAATTGATAAATACTTATGATAATTGTAGATGGAGAATAACTATTGATAGATGACAATTGAAAATCGACAGTTGGTAGTTGACAGATGACAATTGAAATTCGACAATTTGTAGTTTACAATTGTAAGATGACAATTGAATATCGACAGTTTGTAGTTTACAATTGTAACATGACATGTGGCAATTAATAGATAGAGAATGAATATTTACATATGACAATTGAAAATCGACAGTTTGTAGTTGACAATTGGCAGATGGCGTATAACAATTGATGAAGAATGACTATTGGCAGATGATAATTGAAAATCGACAAATGGTAGTTTACAATTGACAGATGACAATTGATATTCAACAATTGGTAGTTGACGTATGACAGTTTGTAGTTGACAATTGACAAATGATGTATGACAATTTACAGATGGAGAATATCTATTGACAGATGACAATTGAAAATCGACAATTGACTGATGACGTATGGCAATTGATGGATGGAGAATGACTATTGACAGATGACAATTGAAAATCGACAATTGGTAGATGACTTATGATAATTGATTAATGAAAATCGATAGTTGGTAGTTGACAATTGACAGATGACGTATGGTAATTGATAGATGGAGAATGACTATTGGCAGATAACAATTGAAAATCGATAGTTTGTAGTTGACAATTGACAGATGACGTATGACAATTGATAAATGGAGAATAAAAATCAATAGTTTGTAATTGACAATTGACAGATAACGTATGACAATTGAGAGATGAAAATTGATATAAAAGGTATAATAATTGATAACAAAGTTATTTACAATTGGTAAATAATACTGTCGAAAGATGACAACTGACAACTAATTAATAGAATAGGGGATTGGCGTTGATAGATGGCAGGTAACAATTGAAAACGACACTTGAGAGATGTCAATTGGTAGCTGATAGTTGACAGATGACATATGCCACTTAATAACAAGTGACAATTGACAATCCACAGTTTATAAGTGATAATTCTTGATAGTTAACAATTAACAATATTTGTTCAGAGCTTCATTGATCATAATTGGCAAATGTCAGTTGGTAGAAGTTGACAAGTAACATTAAAAAAGCATTAAAAAGCAATTGTCAATTAAAATATTGACTGTTAACGGATGACAAGTGACAATTGGCAACAGTTGAAAAATAGGAATTAACAGATGCCGTATAAAAATTAACAATTAACACATGGTCGCTGACAATTTACAAAAATAGTTTTGACATATGGCAATTAATAGATAAAATGTGACAGTTGATAGGTAAAATTTGACAAATGACTATTAACTGGTGACAAATGACAACAGACAAGCAATCTAGCTAAAAATAACATATTGGATATCAATTAACATACAATCGGTGTCATATTACAAATAAGAGGTAATAATTTAACAAAAAAGTTGACAATTAACAGTTAAGGTTACCATTGATAGTAATATTTGACTGATGACAGATGACAACAGTCAACCAATTCTTATAATTGACAAATGACATTGAGCAATTGATAAATGACAAGTGATGTTGGTCACAAATAAAAAATGACACTTGACTGTTGATAGGCGACGATAGACAATCGTGAAAATGAAGAGTTATTTTGCAGATGATATATGATAATTGATATCTAAAGGAATTATAGTTTATAGGTAACAATTAATAAATTACAGTTGAAAATTCAAAACCGAACGATTACGGATCAGTTAACTGATAGTTATTTGACAAAAGACATCCGATAGATTATACATGACAATTAGCAACCGTGCGTTGACAGATGGCGTACGGCAATGAACAAATGACAGTTGATAATTGAAAACTGACAGTTTATAGGTGATAATTACCAACTGGTTGTTGATAGATTAAGGCAATTTATAGGTGACAATTGACAAATAAAAGCTGCCTGTTGACAAATGACAATAGACGTCCGACGTATTATAAGTGACAATTAGCAGCGGTAAGTTGTCAGATGGTGGATGGCAATTGAGAGTTGTCTGTTGACAGATGGCAATTGATAACTGACGGTTAATTGGTAACTAATGACGTAGTTGATAGATTACAATAGACAAATTATTGCTAACTGTTAATAGATGACAAATAACAATTAAAATTCCACAATTTGTAGGTAAAAATTAGCAACAGATGACTTATGACAATCTGTAAATGAAGTGACAATTAATAAGTAACAATTAACAAATGACAGCCGATTGTCGAGAAGAGGCAGATGATAATTAACAACCGACAGTTTATTGGTAATAATTGGCGGCTTATAGTTTGCAGATGATATTTGGCAATTAATAAATGAGAAGCTCCAATTGACGAATGGCAAGTGATAAATAACAGTTTACTGTAGACAGATGACAATTGACAAACCGATAATTTAAACAGCTGACGTATGGCAATTGATAAATAAGGGGTTATAACGGACAAATAAAGTAGTGCATGATAGCTAAAGGCTAACAATTGACAAGTTACAAGCCATTGCTAAAAGAATGTCACCTATTATTACTCTAGTTGACAGCAGATTGATAGATAGTTAACATATGGCATACAGTAATTGATAGATGAGGGTGATAAATGACTTGACTGTTGATTGATAACTGACAGTTAACCAGTGACATCTGTTAGCTAATAGTTGACTTATCATATGTGGTGAATACAGTAACCGCTAGCAATTGACAACTGTCAATTAAAAAATTACATTTAACAACCGATATATGTCTGATGGCAAATGAGAAATAAAAATAATTTCACAAAGGGTTAACAAATAATAGGATATAGATAAAAATATATATGATGAAGAAACGGTAGACAGTAACAAGAAATTTATAACGAAGGACTTTTGCTATAGCTAATTGTAATGTTTATATCAGGTTATATTTATCAGATTAAATTTAAAGATTTATCTCGTGACTCATTTGCGTACAATCCTCAAATGTACATAAAACGAACGAGATGGCGTTAAGAAAGGATTTTACGTCTTAGAGTAAAAGTGAAACATCGTCACCGCTTAAAATTATCTTTGGGGGACTGTTTTGTCGTGAGGAGGGGACAAAAAAAGACATAATACGTAACTCGTAGCAGGTTCATTCGCCGGAAAACGATCTGGATTCTGTATTTTTTTTTTGTGTATATTTTAGTCGAGTTTGGGCCATAAAAGGAAGCGTCATCGCCTCGAACTAAACTTAACCGACGCTGCTGATTGCTTGCTTGCAAAGCAAGCTTTGTTGGTTGCGGGCTGATGTGTTGAATCAAAATGGGGTACAGTCATCCCAAGAGAAATAGATAAAATTAATTGAATTGAATAAATGCTAATAATATCTAATGTATAGTTACAAGGATTATCATGGTTCAGTGATGAAGATTATAGTTGTAAGAAGATTTTAGATCGAAATTAATTGTAAGTGTTTGGATCGTAATTTTATGGATTAAGTAAGTTAGGTAAAGAATAATAAATTAAGAATGATATGTCATAGTTTATTATGTACGAAATCAATTTCTTTTTTCAAAATCAAGTATAATAAAACAATTGATGTTTGATTTTTGGGTTTCGTGAAGAGTACATCAATATAAAACAGTGTTATTTCATTTTGATTTTTAATATTTATAATACCTGACTAAATTTATTCAAAGATTATGCATATATGAAATTTAATTTTAATGCTATTATTCTCATATTGTTAATTTATAGCTGGTAGATGTTCTTTAGAATAATAATATATTTTTAACTTTAACATGAATAAATATACTAAAGTCTTGAGTTTACTTTTTATTATTAGACGTTAAGTTAAACCTTTTTTTCACTAACTAATTGCTCTATTTTGTAAACGATCAACCGTGAATACAGAATCATCTGCGAAATACAGCAATTATCTCCTAAAAAAAAAAGGTTTAACGTCTAATTCACTTTGAATAATTATTTCCGGTAAGTGATTACCGTCTACGGACAAGGGCGACAAATTTCGCCGTTTTATTTGAACGATTTCTGGTCGACCGTGAAAAAATTTTCTCCGGACCAACGCGATGAAGAAAGGAACAAAAAATTCAACACAAAACGAGAGATGTAATTGGTAATTGTGATCTTTGATATTTTTACGGCCTTGTCGCATATCGGATTCACTTGAACTATGCTAGTCACGACGTCCTTGGATCGAGATAGTTGATGAGAAGGAGAAGTAGGGAGTTTTGCTCTTCATTCTGGTTGCAAGGCTCAAAAAAGAAAAGACGGGGACAGGAATTTCGTTCTGTTAAAAATAAAATATTAGTTTTTTCACTTCATACATTTCGTTCACAAAGTGATCATTATTTTTTCGTTAGTTTGTTTTAGACTGGATTGTAACAGGTTTGGAGAATAAAGAATAAGTCACAGTTTTTTGGATGGCATCAAAAAAACCAACTTTGAAAGCGATGAAATCTTTTGATGATCATCTACAACACCGTAAAATTTAAAGCAGTTGGGAGTGATGGTAAAAAAATTCTGGGATAGAGGAACAATACGATATAAATAATAAATGCTGATCAGTATTGTGAATTATTGAAAACTTTTGAGTATCATCTATAACACCATAAAATTTCAAGCAGTTGGAAGTGATGGTAAAAAAAATCGTGATAGAGGAGATATATTGTTTGATACAAATAATAAATGCTGATCAGTATTCTTTATAATTATTATCTGTAACAAAGTAAGGAATTTATTGACTTTTTTTTGTAATTTATATCTCTCGAATTAATTTAATTGCGATTGTGGTAAGAGGAACGAACGTATTTAATTATCCCATATTCTAGAGTAGTCAACTCGTTTCCAAAATGATTGAAAACCTTGACCTGATTTCCAGTTACAGCTTGAGAGCAATTACCGTCGAAACTTCATTGTGACGTTCGGCCTGATGAGAGAGATGAGCCTCGGGGATTATTAACGAGGCGAAACGGGCGGAAAACGGAATTAAGTGTCTTAATTAATGACCGTCGTTTGCAAAAAACTGGAAAAATTACAGAAATTACGTTTCTACACAAAATTTTCGATCCTGACAAATTCTATTTTAGATACATTGTTTTAAATCTTTAATTATTACACACACATATATAACGAGTCGTCTTAATTAACACCCTTTCGACGTAATTTCCCTTGGAGTTACTTTGGAAACAATCATTCACGAATTTTCCCTTGGCAGGGGTGGGTTTAAACAAGGCGGCGTCCTTTTACCCTTGATAAAACAATTTTCCTCATTAAATTTCTCTCTCGAGTGATTTAACGCCACGATCGTTTCGGCGTTCGTCATCGCAATAAAAAAAAAGTCTTAAGTGGATGAAGAAAAAGACGTTTTAGTTATATTAAAAAATATAAAATCAAAGGAGATGTTAGTAATTCCTACTGTTCTGATCTTACAATGAAAACTTATTATTCCTAAATAAGTAATTGTGGATACATTTTGATAAGTAACTTCTTTAACTTCAACTATTTATTCCCATGCGATTAAGAAATTAATGACAATGTTTGAAATTTAGAAGAGAAACCTTTAATTGTAAAGAATGATAAGGTTAGTATATTTGTACAATAAATCCCATTAAAATCCTAGAACTTTAGGAGAGAAATTCTAGAAAGACTTGTAAATTCTAGTCATCAAAAAAATACCTTCTAGAAAACTTTTAGTAAAATAGGTGGAAAAATCTTGTAATTTGGAGAAGAAATTCCTAGAAAACTTTGAATGTAAGACTCCTGAAAAATACTTTAGAAATTTAGAAGAGGAATTCTTACAACTTCTAGTCATCAATAAAAATTCATAAAAGCTTCTAGAAAAATGGATGTAAAAATCTTGAAATTTGGAAAAGAAATTCCAAGAAAACTTTGATTGTAAGACTCCTGAAAAATATTTTAGATATTTAGAAGAAGAGTTCTAGAAAGGTTTACAAATTTTAGTCATCAAAAAACTTCCTAAGAGCTTTTAGTAAAATAGATGGGAAAATCTTGCAATTTGGAGAAGAAAATCCTAAAAATACAATCAAAGTTTTCATAAAAGCTTCTAGAAAAATGGATGTAAATATCTCGAAATTTGAAAAAGAAATTCCAAGAAAACTTTGATTGTAAGACTTCTGAAAAATATTTTAGAAATTTAAGAAGAGAAGTTCTGGAAAGGCTTACAAATTCTAGTCATAAACAACTTTCTGTAAGCTTCTAGTAAAGTAGACGGAAAAATCTTGCAATTTGGAGAAGAAATTACTTGAAAACTTTGGTTGTAAGACGCTTGAAAAATATTTTAGAAATTTAGAAGAGGATTTCTAGAAAGGCTTACAAATTCTAGTCATCAAAAACCTACCTAAAAGCTTCTAGTAAAATCTTGCAAATCTTAAAATTCTTGAGGAAAATTTTTAAAAATAAGAAAATTAATTCTTAAGAAATTCTACATCCCTAGAAAATTTTCCAGAAATGTAAAGGAGCAAATTTTGGAATTATAGATAATAATAATGCTGGAAAAACAAACCAAGGAAAAATTCCCAAAATTTAGAAGAAAAATCTCCAAAAGATAAAAAAAATTTAGAAAAAAAAACTATAGTTTATTATTCATTCTCATGCTAATAAAAAAAAATATATATGGAAAAATCTTGCAATTTGGAGAAGGCATCCCTTGAAAACATTGATAATATTGTGGCACACCGATAGCATAAATTCTTTACACATTCTAAAATCCTCGAAGATAATTTTTAAAAATTATAAAATTCATTCCTTAAAAATCCACAACCCTCGAAAATTTTCTAGGAATTTAGAAGTAAAATCTTCAGAAAATAAAGAATAGCTATTGTGATTTTAAATATTTGAACTATTGTTAATTATTGATGACAATGTTTGCAATTTAAAAGAGAAAAACACTGATTGTAAAGTTAGTACATCTGTAGAATAAATTCCATATATGTTTAAGAATCCTGAAAAATATTCTAGGAATTTAGGGAATTAATTCTATAATGACATGAATTATGATCACAAAAACACTTCTTAAAAATCTTTAGTGAAATAGGTGATAAAAATGGAGACGAAATTCCTATAAAATTCAAAATGGCACACCTGTAGCGTAAATTCTTTATACATTCTGAAATCCTTGAAGGAACCTTGGAAATTAGAAAATTAGTTTCTTTTCTACAATCCTCGAAATTTGTTTAGGAATTTCGAGAGCAAATTTCTGGAAAATTTTTCAACATTCTAGAATATATAGTTGAAATTTTCCAGTATTATTATTTTGTAAATTAATAATACTGGAAAATTTCAACTATATATTCTAGAATGTTGAAAAATTTTCTAGAAATTTGGGAGAGAATTTCTAGGAAGGCTTGAAAATTTTAGTCTTCAAAAAATAAAAACCTTCCTGAATACTTCTAGTAAAATAGATCTTGCAATTTGGAGAAGAAAATCCTACAAACCGAAATTTGGAATTATAAAATTTATACGAATGTTTGCAATTTGGAAGAAAAATTTCTACAAATTTTAGATGAGGGATAAACTCAGTACATCTGTAGAATATTTTATTGCAATTATTTCAGTTGCTGTATTTTATCCATTTTTTTTTAAAGATTTATATTCCACAATATTTTTTTTAGAGAGAGAATAACATCTTTATTCGAACACTTTTTTACAAACACAGTTTATATGGAAATACAAGTAATGATAAACAATATGGTTAGTCTGTTCGTTTTTTTAATTTTCAGGAATTTCTATTTTAATCGTCGAGACTTTTTGGTAGTTCTAGAATAAATTTCTTATACATTTTTGAGGATTCTAGAACTTTTGTTGTATTTATTCTAACATTTCCTATATAGTATTTGAAAACAACAAATGTTCAAGGTAATGAATAACTGAACAAGTTTTATGGAAATATATTTTTCATAAAGTTCTTAGCTTCAAAAAAAAAAAAATAATAATTTTGACATGTTTTACTTATTGCTAATAAACCATAGGAATTACATAAGATTTATATAAAAAGTAATTATAAATAATCCAAAATTTAGCAAATTATTAAGAATAACCATTTCCAGAAATCTTCCTACTGTCCATATTTTTAAAAATTATTTCATTTTATCTAAATTTTTCAGCTATTTCTATTAAATTTTTTTCGTATTTTATTACTTTACTTTATCGATGTTTTTGTTCATTTTCTAATTGTAAATTTTTTTCTACGACTTTTGAGAAATTTCTCTTAAAAATTACTTCAAGTTAATCCGCATAATTTTTAAGAGAAATTTCTCAAAAGTCGTAGAAAAAAATTACAATTAGAAAATGAAAATGAACAAAAATAACGATAAAGTAAAGTAATAAAACACGAACAAAAATTAATAGAAATGGCTGGAAAATTTAGATAAAATGAAATAATTTTTAAAAATATGGACAGTAGGAAGATTTCTGGAAATGGTTATTCTTAATAATTTGCTAAATTTTGAATTATTTATATAGATTTCTAGATTTCTTTCAAGATTTATAGAATTTTCGTGTTATCTCTATTCAAATCTGCTAAAATTTTATTTGTGGGTTTTCAATTTTTTTATTATTTGATTTATTTGAAGAGAGAGGTAAACATCTTTATTGAATGTAGTCTTACAGTAATAAGACATCTTATTCTCCATTGGACGTAGGCCGATGGTCATTCTGCTCTTTTATTAATAATTTTCAAATTTCGGAATTTTCTTCAAAAAATTTTAAGATTTTCGAAAAAAAAATATCTTCCAGATTTCTTCCTTAGTTCTTTTATTTGATTAAAATTTTCTAGCAATTTCTATTCTAATTTTTGAGAACTTTCCCTTATTTATGAATTTTTAAAGAAATTGTTCGATGGTTCTAAAATTTTACAACTAACTTTTTTCTAGATTTCTAGAATTTTTAGCAATTACTCCTGCATATTGTACGATTTAACTTCAAGTCTTCTAATATTTCTAGTAACTTCTTTTCCAGGTTTCTAGAGCTTTCTTATTCTTAATAATAATAATAGTAATAATAATTTATTTCCCAACAGAAAATATACATCTCTAATAACAGGGAAAACATAAAAATAAGATTTAAATTTGAATTGAAAGAACATACATAAATTTAAATTAATATCCAAAATACAATAAATCAATCTAATAAACATTTTCTGAAAATTCCTAAATTGTAAAAAATAGCTTCCAAAGGGTCTAATGATTTCCATCAATCTTTTCTTCAGATTTCTAGGCTTTGTCAGTAACATATCTTCAACATTTTCATATTTTTCTATACTTTCTTGTTCTGCTTTATCGAAAATATGCTTATTAAAAAAATTATGATTGTAAAAATTTTCTTTAAGGATTCTAAAAATTTTCAGCAAATTTAGTTGTAGATTTCTGGGATTTTCTACAAGTTTCTCTTTAAAATTTATGCCAATGAACTTGGATTAAAAATTCTGTTCATTATTTCTATTTTTTAGAAACTTTGATATTTTTTTAAATTTTATTGGAATATTTCAGTCAATTTTAAATGTAGAAAATTTTCTTCTGGCATTTTCATTTTCCAGGTATTTTTATTGTAATCAATTATGTATCCATTGCTATTTATGACGAATGTAAGCCCCTTGGTAAGACATGAATAAATTACTACTAACTTTAAAATTTTTGCATTTTACTTTTTTTATCAGAATTTTCCAGCAGTTTCTGTTCATTTTATTGAGAAAAATTTTTAGAAATTTTCTTTGAGAGTTCTAAAATTTTTAAAGAATTTTTGTGCAATTGCTTCTATAAGTATTGAGGTTTATAAAATGTAAATATTTCTAGAGTTTTCCCTCTTCTAAAAATTTCTAGTTTTTCTTTTACTAATTTCTCCTTTAATTTGCAAGAATTTTCCTTTCCCTAAAATTGACTTCAGGATTTAATAAATTTCCTGGTTTTGTTTTGTCTAAATTTACCATTCATTTCTACTCAATCTTTTAAATATTTCTAAATTTCTAGAATCTTCATCTAAGGTTATAATAGTTTCCAACAATCTCTAAATAAATAATCATCTTTATTTCTATAAATACAAATAAATTTACATAGTATAGAAAGTGGCGTCAAATTAAACAATATACATACAGGAACAAAAATATATCTCTGCTTCAGGTTTATAATATTTGCCTGCAATTTATATTTTAGATTGTACTCACTCTCATTTCCTTATTCAACATGATGTTATAGAAAATATAGTGTAACAAATATAATGCTTATTAACGGTCGTGGCAGATGACCTAGTAGTCGACGCCAAAAAGAAAACAAAAAAAAAACATTGATGTTATTTTGATTTTTTTAGTAACTGCCTCATTTGGTCTTACTGAACGTGGTGCATCATCAACCAACATTTGATGGTAGAATTCTGTAGGCCGGATATATCATCAAGAATCAAAGTTTAATCATTCGAAATTTGTGCACGTATCAAAGAATAGTCGTGGAATTTTGACAGAATCTAAGTTAAGGTTGGTAGCCTATAAGAAATATAATATTATTGCTAATAAACTGTTGGAGTAACATGAAATTTATATAACAAATAATTGTAGAGAATTTAAAACTGAATAAATTATTAAGAATAGCCTTTTTGAGCCAATCTCATAGTTTTTGAGAAAAATATAGGAAAGTGCTATGATGGCCATATCACCATTTTTTCCAGAAATTGGTGTAATAAAAACGGATATTTCCGCAAAGAAAAATATTCAAAAAAAAAATCACGATCACAATACTTCCCCTATATATATACTTCGTATATAGGGAAAGTAAAAATGGCTAACCTAGGAATAAACTTAATAAACTAAACTAAAAATTTAATAAATATAAATAATATTTAGAAACTTCCATCATTTATCTTATTCAAATTTGCTTGTTTTTTTTTTTAGAAAAATTCTAGAAAGTAATTTTGTGTTCCCATTTTTACAAATGTTGTCGAGACTTTTCGAAATATCAAGCCCTTTTTTACTTTCCCTATATAGTATATATAGGGGAAGTATTGTTTTCGTGCATGAAAATGTCTGTGGGCGCTGTATCTCAAAAATGAATGATCCGTTTGAGATGAAACTTTAAATCTAAGGTTTTATCATTAAAAACTGGAACTGAAAAGCTTTTAGTAAACATTCAAAAACCGGAAGTGGATGTTTACTCGAGACCCTTTTTTGTTTTTTTCTGATAATTTTTGGAATATGAAAAATATTTCAAAACATTTTAAACAAAAGTTAAGGGAAACGAAAAACTGAACAAGTTTTATTAAAACATACTTTTCGTAAAAATTTTCGAGACAATAATATCAAAAATTAAAATTTTGATATTTTTTTCCAATTGCTAATAAATTATTGAAGTTACATGAAATTTATATAACATATAATTGTAGAGAATTTACAAGTTAACAAATGATCAAGAATAGCATTTTTGCCACATCACCATTTGCTTGAGGCGTTTTTTTGTTTTTTCCAATATTTTTTTTAATATGAAAATTTTTACTAAACATTTCAAACAGAAGTTACAGGGAACGAGAAACTGAATAAGTTTTATTTTGCAAAAAGTTCTTAACGTGCGAGAAAAAATTTAAAAATTAAAAATGTTGACATTTTTTTCCTATTGCTAAACTACAGGAGTTATATGAAATTTATATTACAAATAATTGTAGAGAATTCGAAAGTGAACAAATTATTAGGAATAGCTGTTTGTCGTAAACCTCAATTCAATTCTTATAAAAATTTATGTTTAGAAAATTCAACGTATAGAAAATATTTGCTTAGAAATTTTGATGTATAAAATATTATTTATAAAAAAATTCGATGTACAGAAAAATCTTCGTTTAGACCAATCGATGAAAAGAAAACTCTTTATTTCGAAAATTCGATGTATAGAAAATTCTTTGTTTAGAAAATTCGATGTATAGAAATTTCTTTGTTTAGCAAATTCGATGAACAGAAAATTCTTTATTTAGAAAATTCGACGTAAAGCCAATCGTTTGTTTAGAAAATTCAATACTCAAAAAAATATTTTTAGAAAAATCGATGTGTAAAAAATTCTTTGTTTAGAAAATTCGCTATATAAAAAATTCTTTGTTTAGTAAATTCTTCGTTTAGAAAAATCAATACTCAAAAATATTTATGTTTAGAAAATTAGATGTACAGATAATTCTTTTTTTAGGCATTTCGATGTTTAGAAAAGTATTATTAAAATATTCAATGGTTAAAGAATTCTTTGTATATAAAATTCTTTGATTAGAAAATTCAATGTACAGAAAAATTTTTGTTTAAAAAATTCGAGAATTATAAAAAAATTTTTTTAGAAAATTCGATGTTTAGAAAATTCTCTATTTAGAAATTTTAATGCCCAAAAAATGTATATTTATAAATTTCGCTGTGCAGAAAATTTTATGTTTGGAAATTTAGTATTCAGAAAAAAATGAATGTAAATATTCTGCTTGGAAATAAACAAACTCTAACTCTATAATTTTTTGTTAAGAAAATTCAACCCTGAGTTTTAGAAAATTCGATGTATAGAAAATTCTATTCAGTTGAATATTCTAAATAGAATTTTCTATACATAATTCATAAACATTTATGTTTAAAACATTAAAAAAAATGTTGTAAAGAGAATTTTCTGGTCTTATAAAAAAACTTATAAACCTTTATATTTAGAAAATTCGATGTAGAGAAAATTCAATATTCATAAAACTTTGTGTTTAGAAAATTCGATGTATAGAAACTTCTTTGTTGAAAAAAATTTAATACTAAAAATATGAATGCTTTCGATGTATAGAAAATTAAATGTTTACAAAATTCAATACAAATATTTATAAAAAAAAAACGTAAAGAAAATTCTCTGTCTAGAAAATTCAATACTAAAAAAATGTATGTTTAGAAAATTTGGCATATAGAAGATTGAATGTATCAAAAATAATTTGTATAAAAAACATTTCATAAACATCTATGTTTAGTAAATTCGATGTACGGACAATTTTCTGTTTAGAAAATTCAATAAATAAAAGAAATTGTTCAGAAAATTCAATGGATAGAGAATTCTCTGCTTAGAAAATTAAATACTTATAAATGTTTATGTGTAGGAAATTTGATGTACTTTATTTAGACAATTCAATACTCAAAAAATTAGATGTAATATATAGAAAATACGATATATAATAAATGTACATACAAAAATTTCTAAATATGATGTTTGATACATTCAATGTAATATATTAAAACACAGAAACTTCTAAATTCAATGTTTAGAAGATTCGATACATGGAAAATTTTATATTTAGAAAAAACAATATCTAGAAAATTAAATGTTTCGAAAATTCAGGCTAACACATTGATAAAAAGGTACTTAGTCCAGAAACCGCTAAATTAAACTTTTAGGTGATTTAATAAGTTAAGAAAATTCTATGTATAGAAAATTTAATGTTTACAAAGCTCGAAATCTGATTTAATACTAAAAAATAGCATAAATGGCCGGACTAACCCTCATTTTAAATTACAAAAGAAAACGAAAGATCCTATAGAAATGAAACTTTAGATTTAAGGTTTCATCGTTCAAAACTGGAACTGACAAGTTTTTAGTAAACATTCATAAACCGGAAGTGGATGTTTACTCAAGGTCTTTTCTTGTTTTTTTTTTCGATATTTTTTTTAATCATTTTTTTTACAAAACTTATCAAACAAAAGTTAAAGGGAATGAAGAACTGAACAAGTTTCATTAAAATATATTTTTCGTAAAATTCTTAAAAAAATATAAAAAATCAAAATTTTGACATTTTTCCTAATGGTTATTTGAAATTTGTATGACAAATAATTGTAGAGAATTTAAATGAACAAATTATTAAGAATAGCTTTTTGCGAAATCCTTATAGTTTTCTAGTAAAATATAGGGAAAGTACTATGATGGCCACATCACCATCTTTATATTTCAATTCGATGAAAAAATGTTACTACCAATTCCCAGAATTTTTACTAAAATAAAAAATAAAATAAAGCAAGAAATCCTAGAAAACTTTAAGGGTCTGTAAGTAAAAATTCTAAATGGGTTTCAGAATTTATGTCTACGGAATTTTGTCAACGGTTTTAGAATTTTCTGCATTTTTTTCCAAAAATATTTCTGTAAAATTTTCAGCATTTCTTATTTCGTCGTAAGAGTTAATTAATTTTTTTTTAAATCGATAAATATGTATATTGTTCATGATAATGTACCATAATAAACAAATGAAATTGTAATTCTAGTTTTAATAATGAAATTATAATTGATGAAAAATTTAATGAGCACCATCTATTTAGAGTATTCTTGGAAAGTTTTATACGCCTAGCAATTGGTTTTCAATTATTTTTAAACCAAATTTTACGCGGACAAATTTAAATCATCCATAAATTGCGTTCGTGTTTAATTCTCTGGAAAATTCATTAGGGGATGTTTGTGATTTTGAATAAATCATCAAACCCAATCTATTTTAAGTATTCTTGAAAAATTTTACACGCGTGGCAATTGTTTTTCAATTATTTTTAAACCAAAGTTTACGCGGACAAATTTAAATCATCAAAAACATATTTTGCGTTCGATTTTCTGATTCATGATGGGATGTTTGGGATTTTTAATAAATCATCAATCACGATCTATTTTAAGTATTCTTGAAAAATGTTACACGCGTGGCAATTGTTTTTCAATTATTTTTTAACCAAATTTTACCCAGACAAATTTAAATCATCAAAAAGTTACATTTGCGTTTGATTTTCTAGAAAATTCATAAGGAGATGTTAGGTTTGAATTGATTGAAGCACAATCTATTGTAAATATTCTTGGAAAATTTTACATCCGTTGCAAATGTTTTTTACTTAATTTATCTGATATAGAAGAGAAGACATAAATAACTATAGAGGCATTTGTAAACAATCCGTTATTCCTAAAATTTTGGACTATCTAATTAGTATGCAAATGAAATGGGCGTGTAAACATGCGATTATTGATGAGCAACATGGATTCTATGAAGGACGGTCTACTTCAACGAATCTTCTCGTGTTTGAAACATATATTTTTGACGCTTTTGAAAGAGGATTTGAAGTAGATGAGATATATACGGACTTCGCAAAGGCGTTTGATCGCGTCAATCATGAGGTGTTATGTAGTAAATTATTATCTAATGCGGTTCAATGGATTAAAAGTTATGTAACAGGTCATAAGCAGTGTATTAAAATAGGGTCAAATATTTCCAAAATAATCAACGTATCAGCAGGTGTTCCACAAGGATCGCATTGTGGTCCTTTACTTTTTATTTTGTTTATTAATGACATCACTTATTATTTAAAGCACAGTCGTTGTTTACTTTTTACAGACGATTTAAAAATATTTCATATTGTAAATTCACCCACTGATTATGCTCTATTACAGGAAGATCTTATAAATCTCTGTAATTGGTGTGACAGTAATAAATTATACTTGAACTTGAACAAACGTGTAAAAATTACATTTTCCCGTAATAGAGTTTGTTAACGGACGGACGGAAGACGTCCTCGTGACGGACTGGCAAGGAAGTAGCACCGGCGGTACTTTCTGGAACCAACACGCACTGGAGGCGGCCCAGGGGTCCCTGGCGAGGCTCACCATCGATTAGCAGCCGCAGGCTTCGATTAAACAGTTTCCCTTCGGTGATACTTGCTTGGGCTTCCATGCCACGTCAACGTAGGGACACCGGCTAGCTGTGAAAAGAGTAAAGAACAAGAGAAAGTGTGTAAATTAAAACATGGGGCCGGAGAAGAAGAAAATATATTACAAAAGACAGAGATAGAAAATAGACATAGAAAATATACAATATATACAAGTAGACAAGAGGCTTGAATCGGCGAAGCCGACCAGGCTGACCGCCGCTGCTGATGGCAGACGACTGGTAAAGAGCGATGGTCGGGCCTGGTTTTATATGGTGATCTCAGGTACCGCGGCTTTGTTCTTGTCACGTAGGCACGGTAATTCTTGGAACAGGTAATTATCCTCGTTCGCCGAAAAAGGGTCCGATTTATTGTTCGGCACTGGCAGCTGCACATTTTGGAAAATTATCTCGTTTGGATTATTTCAATAATGCGGAATTTATGCAAATTATTATTAGGAGCAATGGGTAGCTCGTAAAATGGATTAAAATATAATTACGCATTTGTTACCACGTTCAGGTAAACTGAACGCCGGTAACAAGTTATAAATAAAAATAAAAATACATATCTTATCGGAAATCATATGTTACAGGATGTTAAAATTGTAAAAGATTTAGGTGTACATTTAGATACAAAATTAGCATTTAATGCTCATATAATATATCTAGTGTCATCAACATCTAAATTATTAGGTTTTGTTAATAGATTTTCAATTAAATTTAATACAAATACCCTTAGAATCTAATACATTACACTTATAAGAGCCAAGCTCGAATATGCAGCAATGATTTGGTGACCACATTATGTTTCAAATGCTCAAAAACTAGAAAGAGTGCAAAACAAATTTTTAAGAATAATTAAATATAAGTCCGGAATGAACGACTTGCCAACCCTGTCATTGAAACGACTATTTAATATCCCATCACTTTCAGAGAGAAGAAATGTTGCTGACTTATGTTTTTTATTTAATCTTTGTAATTACAGGATACATTGTCAAGAATTACTTCGAATGCTAAATTCCAATGCTCTTGGAACTAGTTTACAGCGTCATTTGAAGATATTTAGGCCGAGCCACCACAATACTAACTATGGTTTAAACAGTCCTCTATGCCGAGCTATGCGCTTATTTAACTCATTGTCTCAATATAATATAATTTTATTTAATAGTTCATTTCATTATTTTAAGAAGAGAGTAAATCTTGTTATTAATTTTAAGGAAAATGTTGTTTACTAATTAGTATAATATGTACATTTGCATATATTATAATTATACGTTGTATTGTACGTTTAGTTTATTTTTTAGGGTTAAAATTGCATTAAATATTTTTTTATTTAGTTGTATTTATCACATATGTATTGTATCTTATTATGTAAAAAATGTGTTTACCGTATACATGTCTTAAATAAATAAATAAATAAATTGTCATTGTCAATTGTCATTTGTTATTGTCAAGTGTCATTGTCAATCGTTATCTGTCAAGTGCCTTATGTCAAGTTTTTTTTCAATTGGCATATGCTAATTTTTATCTATCGACTGTTATTCTTTTATGTTTTAAACTACGATCTAAATCTAACCGAACTTATAATAGATACTGTGAAGTTTTTTGTCGGCTTTCATCTATCAATAAAGATATGTCAGCTGACTTATGTCAATTGACATCTGTCATCTGTCAATTTTTAATTGCTAAATATGTTTTTTTTTTATTCGTTAGTTAATATTTGTCAACTATCAATTCTCAACTGTGTCAACTGTCATATATATTCGTGATTTGTCATCTATTATGTCAACTGGCATCTGTAATTTACTATATGTCAGTTACCATTATTATGATGTATGTATTATTATGTATATGTATGTTGTTTATCAAATCAAATCAAATCAACTATGCTTTATTTCGTGGTGTCATAGAAATTACTTAGAAATTTAAATAGTGTGAGCTTTTGATATTAATCATTTATCAACTGTTAAGCGTTTATTGTCAACTACTTCCATCTACTTTTTACTGTCTATTAACTATTATTTATGAATTGTCAACTATGATTTGTAATCGTTTAATTGACAAATCTTATTTCCCAATTGCCATTTAAGAATTATATCTAGTCACCTAGCCATCGGTCAACATTTGACAGGTTGACATTAACATTTAACAGTGACAGTCAACAGATGATAATTGTACCATGGCGAATGGTAATTTACAATGAACGCATTTGATAATTCTCACATCTGTTATCTGTAGATTATTAAATGCTCTCCGTTCATTGACAATTAGCATTCGCCATGGGTCAATTATAATCTGTTAACTGCACTCTTAAATAATAATGTCAATCTGTCAAATATTGGGAATTTTTGGTAAATTGTCACCTGTTCATTACCTATTATCAGCTACTTACTGTAACCCTTAATAATGATAATTAATTCAATTGTCAATTATTAATAAATAGAAAAAACACGAAAATATTTTCGTAAAATCTACAACAAATCTACAACAAATGAGTCTTATTAAGACTCAATTATTGTCTATTTATTGACACTACCGTATGTTAACTGTCACCTGTCAAATATTATTACACATTCTATTTATAATTGGCTTTTTCGTCAACTCTGATCTTGAATCCATTAATTATTGTCTTAACTGTCTTCAACAAATGTCATTAGTTCATTAGTTTACTATCAGCTGTCATCTTCCGTTAGACAATTGGTTATTTTCATTTGTTATGATTAATTATCAACTGTCATTTCTCATATATGAGTTGGGGTTGCCTTATCTATTAATTATTATACGTCACGTTTAATCTGTCAAGTATCAACTTGTTTTTCTGTACTCTGATGTTCTCTTTTGTTCTCTCGGCGTTCTTTTCTGTTGAAGAGAATTTCACAGAACAAAACGGAACAGAAAAGAACAGCAGAGAACATTAGAGAACAGAAGAGAACATCAATGAATAGGTGGTAACAAAATTGATATTCTCTTCTGTTCTCTGATGGTTTTATCTGTTTGCTTCTATTGTCTGAATTTCAGAGAATAAAAGCGACTCTGTTCTCTGACGTTTTCTAATGTTCTCTGACGTTCTCTGCTATTCTCTAATATATTTTTTTTATGTTCTTTTCTGATTTCTGCCGTTCTCTTTGATTCTGGGCTGCTTTCTTCTGTTCTTAGATGTTCCCTTACGTTCTTTTTTGTTGTATTCTGTTCTCTGATATTCTCTACTATTCTTTGCAGTTCTCTGATGCTCTCATCTGTTCTCTGCTCTTTTCTGAGGTTCTCTGTCTAATGCTCTCTTCTCATCTCTAATGTTTTTTTTTTCTGTTCTTTGACGTTCTTTTCTGTCCAAGAAAATTTCAGAGAACAGAACGCAACAGAAGAAAACATCAGATGAAAGTAGAGAGCAGAAGAGAATATGATAGAGCAAAAGAGAATATCAGAGAATAGAAGGGAGAAAACTGATATTCTCTGCTGTTATTCTCTGATGAAGTTTAATGTTCTTTTTTCATCTATAATGTTTTTTTTTCCTGTTCTATGATGTTCTCTTTTGTTCTCTGGTGTTCTTTTCTGTTGAAAAAAAATTCAGAGAACGGAACAAAAGAAAACATCAGATGAAAAGCGACTCTGTTCTCTGACGTTTTCTAATATTCTCAGACGTTCTCTGCCATTCTCTAATGTTTTTTTTTAAATATTCTTTTCAGATTTCTGCCATTCTCTTTGATTCTGGGCTGCTTTCTTCCGTTCTTAGATGTTCCCTTACGTTCTTTTTTGTTGTATTCTGTTCTCTGATATTCTCTAACTATTATTTGCTGTTGTCAGATGCTCTTATCTGTTCTCTGCTCTTTTCTGAGGTTCTCTGTTGTTTCTGCTGTTCTCTGCTGCCCTCTAATGCTTTTTTCTCATCTCTAATGTTTTTTTTTCTGTTTTTGATGTTCTTTTCTGTCCAAGAAAATTTCAGAGAACAGAACGCAACAGAAGAAAACATCAGATGAAAGTAGAGAACAAAAGAGAATATCAGAGAATAGAAGGGAGAAAAAGGGATGGTCTTTACTGCTCTCTCCTGAAGTTTAATGTTCTTTTTTCATCTATAATGTTTTTTTTTCTGTTCTATGATGTTCTCTGGTGTTCTTTTCTGTTGAAGAGAATTTCAGAGAACAGAACGGAACAGAAGAAAACATCAGATGAAAGCAGAGAACAGAAGATAATATGAGAGACCAGAAGAGAACAAAGGAGAATATCAGATATATATTTTTATTATATTTTTACTTTCTGTAAACACTGTACAATGGTATTACCCGTTAAATAAATAAATAATAGAAGGTAAAAACTTATATTCTCTGCTATTTTCTGATGGTCTCTTTTGTTCTCTGAAATTCTCTTATAACGTCAGTTAACAGCAGAAAATATAAAATAATTTCAATACTTCATCTGCTACCCTCTTGATGGAACCAAATTTTCAAATTGCAAGAAGTAAAACTCTTGTTAAGACAATAATTTTAAGAGAATTTCAGAGAACAGAAATTCTCTTATAACGACAGAGAATTGAAGCAAATTTTAGAGAACAAAAGAGACCCTGTTGTTTCCTGATGTTCTCTGATGATGTCTTCTGTTCTCTGCAGTTCTGCGCTGCTCTCTGATTTTCTCTTTTGTTCTCATCTCTTCTTTAATGTTATCTTCTGTTCTCTAAAGAAAATTTCAGAAAACAAAAACAGAATGGAATTTTTCTTAATGTCAAATTTTAACTGTTTTAAGCGAATTTTAAATTATATTTTAGAAAGTTTTAATTGAAAACAATTATAATTTATAGTAAAATTAAAAATTACTAGAGATTTTATGCGATGTTTCTGCTGGTTGTATACTGATATTAAATTGTTACGGCTCTTTAATCACCGAATCGATTTATAAAACTTATGTTGAATATTCGCTCAATAATAACAATTAATTAAAGTAAATAGAATGACTCAAGTTAAGAAAAGTGTAGTCCAGTTTGTAGGGGCAAAAATTTTTAAACGAACTAAAATTAATCGATATTAGTGGGACGGTACACCGTTCCATATTTTAACGCAATGGTACACTGTTCCATAATTGTTTATAAATAGATATAATTTCAATTAACAATTATATAAGATTCTTAACTAAAATCATCTTTTAATAATTAAATAGAGCTAATACAACTTTAAAAAAAATTTAATTGTAGTGGATTTTTCTTTTTCTCCGTAACCGTTTAATCATCACACTTGGAATTTGCGCTATATATATAAAATTATTCAAACAAACACTTTATCAACAATCTCTCCGATTGCAAGTGCACGCAATACAAACACCGCGTTGCGTTATCACACGGAAAATGTGAGAAAAAAAAACAATAAAAATTCATCAACTTCTCAGTGTGCTGGACGTATATAATTACCTGCAGCCTAGACCTATATGCCAACAGCCAGTCTTTACTCCTATATATTTTTTTTTCTATATTCAAAACCGTTATTTGTAAATAGAAATGAAACCGAAACATGACTCTGCAGAATTCTTAATTATCCGCACGGAATATGTATGAATATGAGTGTAGACGGTGATTATGCAAGGATTATGCATTCGTACGGTTTGTCGTTTATTAATAGAGACGGTTTCTGAGTGGGGAATTTGAATATTTTAATTGAAACTGAGTCGGATGTTTTTTAATCTACTGATTTCTGATTTAGATTTAGCAATGGTTAATTTCTCGATATGTTATTACCGCAGGTATTGATTACGGTCGAGATTATATATTTCCTATATTATTTTTTTTTTTTTTGCTTTCGTCGGATGTGGAAATATTGATTGGTGTGCTTGTCTAATTATAGTTTCACGATTTTCTATATTTATGTTAAGGTCAGTCGAATGAATAATAAGCCAGTCTAATTTCGAGTCGAGTGCATAACGTTTTGAATATGCACATGAAGTGGATTTACTTAAATTTGGTGAAAAATAATTGTTTATTTTAATACAATAATGAATTACATCAAAATAAAGTGCATACGTTTTTGTAATTAAAATACTAGATTGATGAGGCTTTTTATTAGGTTTGCTGAGAAAAATTGTATCATATGTTTTGAAAGGTTAAAAATTGGCAATTTTTTTTAATACAAAAGTTTTCGTTGCAACGTGCTTATCAAATGGATTACATTAAAATCAGGTAACCTCATTGGATGGTTGTGAAATGTGCGGTTCTTTACAAAATATCGCTCTGGGATTATATAACTGAGCAAAGGTAATAGACGACGGCAGCTTTCACCAGTGGTCGATTGCTTCATGGCAAAGCGGTACCAAACCGAAGTGTAGGTCAGTTATTTGGAATAGTTCGGAATTTATAAGTTTAGGTTTTTTCTTAAAGCTATTGCCAAACTAACCTGTGAATAAAATAAACGTAAACTAAACCACAGTATTCTGGAGTTATTTATCCTGTTCACATTTGCTAAAAATTTCAACAAGCAGGAAGTAAAAAATAAAACACTCTTAATGTTATAAGAAATAAATTTTAAAACCTATTATATATTTTTTTTACATTAATACATCATTCGATGTATTGAATTTGAAAATTTGCGAGTAGCAGAACAAGTATTGAAATTATCTTTTTTTTTCTGCGTTATCTGACGTTATAAGAGAATTACAGAGAACAAAAGAGAATATCACTTTTTCCCTTCTATTATTTTCTGATATTCTCTTTTGTTCTCTTCTGTTCTCTGCTTTCATCTCATGTTTTCTTCTGTTCCGTTCTGTTCTCTGAAATTATCTTCAACAGAAAAGAACATCAGAGAACAAAAGAGAACACCAGAGAACAGAAAAAAAAACATTTGAAATGAGAAGAAAACATTAGACTTCAGAATAGAGCAGTAGAGGGCAGCAGAGAACAGAAAAAAAAAACAGCAGAGAACCTGTGGAAAAAGCAGAGAACGGATGAGAGCATCAGAGAACAGAAGACAATATAATAGAACATCTCAGAACAGATGAAAGCAGACAGCAGAAGGGAACAGACAAGAACATCAAAGAACAGAAGGTAACAAATTTGATATTTCTCTTCTGTTCTTTTCTGTTCCGTTTTGTTCTCTGAAATTCTCTTCAACAGAAAAGAACATCAGAGAACAGAAAAAAAAAACATTCGAAATGACAAGAAAACATTAGACTTCAGGAGAGAGCAGTAGAGGGCAGCAGGGAACAAAAAAAAACGGCAGAGAACCTGTGGAAAGAGCAGAGAACAGATGAGAGTATCAGAGAACAGCAGAGAATATCAGAGAACAAAAGACAATATAATAGAACATCTCAGAACAGATGAAAGCAGACAGCAGAAGGGAACAGACAAGAACATCAAAGAACAGAAGGTAACAAATTTGATATTTCTCTTCTGTTCTTTTCTGTTCCGTTTTTTTCTCTGAATTTCTCTTCAACAGAAAAGAACATCAGAGAACAGAAAAAAAAACCATTAGATATGAGAAGAGAACATTAGACTCCAGGAGAGAGCAGTAGAGGGAGGCAGAGAACCGCAAAAAAAACAGCAGAGAACCTCAGAAGAAGAGCAGAGAACAGATGAGAGCATCAGAGAACAGCAAGGAAATAACAGAGAACAGAAGACAACAAAAAAGAACGCAAGTGAACATCTAAGAACAGAAGCAAGCAGCTCAGAATCAAAGAGAACAGCAGAAATCAGCAAAGAACATTAAAAAAAACATTAAAGAATAGCAGAAAACCTCAGAGAAAATTGGAAAACGTCAGAGAACAGAGTCTCTTTTATCATCTGAAATTAAGACAATAGAAACGAACAGATAAAAGCATCAAAATACAGAAGAGAATATCAATTTTGTTACCTTCTATTCATTGATG
The DNA here is from genome assembly GCA_963969525.1 of Ontholestes murinus. Classification (NCBI taxonomy): domain Eukaryota; kingdom Metazoa; phylum Arthropoda; class Insecta; order Coleoptera; family Staphylinidae; genus Ontholestes; species Ontholestes murinus. The sequence goes on along the minus strand of OZ018394.1, from coordinate 4,793,366 downwards.
TTGTCTTCTGTTCTCTTATGTTCTCTGCTGTTCTTTTCTGTTCCGTTCTGTTCTGTGAAATTCTCTTTAACAGAACGTCAAAGAATAAAAGAAAACATTAGAGAACAGAAAAAAACATTAGAGATGAGAGGAGAAGATTAGACTTCAGGAGAGAGCAGTAGAGGGCAGCAGAGAACAGCAGAAAAACAGCAGAGAGCCTCAGAAAAGCGCAGAGATACAGAAGACAACAAAAGAGAACGTAAGGGAATAGAATAGAATAGAGAACAGCAGAAATCAGCAAAGAACATAAAAAGACATTAGAGAATAGCAGAGAACGTCAGAGAACATTGAAAAACGTCAGAGAATAGAGTCTCTTTTATCCTCTGAAATTCAGATAGCAGATAAATTTTGTTACCTTCTGTTCTTTGATGTTCTCTAACAACAGAAAAGAACAGTTGTAAATAGCAGAGAACATTAGAAAACAGATTCTCTGCTGTTTTCTGATGTTCTTTTCTCTTTCGTTCTGTTCTCTGAAATTCTCTTCAACAGAGGAGAGAATATTAGAGAACAGTCCAGAACCGCAGAGAATAGAAAACAGCATTAGATAATAGAAGAGAACTAAACAGAGCATAAAAGAACGGCAGAGAATATCAGAGAACAAAAGACAACATCAGAAAAAAGCGGAGAACTGCAAAGAAAATTATAGAGCAGCAAAGAACAGACAATAAAAATATGAGAACATCTGAGAATAGCAGAGAACAATAAATAACAGTAGAAACCCACAAAGAACCATTCGAGGATAGTCCAGAATATTAGAAAACTACAGAGAAAGTCAGCGAAGATCAGGATCTTTTCTGTTCAGAAATGGTCTATATAGAGAAAGATCTGGTGTTCTCTTTCTCTATCAGAAGAAAATGTCAGTTTTGTTCCCTTTTATTCTATGAAGTTTCCTTTTTCTCTGCTGTTCTCTGATATTCCCTTTGGTTCTCTGAAGTTCACTGCTGCTCTCCGAAATGTTCTCTGATATTCTCTTTAACAGAGGAGAAAACATCATAGAAAAGAAGAGAACAAAACAGAACATCAGGAAATAACATATAAGAGAAAAGTACATTAGAGAACAGAAGAAACCAATAAGGAACAACGTACAACAGAAGAAAACATTGGAGAAGAGAATAAAAGAGAACAGAGGACAGCAAAGAGCAGCAAAAAACAGCATAGAATAGCAGAAATCAGCAGAGAAAAGAAGAAACCCCCAGAGAACATCAGAGAATAGCAGAGAACAAAAGAGAACAGTAGAGAGCAATACAGAACCGCAGAGAATAGAAGATAATAGAAGACGACATCAGAAAATAGAAGAGAACAACAGAAAAAGAGCAGAGAACAGATGAAAGCTTATAAAGACTTTACTTTAAGTTTGAAAATGATCAGCTGTTGATCGAAACTTGAGTCACTTTTTAAATAAATAGTGTGATATTAACAAAGTGAGTTTTACTTTATTTAAATATAAAGAGAATAGTAGATAATATCAGAGACCAGAAGACAACAAAAGAGAACGTAAGGGAACATCACAGAACAGAAGAGAACAGAATGATAGAGAAGAGCAGAAATTAGCAAAGAACATAAAAAAAACATTAGAGAATAGCAGAGAACATTGGAAAACGTCAGAGAACAGAGTCGCTTTTATTCTCTGAAATTCAGAAAATAGAGCGAACAGATAAAACCATCAGAGAACAGAAGAGAATATCAATTTTGTTACCTTCTATTCTTTGATGTTCTCTTCTGTTCTGCTACTTTCTGCTCTTACTTTCTGTTCTCTGAAATTCTCTTCAACAGAGGAGAGAATATTAGATAACAGTAGAGAGCAGCCCAGAACTGCTGAGAACAGAAGACAACATTACAGAATAGAAGAGAACTAAATATAATATAAAAGAACGGCAGAGAACAAAAGAAAACATCATAAAAAAGCAGAGAACTGCAAAGAAAAATAGATATAATAGCAGCAAAGAAGAGACGAGAAAAATATGAGAAAATCAGAGAATAGTAAAGAATAAAAGAGAACAGTAAAAATCAACAAAAAAACAGTAAAAAAAACATTAGAGAACATCCGAGAACATTAGAAAACGTCAGAGAACGTCAGCAAACTGCAGAATCTTTTCTGTCCAGAATCGACCATTCGAGAACACCAGAGAACAGAAGAAAATATCAGTTTTGTTCCCTTCTATTCTATGTTCTCTGATAGTTTCTTTTATTCTCTGATGTAGTCTTCTCCAATCTGTTGTTTTCTGATGTTCTGTTTTGTTTTCTTCTTTTCTCTAATGTTCCTTTTTTTTCTCTGCTGTTCTCTGATATTCTTTTTAGTTCTCGGATGTTCTCTTCTGTTCTTTGAAGTACGCTGTTCTTCTCTGCTATTCTCTTTTTTCCGTTATGTTCTCTGACATTTTCTTCAACAGAGGAGAACATCAGAGAATAGCAGAGAAAAAATGAGAACATTAGAGAAAAGAGTGGAACAAAACAGAACATCATAAAATAACAAATAAGAGAAGAGAACAGAAGAGAACAAAAGAAACCATCAGTGAACATCGTAGAACAGAAGAAGACATTGGAGACGAGAAGAGAATAGAAGAGAACATCAGAGGACAGCAAAGAGTAGCAAAAAACAGCATAGAACAGCAGAAATCAGCAGAGAAAAGAAGAAAACCCCCGAGAACATCAGAGAATAGCAGAGAACAAAAGAGAACAGTAGAGACCAACACAGAACCACAGAGAACAGAAGACAACATCAGAGAACAGAAGATAACAAAGGAGAATATCAGAGGACAGAAGAGAACAAATGAAAATTGCAGAGGACTACTGCAAAGAATATTTGAGAGCTGCAAAAAAGACGAGAACAATATTTATTTATTTTATGCATTTATTTTATTTATTTATGAAAACAACAGAAAACAGCATCAAACGAAGGACAGTTTCAGAGAACAGAAGAAAATGTTTTGTTCCCTTCTATACTCTGACGTTCTCTGCTGTTCTCTTTTGTTTTCTTCTGTTCCCTGATATTCTCTTTTGTTCTCTAATGTTCACTGCTGATCTCTGCTGTTCCCTTTTTTTCCGTTCTATTCTCTAACGTTCTCTTCAACAGAGGAGAAAAAGGTTGCTAAAAAAATTAAAGAAGAACAAAAAACAAAATCAATAGAATTTTACAAAAAAAACATTTGATATTAGTTAAAAAAACAATTGAAATTTGTCATGACAAAAAAAATCTCAAAACGAAAAAAAAAAAACAAATTTTATGAAATATTACCGTTTACAAAAATTGCAAAAAATAACAGTTAAAAAACAATTGATATTTTACAAGGTAATAAACTTTAATGCGAAAAGCAACAAAATCTGATAAAATTTTCTTAAACAATTGAAATTTCTCAATAAAAGAAAAACCGGTTAAAAAACTGTAAACACGGCAAAAATAAAATAAAAACAATTAAAAAATTAAATGCAATTTGCCAAGAAAAACAAATGCTTTTGCAGAAAAAAGCTAATTTATTTCAATTAGTTGAAATTTATCCAATATGAAATAATTTATTTGAAATATAAGATGAAAAAAAAAGCCTGAAAACTTATAGGTGTAATTTAGAAAAAAAATGTAAAAAAAACAATTGAATATATTTATAAAATATATAAAAATTTGTTAAAAACTAATAAATTTGGAAAGAAGAAGTAATTTATTTAGAAAAGGGAAAAACAATTCATAAAACATTACAAGAAAAAAAACAACAATTAAAAAACTGTCCATAATAATTAAAGTTAAATAAGGAAAAAAACAAAAACAACAAAATTGATAAAAAAAATTAAAAATACAAACTAATAAGAATTTGTTTAAACCAATCTCTCGAGGAAGAAGAAAAAATAATTCAGAAAAGAAGTAAGAAAATAAAAATCGCCTGAATACTTTCTGAAACAGTTTAACATTCGCATAAAACAATTGAAATTTTGCAACAGCGAATAAAAAAATTGAAATATTTTTAAGAAGAAAAATAACAAATTCATGGAATTTGTTAGAAGTTGAAATTTTTCCAAGGACAAAAAGTTGATTTAGAAAAACATATGAAAATCTGTTATTAAAAATCATTGCAACAAAGTTATAAAAACAGTTTGTCAAGAAATTTCTTAAAGATGAAGGTGTTTTAGACGGCAAGAAAAAGAAAAGATGAAAATTGAAGAAACAAAAACTTTAAACCAAAAAACAACATAATTGATGAAATTTCCTTAAAAAAATGTTAAGAAAAACAATCTTAGGACAAACAAAACCAAATTAAAGAAAATGGAAAAAAAAACAATTGAAATTTGTAAAAAAAGGAGCATTTAAAATTTCTTAAAGGTGATAGTGATTTAAACTTAATGAAATAATTGATTTAGAAAATAGATGAACATTCGCAAGAAAAACAAATGAAAGTATGGCAATGGAAGAGAATGGAATTTTTCAAAAAAATTTGATTGAATTTTACAAAAATTAAAAAAGTAAATTAAAACTGTAACATTTCTAATCGAAGAAATAATTGTGTCAGAAAAGAAAACAGATGAAAAAAGAACAATTGAAAAACTAGAAAAAAAATCAATTGAAATTTGTAACGAAAAAAAACTTTAAAACAAAACACAATGAAATTTATGGAATTTTCTTAAAAAGGAAAACAATTAAAATTTGTCACCAATAATTTAATTTTTTCATAATTGATGTAATCAAAAACAGTTAAAAAATTGGAAGTACAAAAAAAAAACAAAAGATAATCTGTTAGTAATCCTAATTCTAATATTATATTAGAAAAGGACAAATGGAATTAGGAGAAAGAAACGCAAAATTGATGGAGTTTTACACAAGAAAACAAAAAACAATAAATATTTGGTAATAAAATTGTTGAAAATTTGGAAAATGAAAATAATTAATTTGGAAATGAATAAATAGTTACAATAAATATAAAAACAAAAAAAGGACACAAAAAATTTGCCACGAAAAAAAAAACTAACAACAAAACAAAACTCACGAAATAAAAAAAAATAAGTTTATTAAAAATAATCGAAATTTCTCACGGAAGAAATAATTGATTAAAATAAAGTTGAAAACAGTTGAAAAACTTTTTATCTTTTAGAACAGTTTATTTAATTTAAAAAGAAAACAATTGAAGAAAAAAACAAAAGAAAAACAAATTGATGAAATATTTTTAATATTTGTTAAAAAAACAGTTGAAATATCTTAAGAAAGAAATAATTTAATAATTTAGATTTTTAAAAAATGCAATAAAAATTAATTTGCTAACAAAAATGGAAATTATTAAATGTGTAAAATATTTAAAGAAGAAATAATTAATTTAGAAAAGAAAAAAATTGATGAAAAATTGAATAACAAAAAACAATTGAAAATCTGTAAAAAAGAATAGATTGAATTTGTAAAGAAAAAAATCTGCTAAGAAAATAATTCAAGAAAAAAACTTTAAAACAACAAAATTGATACAAGCCAAAAAAAAACTATAAAAGGATAAAAATTTTCACGAAAAAACAGTTCAAGTTCGTTAAAAACAAATGAATAATTTCAAAAGAAAAAAAAAACCATTTTTGACAATACAAATTTGATGGAATTTTACAAATTAAAGAAAGAAGGAAAGTCAGTTTTTTACTCGAAAAATAATTTATGAAATAAGAATATTCCGATAAGATATTCCGAAAGAAGATCAAATAATTTATAAAATTAGTTTAGAAATTCCAGAAAAAAATATTTAAAAAAAAACAGTTAAAAGCTTTTGAAAAATACCTTTTAAAATTTATTAAAACAGTACACATTATACGAAATAAAAAACCAATTGAAATTTGTTAAGAAAGAAACTGATAATAACTAATTAGAGGGATAGGAAACAAAAAACAATAGTCGTTATCAAAAAAGCTAAAATTTCATGAAAAAGGCTATTAAATTAATTTTCAACTGTGAGGAAAAAAATAAATATATTTTATCAATGATGATGTGGTTTATTCTCTATCAAAATCTAGAGGAGTAAAATCAAAAAATTTGAAAGAGAAAATTTTTGTACATCATAAAGTGACTTTTTACTAAAAGTACATGGGAAAATTAATAACAATTATTAACAATAAAGTTGAAGGTTGCGACCGTTACTACATGGTAATCATATACTTACACTAAATTGAAAAATTCACTATGTTTTAACCACAATAATTATTTCTGAGATTTTCAATTCAGTGTAAAAATTAAAATATTAAACTAAACTAACAGACTATTCTAAAAGTTTATTTACGAAAATATTTTTGGTTAGGTATATTGTAAATTGGTATCTACCATAATTACATTAAAAAATTGAAATCTAAAGATTGGAGGGCTGAACTTATCATCCTGTAAGAATTCAAAAAGCTAAAATTGTTACACTTTTCTATAGCGAAAAATCGAAACTTTATCAAGAGAGTTTAGACATGATGATGACTAGTTTACGATTTTTCTCTTCAAATTGTTTTGCCAGATATTTCACAATGCACTTAGTTGTAATAAATTCTTCGGCTTTATTAAAGAAAAAATTATATTCTTTGACAGATTTGTGCATCGGATAAATGTTATTAAATGAATATACCAATAATAACCGCAAAATTTAATCTAAATTCTATCTGATCCTATTCTAAATTTTGAAAAAAATCGCATTTTAAACCTCCACTGTCGCATTTTGAAATTATGCAGTTTAGAAAGTGTTTTAAAAATAGAAAAACAAAAGAGATCGACTTGAAACTGCACAAATTCACTCATCATTTCTTCTACTTTACGATTTACTTTAACTTGTTCAAAATTCAGAATTGGATTTTGAAAGAAATCGCATTTTAAACCTCCACTGTCGCATTTTAAAATTATGCATTTTAAAAAGTGTTTAAAAAATAGAAAAACAAAAGCTATCGACTTGAAACTGCACACATTCACTTATTATTTCTTCTACTTTACGATTTACTTCAATTTGTTCAAAATCCCATTCTGAATTTTGAAAAAAATCGCATTTTAAACATCAACCGTCGCATTTTAAAATTATGCATTTTTAAAAAGTGTTTTAAAAATAGAAAAACAAAAGCTATCGACTTGAAACTGCATAAATTCACTTATCATTTCTTCTACTTTTCGATTTACATCAATTTGTTCAAATCTCATTCTAAATTTTGAAAAAAATCGCATTTTAAACCTCCACTGTCGCATTTTAAAATTATGCATTTTAAAAAGTGTTTAAAAAATAGAAAAACAAAAGCTATCGACTTGAAAGTGTACAAATTCACTTATCATTTCTTCTACTTTACGATTTATTTCAATTTGTTTAAAATCCTATTCTGAATTTTGAAAATAATCGCATTTTAAACCTCCATTGTCGCATTTTAAAGTTATGCATTTTAAAAATTGTTTTAAAAATAGAAAAACAAAAGCTATCGACTTGAAACTGCACAAATTCACTTATCATTTCTTCTACTTTACGATTTACTTCAATTTGTTCAAAATCCCATTCTGAACTTTGAAAACAATCACATTTTAAACCTCCACTGTCGCATTTATCAATGTTTTCATCAATAAAGCTTAAGAATTTAATACTACTAAGTGCGTCCTAAAATATCTGACAAGACAACTTGAAGAGAAAAATCGCAAACTTTTTTTTTTACAATAAACTCATTAATGTATGTTGTTACTATGAAGTTATAAAACTTCAATTTGTGTTTTAGGATAGAGATTCCATTCAGGTGACATCTATTATCTGTACTTTAAACTGATTTCCTTAATTGTTTCTGGTTGATTCATTTGATTAGGAAAATCAGTGGAAAGTACTGACTTTATCTTATTATAAAATAAAGCACTAAAAACCTTTCTTCAAATATATATTTGGTGTATCAATTAAACTGTGTGAAGAAAAGTTTTTATTTTTAGTGCTTTATTTTATAATCAAGTTTAACTTCACGTAAGTCATCTAATCGATTTACTTCATCTCATTATTAACTATTGTATTATTCCTATAAATTAAATCATTCATTGAATACTCTTATAAACATTCTGAACGAAATTCGTTTAGGCGTTTATTTAATTTCCTCTTTCTCCCGTTCGAGTTAATTTCACACATCCCAGCAGGAATCCTGGAGAAATTATACATACATACATATACAATTCGTTAATCGTTTATTAGATACAGTCGGTGAGTTACTAGAAACTGGCTGGCTTTTGTGTCAGCCCATTGACTGACTTAATGAATTAATGAAAGTGTGTTAAATGAATGCGAATGCAGGAAGTGGCTGCGCACTGAAAATCCATGTTAAACTCAATTATCTAGGTGACATACAGTGTTCTCTCTCTATCTCACTCTCTGTTTGTGTGTGTAATCGTTACGTACGAATGTAATTATGCGGTTTGTCTATACATATATTTTTTTGATACTTGACCCAATTTATGTTTCCTGATCACGAAAATCTCGTTTGTTTATAATATATTTTCTTATTATTAGAAAACAGATTTATATAATCTATCAATCAATTCATTGTTTGGATAATCAATACGAATTGGTTTCGATGTATTTGAACCTCATCAGTACAGTACTGTTTAAGACAGGGAAACGGAATAAATGTTATTTATTATATAATAGATAAGAAACCTGAAATGTTGTAAAATTGCATACCTCTGCGATGATAAAATAACATTTCAAAGCGTTTTATTTTTTAATTAGCAATCTTCATTACATTTTTTAATGGCTAGTATTTTTAATAAAATGTATTTTTAACGAAATAACTCATAAATTAAAATGAATTATAGGTCAAAGCGGTTTTTGAGCTCTTGTTCAAAGAGACGTAATCGGTAGAGAATTTCATAATGTTTCACCAAGAGATAAGTGAGAAAATTATTCAAGAAATATGGGTAATAATCATTCAATGAATTGACGAAAAATGGAAAACATAGTAAATTAATTGGATGAGTTACGTGAAGATAAACTTGATTATAAAATAAAGCACTAAAAACATTTCTTCACACCAGTTTATTTGAAATACCATTGGTAGTGCTTTATTTTATAACAAAGGAAAACATGCTACAAAATTTTTATGGAATTGTTTTACACGTAAGAATTACTGCTTCTGGGGAGAATCGACAGCTATGATGAGACTTCAAAAGATGAAAATTTTGCCATTTTTTGTTTGAATGTAAATTTCTTCCAAAATGAGGAAATCTCGACATAAATCGTATGAATGTTGGTTTGCTCAATGGTATTCTGAAATATATAGTAAAATTGCTCCGAAAATTCTGTTTAATGAGAGATTTGAATGGCTATTTACACAATACAACCTCTGACAATCAAGTTTGGTGAATATTAACGTAGATGAATTATTAACGACTCAAAGTCGCTTTGAAAGGAAAGAGATTTGATATTCCTGACATCCAACGAAACGCGACGAGGCTTTTGAACTCCATCCCAAAAGAAGCCTTCTTGAAAAGTTTCCAGGACTGAGTGATGCATAGTTATAGGAGGTGATCATTTCGAAAGAAGTTTTGTTAATATTTCAACTACGTTAAAGTGACTGAACTTTATTGTCAGAGATTTATTTACAGAAATTAAGAGTGGAAAATAGGTAAGTAAAAGAGAAAGAGAGACAAAAAGAATGTTCTGAAGTGATGCACAAGGATGGAATTCATTAAATAAACACAGTTATATTTCTTACTTCACTATTTTATTTAATCACTAAATGTACATTTCGAACAATATGTGACAATACGTCAATAAAATTAAGCATTTTCCAAAGTCTTTAAAAAAAGCTTGCATAAAAAATGGTGATGTGGCCATCATAGAACTTTCCCTATATTTTACAGTTACTTGTTATATAAATTTCATTTAACTCGTATAGTTTATTAGCCATAGGAAAAAATGTTAAAATTATTAATTTTTAATTTTTTTAATGAAATTTTTGTTAACTTTAGTCTTATTTTTTTAAATTTTTAATTTCAAAATTATTTTCAATAAATCTATTAAATTTATGTTATATTTATTTAAGTTTTACAACTTTCAATTAAAACCCTCGCTTATGTTTTACTGATTGGAGGGTGGGTTAGAGGCCACCCACCCACCCTACATATTCATATTAACTTAAATTATAAAATTTAAGTCGAGGAGAAAAGTTATTTGAAAAGTATTATTACTGAAAAGAAAAAGAAAACCTTACAATTTAGAAAAGGTATTTGGGAATATTAAAAAAATGTAAAGCTAAAAGCTAAACATTACTAAAAAACATTTTGAAAACTTCATATTAATTTCTAGAATTAAAGTATTTTAGATTTTTTTGTAATTTAGGAGCAAAATTCTTAAAATTTTGAAGTAAAAATTGCTAGGAATACTAGAATTAATTTTTTTGTAAAGCTACGAAAATAAAAATAAATCCGTAAAGATAATTGATAAAATGTTGATAAATTCTCGGAAAGAAAAAGTACAGAAATACTTATCAACAATTATTAGACGAAATCTAGGAAAAAAGGGCTATAATTTTCTAATAATTTAGAAAGGAAACGGTTGAACAAAAACATTAGAATTGAGAAAATTCATTACAAAACAATTTGATACTACAAACCTATAATTTCTCAGAAAAGTATCTGGAAAATCTGGAAATTTCGAAAAAACTTCTAATCTGAAACATTTTATAAACCAGAAAGATAATCCCTAAGAAAGCTCTGTGAGAATTTAAAATGGAAAATTCATTTAGAATTCAACAGTAACGTTAAAATTGTATGGAAGAAAAATATCAAAATGTTATGGAAATAAGTTCAAAAATCCTTAAAAACGAAATTCATAAAAATGTTCCTAAAAAATTCTAATAAGATAATTGGTAATAATTTTTCGTAAAATCGTCCAGAAAAAAAGTTGTTTGAAGAGTATTACTGAAAATTCTACAATTTATAAGAGGTTTTGGGATATATAGATAGCTTATTAATCCAAGAAACAACAATGTTTTGGATAAAAATCATATACTTAAAACAAAACACATAATATATATATATATATATATATATATATATATATATATATATATATGTGTGTGTGTGTGTGTGTGTGTGTGTGTGTGTATAATTCTAAATAAACGGTAATATATGCATACATACAAATACAACATAACTAATAATTTCTTTTATAAAGTAAATGGATTTTAACAGTTTGGATTAATCTTAATCGTGGAATTGTCGCATATCAATTTTGAAGTAATGTTCAATGTTGTAAAGCTCTGCATTAATTAAAAACCCTTTCACAATTTGTTTAAATTTTACTTCAGTTTTCTTAAATTGTCTTTTATTTTAAACTTTTAAAATCTTATAGCTTGAACAATAAAGCTTTCATTGGTTTTACTTATTCAGAATATACAGAAAATGAAAAAGAAATTTAATTTCTAGAACTAAAGTATTACTAAGAAACAATTTTAAAAATTTATTGTGTTTTAGAAATTTTTACAAAATTCTCATAAGATAATTCAAAAAGTGGTGATAAATTGTCTAACAAAGAAAAAAAATCAATGATAAAAAAGTAAAAAAAGATTCCGAATTTTAATAATATAATTCTTAAAATAGTGATAACTTCTATTATAATTAAAAGAAAATTTACTCGAAATTTCTATAAATCCCAAAAAAAAAAAGTTAAGGATATATATTCTAGGAATTTGAAAGATTTAGAAAAGACATTCTGGAAAATTTAGAACATGTAAATTACACAAACGTAAAGCTTATTTCTTATATTACAGAAAAATTGATGAAACAAATTAGAACAATTCAACAAAATTCTTTCAATTTAAAAGAAAAATTCTTATAAGTTGATAAATAAATAGTAAAAAATTATTAAAAAATGATAGGAAATTTGCTGTGAACCTCTAGAGATCTAGAAGCAAAATTAGTGTAGGATTGTTGAATCTTTGAATAGTCTGAAAATAAAAGTAAAATTTAGAAAAGAAATATTTTAAAATTCCAAATAATATAAAAGCACAAATATAAAAAATTTGGAAAGGAGAGAATTCTTAAAAAATTAAAGAAATATTGATATGTAAAATTCTAAAATTACCCAAAAAAAAAAATGCATTCTTGAAAAATGCAGATGACATAAAGCAAGAAATATATAAAATTCTTGAGAAATTAAAGACAAAATCAAAAAAAAATTTAGAACACTTAAATACAGTTCTAGAAATTTAAAAAAATAGTAAAAAAACATGTGATGAATTATCATTAAATTAAAGAAAACTTGTTGCAATATTTTGCATTGTTGAAAAATTGAAGAAATGGTGATAAATATAAATTAGAGATCTCTGGTCGATAGCCTTTAGACAAATTAATACATTAACACCTCATTCATTATTCATCAATGTAAATATGTACAAAATTTGTCAATAAATATATGTTACTACTAAAAAATAGAAGACATTTCTAAAAATCAGAAAGATACATTTCTGGAAAAATTTCGAAATCCTAACTAAATTTGGAGTAAATTCTAAAGTATTTGAGAAACTCTGGAAAGAAAATCTTGCAATTTGAGAAATACATTTGGATAATATAAAGTAAAATGTGTTAAAATTCTTGAATTTGCAAAATTCCGGTAAGATATCTTGAGAAAAGGCAGAAATTTTTCGAAAAATTGAAATAATTTTTTCTAAAAAAAAGTATCACAATTTATAAAAGACATTGCCGAAAACTATATTAAAAGCAAGATATGTTATTATTTTTTCGAAAACTGAAAGAAAATATTATAGAAAAAGAAAATTGACACAGTAAAATTTTCGAGTGCAAATTAATAAAAATTATATACATGATATGATGAAAGCTTAAACAGCAAAATCATCAATTGTATTTAAAGTTATCGTGTATATGTAGGGTGGGTGGGCGGCCTCTATCCGACCCTCCAATGAGTAAAACATAAGTATTAAAGCATTAAAAGATGTAAAATATAAAAAAATACAAAATACTTGCAATTTTTAGAGATCTATTCATACGCATGTTTCACCAATATTTGATGATGTTTTACTGATTGGGGGGTAGGACAGAGGCCACCCACCCACCCTACATATATAAATATATATAAATTTCAGTTACTGATCGTTTCGCGGTTTGGAGTAAAATTAATTATAAAATGTTTTTAATCACAAATAAATACAAAAGGTAAATTTTTTGAGTGAATGAATTAATGAAAATTTTATGCATGATGAGTGGGCAGACTTTAAATCTTAATTAGATAAGATTAATTTTAGAAAACTTATTGCATAAAGGGTTTGACGGTTTCTAGCAGTATATATTATTACTATGAGAATATGACGTGTGTAAAACTTGTAGTTACTAGCACTAATAAAAATTATTATTATTATTATTATTATAACTCATGATCAAATTCACAGTCATAATACGAGGCAAGCCCACAAAATTTACCCTCGCTGTCTACGACTGTCAAAAACCCAAAATGGTATAAACTATTATGGGCCTAATTTGTACAACAAACTTCCACAAAATTTATCTTACCAAAAATTTAAAAATGTTTTAAAACACTTTTTAATTTCGAAAGCTTATTATAGCATTCAAGAAATATTATCGAGTGATTTTGGTGAATTAGATAACAATTTATCTTAATTTACTTTTTTATGTGAGTTGTACTGTAGTGTGTGATTTTATTTTTTTAGACCATATATTTTAGATTACCATAGTCATCATGCATTTATGTTTTATTAGTTTTATATTCTACATTTAGATTTTAACGTGTCTTGTACTGTCACTCTAATTTTTATAATCGTATTTTATTGTATTATTTTTATTTTAAATTTTGACTGCTGTTCTTGACTTTTATAATTATTTTATTCTATTTTAACATTTCATTTTTAACGTGTTTTGTATTGTCCCAATAGTTTTTTACCTGCACTTTATTTATTTAATTATTTTAATATATTTTTATTAATCGTGTTCGCATCCCACCAGTTCTCATCAACATCACTGTACTATTATTTTTTATTATTATTGTAGTTTAGTATATTCAATTGTATTTGACATGTGTAAACTGTATGTACTAGCACGAAATACATATTATTATTATTATTATTATTAAAAACTTCAAATTGTAATATTTTCCAGCAATCTCTTTACATATGTCTAAATGTTTGCAGGCATTTGCATTTTCTAGATGTTTTTCATTTGTTTTGCAAGAATTTTTCAGCAATTTTTTATTCCATTTTTGAGTAGTTTCCGAAATTTATTTATTTTTTAAAATAATCGTAAGAATTTCTAACAAATTCTTTTTTTTGCAATTTCTCTTACTAATTTCACGAATTAGCAACGAGGCTTTATTTATCTAATTGGAATTTTCCAAATATTTATGGACATTTTCTTCTAGTGTTTTAATACTTTCAATCCATCCCTTTTTAGATTTCTGGACTTTTCCAGAAATCTGCCTAATGATTAAATTATTTTATTTTATCAAAATTTTCCAACTATTGCTATTCATTTTTTTTTTCATGATTTATTACTTTATCGATGTTTTTGAGTACATATTTTCTAATTGTAATTTTTTTTTTCTACGACTTTCCAGAAATTTCTTGAAGTAATTTCTCTTTCAGATTACTAGATTTCCTTAAAGATTTCTAGAATTTTCTTAAAGATTTCTAGAATTTTCGAATAAGTTCTCTTCAAGTCTGCTAGAATTTTATTTGTGGTTTTCAAAATTTCTAGTAATTTTTCGTTCACATTTCAGGAATTTACAAACATTTCTGATGTCTTCTCCATTTAAAGAAAACATTTTTCATTCTTTGATTGGAAGAAGATATTGGAAGAGAGAGATAAACTTCTTTATTGAATGTAGTCTTACAGTAATAAAGCATAACAATTTTTATGGTGCTTCTCTTCTTCTCCATTGGACGATGGTCTTTCTGCTCTTTTATTGATAATTTTCAAATTTTGGAATTATCTTCTAACAATTTCCAGCAATATATTTTTCAGATTTTCCAAAAAAAAAATCTTCCAGATTTCTTCCTTACTTCTTTTATTTCATCAAAATTTTCTAGCAATTTCCATTCCAATTTTTGAGAACTTTCTTTTATTTATTTCTTTATCTTATGATTTTTTAAAGGAATTGTTCGTGGGTTTCTAAAATTTTACAACTAATTTTTTTCTAGAATTTTTAACAATTACTCCTGCATTAAGTCTTCTAATATTTTTAGTAACTTCTTTTACAGGTTTCTAGAGTTTTCTTAATCTAATAAAAAAAATTCTGTAAATTCCTTCAAAATTGTGAAAATTATCTTCCAAGGGTCTAATGAGTTTCATCGATCTTTTTTTCTTCAGATTTCAGCAACATTTCAACATTTTCATATTTTTCTAGACTTTCTTGTTCTACTTTAACGAAAATTTCCTCATTAAAAAAATTATAATTGTAATAATTTTCTTTAAGGATTATAAAATTTTTCAGCAATTTTTGTTGTAGATTTCTGGGATTCTCCAGAAGTTTCTCTTTAAAATTTATGAGAATTAAATTCTCTTTATTATTTCTATTTATTAGAAATCTTTATATTTTTTAATTTTATTGGAATGTTTCAATCATTTTTAAATGTAGAAAATTTTCTTCTAACATTTTCCAGAAATCAATCTTTTATCTTTTATATCAGGATTTTCCAGCAGTTTCTATTCATTTTTTTGAGAAGTTTCCACCATTTTTTAGAAACTTTCTTCGAGGGTTTTGAAATGTTTAAACATTTTTTTTTCTAATAAAATGTATTAAAATCCTTTAGTTCGTTGTAGAAAAATTAAATAATTATTATTATTTAATTTTTTTTCTAGATTTCTAGATTTTTTGGCAATTGCTCTTATAAGTTGAATGCTTTAACATTGAGGTTTATAAAATGTAAATATTTCTAGAGTTTTCTCTGCCCTAAAAATTTCTAGTTTTTTTTTAAATTAATTTCTCCTTTAATTTGCAAAAAAATTCCTTTCCGCTAAATTGTCTTCAGGATTTAATAAATTTTCTGCTTTTGTTTTGCCTAAATTTACCATTAATTCCTACTCAATCTTTTCAAAATTTCCAAATTCTGAAAAACTTCTTCTAGGGTTATAATAGTTTCTAACAATTTCTACTTTAGGTTTATAGAATTTGCCTGCAATTTATATTTTAGATTGTACTCACTTTAATTTCATCATTCAACATGATGTTATTTTGATTTTTTTTGAGTAACTGCCTCATTTGGTCTTACTGAACGTGGTGCATCATTTGTGCTCATATAGTTACGACGAAACTCGGCAAACCAGTATTTAATGGTTACAGAATTCAACCATTGTTCAATCAAGAATCAAAGATTAATCATTCGAAAGAATGGTCGTGAAATTTCGACAGCATCTAAGTTAAGAAATATAATATTATTGCCAATAAACTGTTGGAGTAACATGACATTTATATAACAAATAATTGTAGAGAATTCAAAAGTGAACAAATTATTAAGAATAGCCTTTTTGCGCAAACCTCATAGTTTTCGAGTAAAATATAGGGAAAGTACTATGACGGCCCTATCACCATTTTTGTAAATTATTTAGGGATGGTGTTATACTTATCATATGATGATATGATTAGCTTCAAAAAAATAAAAAGTTTACATCGAATTAAACGTTTATATTTAGAATGTAACCCAGTTAACAAAACCGCACACGTGAAACTAATTACGAATATTTAATTGACTAATTTAGAACTGTTGCAGGAACACAAATGCACACGCGCCACTGTAGAAATTAAATTTCTCTAATAGAAATTAAACGTTGTAGGTTTCTGATTTTATCGAGTGTATCGCGTGTACTTCAATAAGCCCAATCAAAATGTTTGAAACATGTACAGTACTATTCTCTAAATTTTCATGTAAGTTTAATTGTTCCATTTGGGTTCATTCCTGCTGTCCTCGCCTCGTGATGCCTGGGAGATGATGGTGAAGACTACTAATTTAAATTCAATTTATGAAAGACTTTTCTCTCATTCCAAAAGTATTGCTCCATGATTTTACAAAGATTTCTATAAATACTACAAATCCCACCAACTGTGGTGTTCCTCAAGTATTTACTTCAGTTCTTCTTTACTATTCGTTAATAAACTATAACCACCTAATAAAATCTAGTACGCATTTTTAACATCTTGATTTTAATATATTATTATTGTTACTTATATTACTAATCAATGATCAACTGATCATTTCTGATCATTTCGGTGGCAACACGACCAACTCGCATAGAATACAATGGATTTAATTTCGTAGGCGGTGTGAGGACAGATGTCCGTCCTTTGTGTGCCGTTTCCAGTGTTGTGCCGGAATGCCTTTGTGGCCTAAAATATGCAGGCGGGAATCCCGACGTATCATCCCGCGTATTTATAGCAGGAATTCCGTCCGTTTCAATATTTACGCCGCAGGCATTTCTCCACTTTCGCCGTCGCACAGCCAACCTAACCCATTTCGAATTTTCCAGGAGGCGAATGAATAAATAAGCAAAACCGTCCTCGCCGTTTTAATAATAGACCGTCTTCCCTTCTTAACCTATTTCCTTTTTCACAGCATGGATTTCTTTAAGGAGAAAGAAGTATGACAGAAGAAGAAGTTTTGATCACTTGAATATTCTTAACATTGTTGTTTTCTTCACGAAACCCAAAAACTAACATAATTATTAATAATCATAGGTATAGTAATAATTATTGCTACCCTATCAACAATAATCACAGACCGGTTTCCACCCATTTTGGATCTCATCAGCGTAGTACGAGGACATTTTCAGCATAAATAATGTATCATAATGTAGCATATCATTAAATAATCCGCTATAATATCGTCGACTTTCATTACATCTTGAGAGAGTGCGCGTTGGCGTTTGGTACACCTGCAGAGCGCACCGAGAAGAGGTGAGAAAGACAAAGGACTCTACTCGAGTGTAAAGATTATCTAAAAAGTAGCGTGGGAGCAGTTCTTTGTCTCCTTCCTTCTCTCCTTCTTTCTTTCTTCATTCTCCTTCGGTGCTTAATTGAGAAACGCACAATGGGCCGACGAACCTGGAGATCGTTAACCACCTTTCCTCCCTTTGACTTTCCATAAATTGTGTATTTACGGGGATTCGCGCTTCGCCGCGCCGAAAAGTGAATTGATTGATTGGCGGGGGGAGGTGGAAGAAGGTAATGGCATGCAAAAAAGAGAAAATAGGGTTGCGCGTGTTGATTCGATGTTTATTTACACTTCATTGATGAGATTTATTTACTGTATTGGTTAAGGAATAAAAAAAACATAAAACAGGGATACATGTGAATTGATGAATATATTTTTAAAAGTATAAAGTATTTATATTCATAAATAAATACTTTATTAAAATGTAACTATTATTAATTACAATGTTAAGGAGCTTTACTAAAAATAATAATTTCGTTTAAAGTTATCACAGTTATCATGGTCATACAAAAATCCTCTACTGTAGAGTTTTTTAGTTGATGTGAAGTGATTAATTACAACAAATAAAAACACTGTTAATAAATAAGTGAAGTAAAGAGTGATAGTTTTTTTATTTGTTGTAATCCCTCCTATCAAATTATTTAGATAATATATATAGGTCCATTTTGAAACATATTAAAGACCTTTATGTCGTAGGTTTATTATAAAAAATACAAAAGCTTGTAAACTATTAGAATAAAGGAATATATTTTAAATTATGTGTTTTTAATAACAAATTTGTAATACATAATAACTTTTGTAAATATCCGTAAATGAAATACGATAACACTTTCAACATTTTTATTGTTAATCGGCGCAGTCGGTAGGATACTATTAGATTACTCGATAGATCGTTTCCTTGAATAAAACTGTTTTTCTTTTGGCTTTTGGTGTGAATGATTCGAAATTAATAAAACACACCATTGATAATAAACACTATACAAAAGTACTTGAGGAAAAAATAAATTGTAGTGATGGAATAATCTTATAAACTATGTCAATCTCATAGATTATCGCTCATATGTTTAATATGTTTGTTATATTAGCTACTAAAAATAAGTGCACAAATGACACGTTACCTTAATCCAAAGCATGGTGGTTTTCTTGCGATGAACATTGATTATTAAAGTCGATTATTTATTGATGGAAATGTCCACTCACCTGAAACAAAAAAGAAAATTAGTTGAATTAAAAGTTAGAAACTGACAAAGTATTTTCAAGGTTATTAACATGTGAATACATGTCATATATCATTCATCATCTATCTATTTGTGATTTGCAATTTAAATGATGATACATCCGTTAAATCAACAAAATGGTACTCACAGTTTATTTCTTACTTCACTTGTTTACTCACACTACAAAAAAAAAAACAAGTGATGTAAGGAATAAACTGTGTGTTACTTTCATTTACAAAACACTTCACGTAAACTCAAACCAACAATAGTGAAAATTAAAGTTGTAAATAACTAAGATTTTCAAAATGTGTGTTTATTTTCACTACAATTGTTTCGCAAATTTATTGCTTCTTCAGGTGAATGAAAGTTTACAATAAAATTAGAAAACTTTCATTCACCTGAAGAAACAATAAATTTGCGAAACAATTGTAGTGAAAATAAACACACATTTTGAAAATCTTAGTTATTTACAACTTTAATATACAAATGAATATGGATTTTCAACATCTCAACGCCTTATCTATCAACCAATAGTGAAAATGGTATTCTTTGACATTTATTATATTTGCTACTTGTCATTTGCCATATTCGTCATTATGTAACCATTGTTTCAATTAACAGCTTGTAGTAACAAAGAAGAAAGTTTTTTAACGAAAAATCACTTGTTGGACTAAAAAATAACATCCAAAAACCTAACAATGAAATGAACTAGTAACACCCAATTTATTATAATTAATAGCTGACGAAACAATTGACAGGTATAACAATTTTTGTGGTTCTTCATCTTCTTCTTTCTCTTCATCGCTTCCGTTTTTATTGTTTAGTAAATTTTCCAATTTTTATTAAATTTTTTTATTGTCTTGAAAACGTAACTACTTTTTCTAAGGAAATGTTAATTGATTTTTTAGGAAATTTCAATTCAAATCAAATTAAAAAATGTCTATAGAAAATTCATTAAAAAAAGCAATTGTTTTTGTTTTCGGAAAAATTTGTAATCAAAAAATGTATTTAGAAAGTACTAAAAAGTTCATTAAAAAAATGCAATCGTTTTTGTTTTCGGAAAAATTTGTAATCTAATTTAATTTATTTTTTAGAAAATATTTATTATCAGGAAATTTTTAATTCAAGTATTTTAAATTTGTTTACTGTGGAGATATTCAATTGTTTTAGCGCTTTGTCAATATCAACTATTTTACAGACAATATTAACTTTTTGTTATCGGATAAATTTGTAATCTTCTTTTTTTAGAAAATATTTATTATATCAGGAAATTTGAAATTTTTAATTCAAGTAATTTAAATTTGTTTAGTGTCGAGACATTCAATTGTTTTAGCGCTTTGTCAATGTCAACTGTTTTACACACAATATTAACCTGACCTTATAAACTTGATTATCGCTTATTCCAACGTACTCTTGACCTACCTCAACAGATAATGCAATGACCTACACGTACTCCTGACCCGCCCGAACAAATTATACGTTGAGGTAGGTCAGGAGTACGCTGGAGTTTAAGCGGGAAAATAGGCACCAGGTTAACGCAAAGTTTATTGTCGTAGATCAAGAGAACGTTCGGTTAAATAAACTTTAAAAAAAAAAAACAGGTTAAATTATTTAAATGTTTACCAAAAACAACTGAAAATGATTGAAAAATTTCTGAAATTATCTTTTAAAATTTACTTAAAACAGTGAATTTTTTATGTTTACTTGATTTAAATAAATTTGTGCAAGAATTTCTCTAATCAGCTAATGACTTTGGAAGTTATTATGGAAACACTGAAAAACAATTGAAGTGCGAATTTTAGATTTTTACTTGTTTTAAGTAAATTTGATGGTAGGAATCCATTGGTGCAAAAATTTCGCTAATCTGATGATTATTTTGAAAGTTATCGTGAAAAATAAACCAACAAACAAATGAAATTCAAATTTTAGATTTTTACTTGATTTAAGTAAATTTCATTGGTGCCAAAATTTCCATAATCTGATAATTATTTTGGAAGTTATCGTAAAAAAATAAAAAACAATTGAAGTTAGAATTTTAGATTTTAACTTGATTTAAATAAATGTGATTGTAGGAATCCATTGGTGCAAGAATTTCCCTAATCTGATGATTATTTTGGAAGTTGCCGTGGAAAAACTGAAAAACAATTGAATTTCGAATTTTAGATCTTAACTAAATTTAAATATATTTTATTGTAGGAATTCATTGATTTTTTTAAAATTTAAACATTATTGCGAAAGTTGTGGTTGAAAAACTGAAAAATAATTGCGCCTCAAATTTTAAATTTTTGCTTAATTTATATAATATATACATTTTATTATAGGAATTTTTTTATATGAGAATTTCAACTAATTTCTGTTTTTTTTATTCTTCGTAAAATTTTGAATTTTGTCAAAAAAAGTTTTCAACTATAATTCTTTAGCAAATTTTATTTATTTATTTTTTTTAATTTCTTCTACTATTTTAAGTATTAGACTAATGTGTATTTTTAAAAAGTTTACAACTGTTGTTTGAAATATAATTCTATTGTTTGTTTTTTTATTTCAACTGTTTTTAAGTGTCATTTTCTTAGTAAATGTCAGCCAAGTTTTTTAGCCATTTTTTTCAATATAAACAATCTATAGATTAGACGTGATCAGTAACAATTGACAAATGATAACTGATTATTGATAGATAAAAATAGACAATCGATAGTTTATTAGAGTCAATGCATAGATAAAGAGTTGATTGACAAGTAATAGCTGGCTGTTGACAGATAATTAGAGACAGTTGATAAGTAGTTGTCAATAAACAGCTGCGAGCTGATATATGAAAATTGACAATTAATATTGACAGATACTGTAGGACCTCTTATAGATGGGAAATGACATTTGACAGGTAACAAAATAATAGGCGACATCTGGTTGTCAAGGTCACAAGCGACCAATAACAATTGATTAATGTCAGGTAAAAAAAACAACTGGCAGTTTATTGGAGACAATTGACAAATGATGTATGAAACTTATAGATCAGAAGACATCTGACAATTGATTTATGAGGGAATGAGAGTTAAGTGTTGATAGACGATAATTGAAGTTGATCAGTTACAGGTGACAATTGCAAAATGGCATTTGACATAATGATATATGAGGAAATAACAGTTGGTTGATTTTCTTTTTTTGTTGACACATTTTTAATTTAGGTTCTGCTCGCTTTAGATTATTTTAAAATTGGTGCTGACTGTTTTTGGATCTGTCATCAAAATCATGATTCCAAATGTTTTATAAATGCGATAGCATTTGTTTTAATATCAATAATTGTATAGATGTGAAATGAAATTTGATAGATCACAATTGACAGATAAAAATAGACAATTGGCAGTTGTTAATTGACAAGTAACGTGTAGAAATTTATTGATTTATAGATAGAAGAGTTGATTGAAAAATATGGTAATAGCAAACTAGTGACAGGTAATGGTTGTCAATTGACAACCGACAGTTTATAGGTGAGAATTGGCAGCTAATATTGACAGATTATTAATGACAATAGAGGAGGAGCGACCGTTAATTGGTAGCATTTAGTAAATGACAGCTAGCTGTTAAGGTGACAAGTGACACATAACAGGTAACGATAGACAGTCGACAATTGACAGATGATGTATGGTAATTTTTAGATAAGGAGACTGGCGACACTTGCCTGTCGACGGATGGCAATTGTCAATAGACAGGTACAAATTTACATCTTGCAATTGACAAAAAATAGCAATTTATACTATATAAGGAAATTACTTTTGACTGTTGATATATTACAATTGACACATGACAATTTATACATGGCAGATGACAGGTGGTAATTATCAGATAACAACTGAAGGATGATAATTGTAAACGGAGAAATACAAATTGATAGTTTAGAGGTGATAATTGACAGTCGATACTTGATAGATGATGCATGGAAACTTATAGATGAGGAAACAGATGACAATTGACAACGAACAAGTGACAGTTGATGTATGACAATTGATAAATGATTGAATAGATCATAATTAACAAACGATTCTTGATAAATAGCTGTTGAAAGCTGACTGTTGTCAAATGACAATTGACAATGGACAACTGACAGTTTATAGGTTGATATATAAACGAATGAAAGTTGACTGTTAGCAGATTACAATTGACAAACTAAGGGTTGCAGGTGACAACTGTTAACGTACAGATGCCAATTGACATCTGGAAGATGACTGACGATGTATAGTAGTATTTATTTATGAGGGGTTGATTGTTAAAAGATAAGAATTGACAAACGACAATTTATAAATAACAATTTACAGATGACAGCTGACTATTGACAGATGATAATTGACAACGAACAGTTGATCGGTGACAATTAATATATGAGGGAATGACAGTTGGCTGATGTTTTTAGTTGTTGACATTTTTAATTTAGACTCTGTTAACTTTGAATTGTAATATTTTAAAACTGACGCTAAGAATTTTGAATCTGTCTTCAAAATCATGATTCCAGGTGTGATTAAATACGCCTGTAAAAACTAAAATCGATAGCACTTGTTTTAACAGGGGTGCTATTTGATAGGTGAAAATTGACAAATGATAGATGATTGTTGACATTAAAAAATAGACAATCGATAGTTTATTTGGTGACCATTGACAGTTGATAATTGATAGATGACGTCTAAAAATTCATAGACGAAGAGTTGATGATAATTAATAGATGAAGAGCGACAGTTAAAAGGTAACAATTAGTAAATAGCAGCTGACTGTGGAGGTGATAAGTGACAAATCATAACTAATTGTTGACAAGTAAAAATAGACAACTAACAGTTTATTGTTGTTAATTGACAGTCGATAATTGACAGATGATGTTGACAGATGACAATTGTCAGATAATGTATGCCATTTGGTATATAAATATATATAATAACGGTTGACTGCAATTTATATTATATGAGGAAATAATGTTTGAGTGTGTGATAGATTACAATTGACAAATGACAATTTATAGTTGGCAGTTGATAATTAACAGATAATAGCTGACTAGTTGCAGATCGCAATTCACAACGGACAGGTTCAATTTGACATCTGGCAGTTTGCAGATAATAGCAATTAATATTTTATGAGGAAATCACGTTTGACTATTGACAGATTACAATTGACAAACGACAATTTATACATGGCAGTTAAAAGGTGACAATTATCAAATAACAGCTGAAGGATGATAATTAACAACGGACAGATGCAAATTGACATTTAGCAGTTGACAGATGATGTACAATTATTAGCTGATAATTGACAAGTAATGAAGTGACAACTAAGTATTGAGGCCATAAGCGACAAATGACAACTGATTGTTGACAAATAGTGAAAGACAACCGACAAGTTTATTGACGGTCGACACAATGACAGATGACAATTGACCATAGACAGGTGACAAGTGACATCTGGGAAATTAGGAGAAGTAAAACTCTTGTTATGTTCCATTTCTTTATTCTCCTTGCGGATCATTATCAAAGTTAAAACAAGAGTTTTACTTCTCCTAATTTGAAAATTTGGTTCCATCAAGAGAGTAGCAGAACAAGTATCGATTATATAAGATGGTGGAAATTGATTTATAATGAAATAACGACCTACTGATCGCAGGTAACAATTGACAATGAATCGGTGACAGGTAAACATTAACGGCTGGCACTTAATAACTGACTGCCAATAGTTTATAGGTAAGAATTTGCAGCTAATATTGACAGATTATGTATGACAATTAAAGGATGTGGAGCGACAGCTAATAGGTAACAATTAGTGAATAACAGCTGACTGTTGAGGTAACAAGTAACAAATTACAAATTGTTGACAAATAACAATACACAACTAAAAGTTTGAAACTGTTAATGGTGGAAGCTTCTACTTCGTTATACATTAGTTAATTAAAGTTAAAAAGTTAAAAAAAAAAGATTATTGGTGTTAATTGACAGAAAATAATTGACAGATGATGTATGAAAATTTATAGATTAGGAGACAGATTACATCTGCCTAATGACAGATGACAATTGACATCTGGCAGTTAATAGATAATATATGGCGATTGGCATATGATTGAATAACGGTTGACTGTTGACAGATTACAATTGACAATTTATAAATACCAGTTGACAATTGACAGATAAAAGCGACTATTAACAGGCCGAAATTAAAAATGCGTTTAAAAATTTATTACATTATTACATTATAAATAGTAGTTGACAGATAACAACTATTTATTGACATATGGCAATTGACAACGAACTGTTAATCGGTGACCGATTGATATACCATATGAGGGTTGACATTTTTAAATTAGGCTCTGTTAACTTTGAATTATTTTAAAATTTGCCTTCAAAATCATGATTTCATTTGTTTTAACATCAACAATTTTGAAGGCGAGAGGTCACATTTGATAACTCACTACTGACAAATGTTGGCAAAATTTTTGACAGATAAAAATAGACAATCGACAGTTTATTGGTGACAATTGACGGTTGATATTTGACAGATAGCGTATAGAAATTCATAGACGAAGAGTTGATTGACAATTAATAGATTGCTGTTGACAGATAATAACTATCAATAATCGATAAGGAGCAACTATTAATAGATAATAATTAGTAAATGACATTAGAGTGTTGAGGTGACAAGTGACAAATGACAAGTGATTACTGCCAGGTAACAATAGACAACTGACAGTTTAATAGCGATAATTGACAGCCGGTAATTGATAGAAGGTGTATGAAAATTTATATATAAGAAGACATCTAACAGCTGCTTTCGCCAGATGACAATTGACAAGGAACAGAAGATAATTGACATCTGGCAGTTGATAATAATACATGATAATTGATATATGAGAAAATAACGGTTGACTGTTAATAGATTACATACAATTAACAAATGTCAATTCAACATGACAGTTGCTAACGTATAGGTGACTGACATTTGGCTGTTGACAGATGATCTATAGCGATTAATTTATGAATTTATAAGAGATCATGACGTTTGACTGTTGACAGAATGCAATTGATAAAAGATAGCTTTTAAATAGCAGTTGACAGTTGATAATTGACAGATAACAGCTGAGAGATGAGAATTGACAAATGACAAATGATTGTTGGCATGAACAATAGATAACTGACAGTTTATTAGTGATAATTGACAATCGATAATTGACAAATGATGATAACAAATAACAAATGTTAGTTTACAGGTGATAATTGGGTGATAACAGATGACTGTTTACAGATGACAATTAACAACGTACAATTGCGGATTGACATCTGGAAATTGACAGACGGTCTATAGTATTGATTTATGACATAACAAGGATAGTTTATAAATATCAGATGACAAGTGACAAATTACATATGACAACTGACTATTGACAGATGGCAATTGATAACTAACAGTTGATAATTGGCAGCTGGCACTAGACAGATTGATATATGAAGAAATGACAGTTGTTTCTGGTTATTGACAATTTTAATTTAGGCTCTGTTAACGTTAAATTATTTCAAAACTGACACCGAGGATTTTTAATTTATCTGCAAATTCCAGGTATTTAATAAAGCGTTTGTTTCAACATCAACAATTTTTAAGATAAAAGGTAACATTTGATAGGTCAAATTGACAAATGATAATTAGTAAATAACATTTAGTGACAAATGACAAGTGATTGTTGCCAAGTAACAATAAACAACTGACAGTTTATTGGTGATAATTGACACTCGGTAATTGATAGAAGGTGCATGAAAATTTATTGATGAGAAGACATCTGACAGCTCCTTTTGACAGATGACAATTGACAAGGAACAGAAGATAATTGACATCTGATAGTTGTTGATAATGATATATGATAATTGATTTATGAGAAAATAAAATAATATGAAAAATAATTGACAACGTATAAGGGACATTTAACAGTTAACAGATGTATAGCAATTAATTTATGAGTTAATAAGAGAATGACGGTTCACTGTTTACAGATTACATTTGATAAACGGCAGTTGATAAATTGCAGTTGATAGTTGACAATTGACAGATAACAGCTAACAGATGACAATTGACAAATGACAAGTAATTGTTGGCAGGATATATTTAGATAACTGACAGTTTATAGTGATAATTGACAGTCGATAATTGATACATGATGAATGGAAACTTATAGAGAGAAAGATGACAGCTCCCTGTTGATAGATGACAACGTACAGGTACAAATTGACATCTGGCAGTTGACAGACGATGTTTGGCAATAGGTAACAAATGACAAATGTTAGTTTACAGGTGATAATTGGGTAATAACAGCTGACAATTGACAACGTACAGGTGACTAACATTTGGCAGCTGACAGATAATGTATAGCAATTAATTTATGAATTTATGAGAGAATGACGGTTGACTGTTGACAGATTATAATTGATCTGTCGTTTATCAATTATAACAATTGTAAATGGCAGTTGATACTTGACAATTGACAGATAACAGCGACTGTTTACAGAAGGCAATTGGCAAATGACAAGTGATTGTTGACAGGAACAATAGATAACTGACAGGTTATTAGTTATAATTGACAAATGATGAATGAAAATTTATAGATAAGGAGAGAGATAACAGCTGCTTGTTGACAGATGACAACGTACAGGTACAAATTGACATCTGAAAAATGATGTATGGGAATAGATTACAAATGACAAATGTCAGATGACAGTTGACAATTGGCTGATAACAGCTAAATGTTTATACATGACAATTGACAATGTACAGGCGACAATTGACTTCTAGCAGTTGGCAGAATGACGGTTTACTATTGACAGATAATAATTGATAAACGACGTGGTAGTTGACATGTGACAACTGACAGACACAGCTGACAGATAATAATTGACGCATGGCAATTTATATATGAGGAAATGAGTGTTGAAATATTACAATTGGCAAATGATGATTTACAAATGACAGTTGACAGGTGACAATTGGCTAATAATAACAGCTGAATATTTACACGGGAGAACGTACAGGTACCTATCACCTGGCAGTTGACAGTTGATGTATACCAATTAATTTATGAGAGAATGACTATTGACTGTTGACAGGTTACAATTGTTAAATGACAATTTATACATGATAACAGTTGACTGTTTACACATAACAATTGACAACGTGTGCGTACATTTGGCAGTTGACAGAAGATGCTCAGCAATTAATTTAAGAATTTATGAGAGAATGGCAGATTATAATTGATAAACGACAGTCTATAAATTGCAGTTGACAGTTGACAATTGATAGATTACCGTTGACAATTGAAAAAATGACAACTGGCATCTGTTGACAGGAACAATAAATAGAGATAATTGACAGTCGATAATTGACAAATGATGAATAGAAATTAATATTAATAAAAGGGTTAATTAAGTTTCACTATTTTAAAACATAAATATGTTTCACCACGGGTGAAGAAGTGAGAAGTTAATTAATGGAAGTTTATAGATGAGGAGAGAGATGACAGCTGCCTGTTGACAGAAGACAACCTAGAAATTAGGTACAAAATGACATCTGGCAGTTGAGAGATTATGTATGGCAATAGATTACAAATGACTAATGTCAGTTGACAAGTGACAATTGGCTAAATGTTTACACATGACAATTGACAATGTACAGGCGACAATTGACTTCTAGCAGTTGACAGAATGACGGTTGACTGTTGACATATTATAATTGATGAACGACATGGCAGTTGACAGGTGGATATTGACTGATCACAGCTGACAGATGATAATTGATGCATGACAATTTATGTATGAGGCAATGATTGTTGAAATATTACAATTGGGAAATGATAATTTATAAATGACAGTTGACAGATGACAGCTGAATAATTACACATGAGAACATACAGGTGATAGTCATTTGGCAGTTAACAGATGATATATACCAATTAATTTATGACAGTATAATGATTGACTGTTGACAGATTATTTAATTAATAAACAACAGTTTATAATGGCAGTTGACATGTGACAATTGACAGATAAAAGCTTATTGTTTAGAGATAACAAATGAAAATGAGAAGTGATTGTTGGTAGAAACAATAGATAACTGTTTATTAGTGATAATTGGCAATCGATCATTGTCAAATCATGGATGGAAATTTATAGATCAAGAGAGTGATGACAGCTGTCTTTTGATAGATGACAACGTTGACAATTGACAGATGATGTATGGGAATAGATTAGAAATGACAAATGTCAGTTGACAGGTGACAATTGGTTGATAACAGTTAACTATTTACACATGACAATTAACAATATATAGGTGATAATTGGCAGCTAATATTGACAGATGGTGTAAAACAAATAATAGATGACAATTGACAGGTGTCAATTATTAAATGACTGTTGACTGTTGAGGTCAAAAGCGAATAAGAGAAGTGATAGTCGATAATTGATGGATGATGTATAAAAATTTATAGATGATGAGACAACTGACAGCTACCTGTCTAACTAACAGATGACAATTAATAAGTGACAATTGGCATTTGGAAATTGGTAGATGATTGAAATTAATTTTGGATTGATGAGGCCGTTACTTGTTGAAACTCCATATTATCACTTAATAAAACACTGACGTAATGTAAGGTTTCAAAAAATCGTTTTATTGTTCTACAACAATTGTTTCGCCACACAGTGGTTTCATCAGGTAGATGACAAAAATCATTTTTGTCATCTACCTGATGAAACCACTGTGTGGCGAAACAATTGTTGTAGAACAATAAAACGATTTTTTTAAACCTTACATTACGTCAGTGTTTTATTAAGTGAAATTAATTTACGAGAGAATAACGGTTGACTGTCGATAATTCATTTTATATCTTGAAATAATGATTATTTATTGGATTACGGAATTAATTGACGTCAATTAAAGTAATAGTAGAGGACAACTAATTATTGACGGCAATTATACTATTAACTAAATGTTCACAATCTTATAAATCAAAACAAAAGGCTAATAATTATTCTTAGCATAACTAAATATTCAAATCAGTTTGAGATAAAAAAAAAAAAACTTTCACCCTTCCACAAGTGAAAACGTTAGATATGCAAACCACACACAAACACACTTCCGTTTCGTTTTTGCCCCGTTATTTATTTTGGCCATTCACATGATGGATTTTCGGCTATTTAGAAAACGCTTAGCGAAAGCAAATTGCCATTAATCAAAGACGGAATGGGAAAAAAAAAACGAAATCCGGACACGCTAACAACCAGCATCAGAATGTATGTAAATCGTATGCATGTGTGTGTGTGTGTGTGGTAATGTATAAATCAATATCTTGCAAGAAAATTACACAACGCACCGTGACATTTGAGCGGATGAAATAAAAGTGCTCCGGATGGGAAAAATCGTACGTTACATTTCTCATAAGCGTAAACAAGTGTGATTATTGGCGTCGAGTGGATTTCGACATTATTAATGTGAGGAATTTGAATATTTAATAAGATTTGATTGTAAACAGCTTTTGACAATCTATAAAAAATATATAATTTTATAATCATCAACACCTATACTAAAATTAGTCTTCTTTGATTTTTTGGGTTGTGAATCTATTTTTTTTTAAAGAAACTTATTTGTTGGGAAAAATTAGGTAGATTTGCAATCATCAACACCTATACTAAAATGAGTCTTTTTTTTGAAGATACTTAATTGTTGGGGAGAATTAGGTTTCTTAGGAACAATTTTAGATTCACAACCCAAAAATTAATTTCATCTACGCGATTGTAATCTATAGAGTTAACTCTCGTCTTCAACTGTGCTACTCTGATGAGATCCAAAATAAATATGTGGCTGTTGTTGAAAGGAAATAATTCTAATTACGGTATTTGCAATGAGAATCACTACCATTTTACTTCCAATAAAAAATAAAATTTTGGGTGATGCGGGTCGCTTAACTAGAAGTAGAGTAATTGATACATGGGACGAACTTAAACAATTCTTAAGAAACAATTTTTCATTAAAAACTAATTATGCCAGTATTTTAGCTGAATTAAATTCATGTTTTCAAAAATCAAACGAAGATGTTAGAGCTTTTTCAAAAAGAATCGAAAATTGCAGAAATCTGTTGATTCAATCTTTAAACAGAAAGTTAACCAAAGAAGCTCAATTAAATTTAACAAATCAACAATTATTGGCCGTGTTTATTAATGGTTTAAAACATTATTTAAAAACATTAGTGAAACCAATGAGGCCGGAAAGCCTTGAAGAAGCAATTCAACTCGCAATAGGTGAAGAAGAATCTAATTTTACTAGAAGTCAATTAGAGGCCCCTAATATTTCAAAATTTTGTCATATTTGTAATTTAAATTCACATTTTACTCGTAACTGTCGTTACAACAATTCAGTGCAATTATTGCAAATAGTTTGGACACGTAGTTCGTGATTGTTATAAAAAACGAAATTCGGTTGATTTTAGAAACGGTGATTTTCCAGATAGTTCAAATTATCGCAGAAATTTTAATTCAAATTCTAGGCAGCAAAATGAACCTTTTCTAAATTCTAGTAATAACTTTGGAACTAGATTTCAACAAAATCCGAATCGACAAAATAATAATTATAGACCAAACCATCGAGATTTTAATAATTCCCTGGAAAATCGACAAATTAATACTTGTGAAACAAATGATGTATACGCTGGTGATAATTCAGTAAATCCTTTAAACTCCAACCACACAATTCAAGCCACATTTTTACAGTAAATTTAGAGGCATCTTTAACTCACACCGTTTTAGATATCCCTGAATTGATCGATCCTTGCTCATTTTTAATAGACACAGGCTCGGAAGTTTCATTAATTAAATTATCCAAACTAAAACCTGACGTACTTTGTTATGAAGATAAAATTATAACCCTAAAAGGCATTAATCATTCGGATAATCCGTTTAAATCAATTTGTTATTGTACATTTAATATCATTGTTAATAATAATGTATATCCCCATATTTTTCATGTTGTTCATGATTCGTTTCCTATAAAACAAGATGGTATTTTAGGAAATGATTTTTTACAATCAGTTAATAGTTCTTTATGTTACAAACAAAGAAAACTAATTATAGGAAATAATTATTTACCTTTGCATATAAATAACAGACCTTTAAATTCCCAAAATCGAAAACTTGCTGATAAACATAACGAAGACCATTTCGCTAATTATAATAATAATAAGTCTGACAGTAATATTTCAGATTTCTTTGATAAAAACGAGATTAACTCTCATGCAAATAAGTCGTTAATTGCAAAAGCTCGGAGTGAGACAATTATTTCCGTAAGAATAAATAATCCAGAACTTAAAGACGGCATTATAAATAAAAGGGAAATTTATAAAAATGTATATTTAAGCAGTAGCGCAGTTAAAGTTGTTGATGGCTATGCCATCACTACAGTTTTAAATACAACATGTGATGATGTAAATTTAGGAAATATTTCTGCTACTTTAGATTCTCTACATTTTGCCGAAGAATCAATTTTAAATTTTAAATTAACCCCTGACGTGGAGAAAGTAAATTCAAAGAAAGATAGGTTGACAAACTTAATTAACACGCTTAAACTAGATCATTTAAACTCCGAAGAGTATAATTGTGTAAAAGAACTTTGTTTTGACTATAATCATTTATTCTATATCGAAGGTGATATTTTAACTTCAACTGACTTGGGTTTTCACGAAATCCATACTAAAAATGAAATTCCAATTAACACTAAAACGTATAGATATCCTGAAACACAAAAAAAGGTTGTTGATGAACAAATAAATGAAATGCTCAAGCAAAAAATAATTAAACCATCCAAAAGCCCTTGGAACTCTCCTTTATGGATCGTCCCTAAAAAACCGGACTCCGATGGAAATAAGAGATGGCGTTTGGTGGTTGATTACCGAAAACTCAACGATGTAACAATAGGTGATGCTTACCCCTTGCCAAATATCGAAGAAATTTTGGACCAACTAGGAAGCGCGAAATATTTCAGCACTTTGGATCTTACCTCAGGTTTTCACCAGATTGAAATGCACCCCCGCGATTCACCTAAAACTGCTTTCAGCGTCCCACGAGGACATTTTGAATTTAATAGGATGCCATTTGGTTTGAAAAATTCGCCTGCCACGTTTCAAAGACTGATGAATATCGCTCTATCTGGTTTACAGAATAATCACCGTTGCTTCGTCTATTTGGACGATATCGTTATTTTTTCTGACAGTTTACCTAACCATATAAAACATCTGAGAGAGGTATTCAAGAGAATTGATCAACATAATCTACGTATAGAGTCTACAAAATGTAATTTTTTGCGACACGAAGTTGTTTACTTAGGACACCTCATCACCGAAAACGGAGTTAAACCTGATCCAGCGAAAACTTCATGTGTTAAAAGTTTTGAAGTACCCAAAAATGTCAAGGAGATTAAATCATTTCTAGATCTCGCTGGATACTACAGACGTTTTGTGCCTAATTTTAGTAAATTAGCTCAACCTCTCACGAAACTCCTCAGGAAGAAGGAAAAATTTCAATGGACTAGTTTACAACAAAATGCATTTGAAACTTTAAAGGAAATTTTGTGTACGCACCCCGTGCTACAATTCCCAAATTTCAATGAGGAATTCACTCTAACCACGGACGCATCAAATTACGCTATTGGAGCCGTTCTTTCACAAGGACCGAAAGAAAGAAATTTACCTGTGGCATTTTATAGTCGAACTATGAGCAGGGCAGAACAAAACTACGACGTTTCTTCTAAAGAATTATTGGCAATTGTTTCTGCAGTGAAACACTTTAGACCATACCTGTTTGGAAGAAGGTTTAAGGTAATAACCGATCACATAGATTTGAAATATTTAAACAACGTGAAAGATCCAAGCTCTCGTCTATTAAGATGGAGACTTGTGTTGGAAGAATATGATTACTATGTTGAGTATAAACCTGGTAGAATCAATAAAAATGCTGATGCATTGAGTAGAATTCCTGTTAATCACGACCTTATTAGTTTTAATGAATCTAGAAAATTGAATAAAATTGAAAATGTCAATGTCTGTGAGGAAATTGGAAATTTATGTGATATGGAAGATTACAGTTTGTGTCACTTCACGTCCCTTGATTTAAATTTAGTGTCGGAAATTGGTGAACAATTCAGATTAAAGTTTGGGAATGTTGATGTTTTAAAACAACAGAAAGCTACTTTAAATTCCTTTGCATTTTTAAACTTGAATAATCGATTTATATTTTATTCAATAATTAAAGAAAACTCTACTAATAAACCAACATATGAGAATTTGTTTATCGCTTTAAATAATTTAAAGACATTTTGCAATGATAAAAAAATTTATCAGTGGGCTTTATCAAAATTCGATTGTAGTAACGATGGTCTAAAATTTAATATTGTTTTGGATATGATAAAATTTATTTTTCCAGTTAAATTTCAAATTAAAATTGCATCTCCGCAGAGCGAATGTTTAAATGTTCAAAATCAAAATGATTATAAGGTTTTTCTAAACCTAAGGGAACAAAACGAAATCATTAATAATAATGTCAAGGAAATTGAAGGCGATCTATTCAAGGTCGGAGATGAGTTTTCTCTATGTCATTGTATCAGTAAAGATTTTAAATTAGGGAAAGGAATAGCTTTACAATTTAAAACTAATTTTGGGAAGTTGGATGAAATTCAAAACCCTCCATTGTATTCATTTGCAATTTAAAAAAATAAGAATAGATATTTGTTTTATTTAATAACAAAAGAACATTATTTTGAAAAACCTTCTCATCAGGATCTTTTTAAAACTTTATTAAATTTGAAATCATTTTGTGAAAGTAATAATATATTAAAGTTAGCTATGCCTAAGCTAGGATGTGATTTAGATAAATTAGATTATAACATTGTTTCTGACATGATTAAATATATATTCCAGGGTAAATTTATTATTAAAATTTGTGTACCTCGCAAAGATTTAAGTCTAATTAAAAGTACCAACAACTGTAATAATATAAAAATACAAATTCCCCAAACCACAAGTGCCTCTTCTAGTTTATCTGAATTAAATAATTATAAATTTTCTCATTCTTGTCTTGAGCCAAACTTGCCAAAATCTATTAAATCCGTCCCTTCTGATGGAAATTGTTTTTATCATTGTGTATTACATTTTTTGCCATACTTAACTTCTGTTCTCCATTTAAAATCAATATTGCTATCTTCACAACATATTGAAACGTGTCTATCACCTGAAGATGCTAAAAATATCCTTTCTACGCCAAATGAATGGGCTACCGATGATATAATTAAAATTACGGCTTTACATTTTAATATTTGTCTGTGTGTTCATAAATCAAATAACGAATTTTTCATTTTTGGAGATACTAAAAATTCAGTGTATCATATAAATCATCCTAACAATCATTTTGAACCTTTTAATGTAAATAGCAGAAAAAATAATTCAAGTAATCCGTCATATCAAGATTTTTTTAAATGTTTTGAAAGTTCTGTAATTAATTGTACCAATATTTCAGAGTTTCACGATGACATTTTCGACAGTAAAGGAAATTTAGCGTTTTTTGTACCACTTGATTTGGATGATAGTAATGAAATTGTTAAATCGGTTTTTTTCAAAATACAGCCATAAAGACATTATCTTAACGGAAAGTCATAACATTTTTGACTGTATGTACATAAAAATTAATGAGGATATTATCTACTATTTATTTTATAAAGAAAACTTTTGGGATAAGCCTAGTTATGAGGATATTTATTTAATGTTTGTTAAATTACGGGATAATTTGTTAGATCATGGTAGAAAACATATCAATATCCCTAAAATTGGGGACAAGTTTGATAAATTAAAGTGGGAAAAAGTAAGATCTATTATTAGATTTATTTTCAAAGGAACCGGAATCTCAATTAATATTTATCATAATAAATTAATTAATCCAAATGCAGACCAAATCCAGCAAATTTTAAGGGACAATCATAACTCATTAACCTCTGACCATACAGGATTCCATAAAACTTTTAAAAGAATTTCTGGAAATTATAAATGGAAAGGTATGAGGAAAGATATATTCAACTATATTAAAACTTGCGAGTCGTGTCAGAAAAATAAATTGGTAAGAAAGAAAAATCGAATGCCTATGGAAATAACCACAACTTTTAAGAAACCGTTAGAAAAGGCATCTTTGGATATTGTAGGTCCATTGTCATTAACTGTTAATGGTAATAAATTCATATTAACCCTTCAGGATGATTTAACAAAGTTCTCGCAAGCATATGCAATTCCAAATCATGAAGCTATTACTATTGCTGATATTTTTGTTAGAAATTTTGTTTGCAAATTTGGATTACCTGAATTGATACTAACCGACCAAGGTAGAGATTTTTGTTCAAATTTAATAAAAAAGATGTCCAAACTTTTAAATGTTAAACAAGTTTTCACAACTGCTTATAGACCTCAATCTAATGGTAGTCTCGAAAGAAGCCACTTAACATTAACCGACTACTTAAAACATTATCTAGATAATCAAATAGAATGGGACGACTATCTAGATTTTTCAATGTTTTGTTACAACACCTCTGTTCATTCATCCACCTTATTTACCCCGTATGAACTAATGTTTGGTTATAGACCAGAACTTCCATCTAGCATTACCAAACCTCCCGAATTTAAATATTGCTATGATGATTACATAGACGAATTAAAATTAAAATTTCAGAAAACACATCAAATTGCTCGTGAACATTTAGAAAGATTTTTATTTCTGGAAGAGTATTTAAAATGTTATTTACACAATTTTCTGCTGTAATTATACTAAAATAAAAACATTTAATATTACTAAAAGCTAAAAGAAAATTGCCTCGTTGCAAGGAAATCCATTTTGATGTACAAACACATACACACGGCTTTCAGTTTTAATTAGCCGGCCAATCAAGCTCTAAGAGCAACGCGGTGAAAAAAGAAAATCCGCCGGAAGATTAATGGATTATAAAACTTTAAAAATTATAGCTCCATCATCATATCTGAATAAAGGCGCGTTGATTCCCCTTTGATTCTCCTCTTAGATACCGGGTAAAGTTTGAAAGTTGAAAAGTTGTGCAGCATCAGTAGTTTATCAAGAGTCGGGTCGGTTGGGTGGTATGGGGCGGGTAATGCAACCACCCCAAAAGGCGGGGAAGAGTAGTAAATTTGAGCATTTCTCATAAAGTTGCAGACGGATCTCACTTTAAATTTTTATCACCACTATCTTTTATTGTATTTTACTTTACCGATAGTGAGAGTTGTATATATTTACTGGATTGATAAGACTGTTACTTGTACAGTAATACTGTGTCAGTATTTTATTAAGTTATATTAACCTTAAATATTGCATTGTGATCAATGGCAAACAATTATTGCTGAATAATGGAAACTGGGGGAAAGCAGTAAGTGGTGGTGGATGGCGCGTATCCGGTTCAACTTTAATTAACGAAGAACCCCTTTATCTGGCCAGCCCGAACCCCCAGCGATAATTTCCTGCCTTCACCACTCGGCGGAGGCGCAAATTCGCGCCTTTGAAGCCGACCCGACTGTTCCGCCAGTATGGTTTTCTGGATGGCGAAGGCGAGGACGGTGGATAACCGACCTCCATTATTCCCTGATTGAATTATTGTATAGTAAGTAATTCTATTCTAACAATAATGCACGAAAATGGTTAGGTCCAATTGTACATGAATTAAAATATACTTAATCTTGCTGTACATATTAAAACTAATCTTGTATACTTTTCGTGCTTCATTGGTTTCCTGTCTTATTCAGGAAAGAATTAATTAAGTGTACAATTAAAACGTTGTTTCGTTAATGTTACATAATAAAAGAAGTAAAACATTACACATAAAAATGCACACACAGAAGGATTCTTACAATTCTATATTTGAATTTGTTTATAGGCGACGACCGAGGAAACTAAA
This sequence comes from Ontholestes murinus, assembly GCA_963969525.1. NCBI lineage: Eukaryota > Metazoa > Arthropoda > Insecta > Coleoptera > Staphylinidae > Ontholestes > Ontholestes murinus. Next base: position 4,755,237 of record OZ018394.1, on the reverse strand, counting down.
TATACAATTTCTTTGTCGGTTGAAATCCGGAGATATTTTTGTTTATATCTGCGTAGAAAATCTGGGGTCACGCACAAAGGGAGTCGAATTGAGGCGAACACATACTGGAAAATAGTTGCAACCAGTTTAAACCGCTCTAAATAAAGACAAAGACTGAGAAAACGAAAACCTAAGACGTTTACGTTCAATTTGTACAGATTTTACCAAAATCCATAAAATATATTTACATAAAATTGAACTCAAAATATTTAAGAATGTATTCTGAATAAAATTAACTCGATAGCAAGTGTTTTTTACAATTATCTCAAGGCCGAAAAAATTATTATAATTTCCATAAATTTATGTTCGATTCACATTGAAGTTTTCCAAAATCCATAAAATGTATTTATGTAAAATTACTGCCCTATTAATTTAGAATATAATTTGAATAAAATTTAGTAACTTTCAACTCGATAGCAATTGTTTTTTTTTTATATTTTTCAAGCCCGACAAAATTATTGTATCTTCCACGAATTCACATCCGATTTGCATTACATTTTACCAAAATCGACCAAAAATATTAATGTAAAATTTACTACAATATAATTTAGAATCCATTTGAAACAAAATGTAGTAAATTTCAAGCCGATAGCAACTGTTTTTATAATTTTTTAAAAGCTTAAATAATAACTACAATTTCGACAAGTTTTTACATTCAAATTCACATAGAATTTCACCAAAATCCATAAAATGTATCAATGTAAAAAGTATCCCGAATTAACTAAGAATATATTTTGAATATAATTTAGTAGCTTTTAAGTCGCTAACAATTGTTTTTTAATAATTTTTTGAATCCCGACAAAATTATCATATTTCTACAAATTTATTTCCTAATCACATTGAATTTTACCAAAATCCATAAAATATATTTATGTAAAATTTAACCTAAAATATCTGAGAACGTATTTTGAATAAAATTAACTAAGTTTTTAGTCCATAGCAAGGATTTTTAGAATTGTTTCAAGGCTGAAAAAAATATTAAAATTTCCAGTTCAATTTGCATTGAATTTTCCCATAATCCATAAAATGTCTTTATGTAAAATTACTATCCTATTCATTTAGAATATATTTTGGATAAAATTTAGTAAGTTTGAACTCGATAGCAATTGTTTTTTTATATTTTTCAAGTCCGACAAAATTATCGTATCTTCCACGAATTTACTTCCGATTTGCATCAAATTTCACCAAAATCAAGAAAAATATTTATGTGAAAATTACCAGAATATAATTTAGAATCCATATTAAAGAAAATTAAGTAAATTTCAACTGTTTTTATAATTTTTTAAAAGCTTAAATAATAACTACAATTTCGACAAGTATTTACATTCAAATTCACATAGAACTTCACCAAAATCCATAAAATGTATTTATGTAAAAATTACCCCTAATTAATTAAGAATACGCTTAGAAAACAATTAAGTAATTTTTAAGCAGATAGCAATTGTTTTTTAATAATTTTTTGAATCCCAACAAAATTATCATATTTCTACAAATTTATTTCCTAATCACATTTAATTTTACCAAAATCCATAAAATTTAACCTAAAATATCTGAGAACGTATTTTGAATAAAATTAACTAAGTTTCTAGTCCATAACAAGTGTTTTTACAATTGTTTCGAGGCTGAAAAAAATATTATAATTTCCAGTTCAATTTGCATTGAATTTTCCCAAAATCCATAAAATGTCTTTATGTAAAATTACTATCCTATTAATTTAGAATATATTTTGAATAAAATTTAGTAAGCTTCGACTCTATAGCAATTGTTTTTATATATTTTTCAAGCCCGACAAAATTATCGTATCTTCCACAAATTCACATCCAATTTTACCAAAATTGGCAAAAAATATTTATGTAAAATTTACTACAATATAATTTAGAATCCATTTTAAACAAAATGTAGTAAATTTCAAGCGGATGGCAACTGTTTTTATAATTTTTTTAAAGCTTAAATAATAACTACAATTTCGACAAGTGTTTACATTCAAATTCACATAGAATTTCACCAAAATCCATAAAATGTATTTATGTAAAAATTACCCCTAATTAATTAAGAATATATTTTGAATACAATTTAGTAATTTTTAGGTCGATAGCAATTGTCTTTTAATAATTTTTTGAATCCTGACAAAATTATCATTTTTCTATAAACTTACATCCCAATCACATTGAATTTGACCAAAATTCATAAAAATATATTTATGTAAAATTTACCCCTACATAATTAAGAATGTGTTTTGATTTTCAGGCCGATAGCAATTGTTTATATATGTTTTTAAAATTCGACAAAATTATTATAATTTCTAGAAGTTTACGTTCGAATCGCATGGAACTTTACAAAAATCCATAAATTGTATTTACATAAAATTCAACCAATTTTAGTTAAGAATGCATATTGAATAAAATTTAGTAAGTTTCAAATAGATAGCAATTGTTTTTATGATTATTTCAAGGCAGAGAAATCTATTATATTCTCCATAAGTTTATATTTGATTTGCATTGAATTTTACCAAAATCCATAAAATATATTTACGCAAAATTTACGCCAATATAATTTAGAATGTATTTTAAATGAAATCTAGGCAGTTTCAAACCGATATCAATTGGTCATACATGTTTTTCAATGACGACAAAGTTTTTATTATCCCCATAAGTAAACGTCTGATTCGCATGAAATTTTACAAAATTCCATAAAATATATTTGAGCAAACTTTAGCTTAATTTACTTTAGAATGTATTTCGAATGAAATTCAGTCATTTTTAAGCCAACTGCTAATGTTTTTACACTTTTTTCAAGGCCATCAAAATAATTATAATTTCCACAATTGTACCTCAATTTCGCATATAATATTACCAACATCCATAAAATATATTTTCGTATAATTTACCTCAATATAATTTAAAAAGTATTTTGAACAATATTTAGTAGATTTCAAGCCAATAGCATTTGTTTTTATAATTTTTTACAAAGCTTAAAAATTGATTATAATCTCCACAAGTTTGCATGCTATTAATATCGAATTTAACAAAAATCCATAAAATATATTTATGTAAAAAGTACCCTAAGATAATTTAGAATATATTTTGAGTAAAATTTAATAAGATTCAACTCGACTGCAATTGTTTTTATATTTTTTTATATTGATTATAATTTCTACAAGTTTACACCTTATTCACAATGTATTTTACCAAAATTCATAAAACTTATCTAGGTAAAAGTTACCCCAAAATATTCAAAAATATAAAAATTTTTAATAAAATTAAAGAAGTTCCCAGTTGATAGCAATTGTTTTTTTACGGTTATATCAAGGCTAAAAAAATGGTTACAATTTCCAAAAATTTACGTTCGACTCGCATGGAATTTTTCCAAAATCCATAAAATTTATGTACGTAAAATGTACCGCAGTATACTTAACAATGTATTTTGATTAACATGTAGTAAGTTTTCAATTGATAGCAATTGGTTTTAAACATTTTTCAAGGCCGAAAAAATGATTATAATTTCCACAAGTGTTTACGTTCGATTAACATAGTATTTTACAAAAATCCATAAAATGCTTTTACGTATAATTTCCTCGAATGTAATTTGAATAAAATTTAGTATGTTTCAAGCCGATAGCAATTGTTTTTATATTTTTTTCAAGGCTAACAAAATTACTATAATCTCCACACGTTTTCGTCCGATTCGCATAGAATTTTACCAAAATCCATAAAATATATTAACGTAAAATTTATCCCAATTTAATTTAGAATGTATTTGAATATTAATTGGTAAGATATCAGTCGATAGCAATTATTATTATAATTTTTCCAGGCCGGCAGAATTATTATAATTTTCCCAAATTTTCGTCCAATTCGCATGGAATTTTGCCCGAATCCATAAATATATTTTACGTAAATTTTACCCCAATATAATTTGGAATATGTTTTGAATAACATTTTTAAAGTTACAAGTCGATTGCAATTGATTTTATAATTTTTTTCAAGGCAGCGAAAATTATTATAAGTATAGGTTCGATTCATAAGAAATTTTACCAAAATCCATAAAATATATTGAGACAAAAGTTACCATAATATAATTCAGAATGTATTATAATAAAAATTTAGTAAGTTTCAAGTCGATAGCAGTTGTTTTATAGATTTTTAGAGCCTAAAAAATGATAAAAGTTTACAGTTAATTTACATAATGTTTTACAAAAATCCATACGATTTATTTATATAAAACTTACTCTGAATATAATTTAAAACATATTTCGGATAAAATTTGGTAAATTTTAACTCGATGGCAATTGTTTTTATATTTGTTTCAAGGCCAACAAAATCACTATAATTTCCACACGTTTACTTCGATTCGCATGGAATTTTACACAAATCTATAAAATGCATTTACGTAAAATTTACCCCAATATAATTTAGAATTTATTAGAATAATTATTAAGATTTAAGTTGATAGCAGTTGTTATTATTATTATTTCAAGGTCGACGGAATTATTATTATTTTCCAAAATTTACGTCCAATTCGCAAGAAATTTTATCCAAATCCATACATAATTTTTACGTAACTTTAACCCCAATATAATTTGGAATGTGTTTTGAATAAAATTTATTAAGTTTCACGTCGATGGGAATTGTTTTTATATTATTCTTTTCGAGATCACAAAATGATAATAATTTCGAAAAATTTACGTTCGATTCGCATGAAATTTTACCAAAATCCATAAAATATATTTAGATAAAATTTACTGCAATATAATTTAGAATGTATTATAATAAAATTTTTGTAAGTTTCAAGTCGTTAGCAGATGTTTTTATATATATTTTTAAGGCCTAGAAAATTATTATAATTTCCACAAGTTCACGTCGAGTTTCTATTGAGTTTAACCAAAATCCATAAAGTAATTTGAGTAAAATTTACGCTTATATAATTCAGAATCCATTTTAAATAAAATTTGGTGAGCTTCAAGCTAAAAAGCCGATAGCAAATTGTTTTTACAAGTTTTTCAAAGCCAAAAAATTAATATAATTTCCATAATTTCCCTTTTCGGTGTGAATTTTGCTGTTGTCTTCTTGTTCACCTTACTGAGGGTATGCGAAGTTACACAAACTAATTTTTCGGCGTGATAGATCTCGGATGCGGTCCTCTTTTTGTCGGCAAGACCTTTTCTTTCATCTTGTGCCTTTTCTTATAGATTTCTTTTGACGTTTGGAATGTTAAACACAGCTATACTAATCTTGACATGGTGGCATCTGTTATTAGGATCTACTTCTATTTTCCAAATGATCCGAACAGGTCAACAATTATTACCGGGTCTATTAATCACAGGCATCTCGATAAGTCCCTGGTTCTTCTGGTTTGATGCTATATATTATTGGCACACCTGAAATTTCTTGATTCCTGGGCAATAATTGTTCCTGAGTATCTTCTTTAGTGACCTGCAGCTTGGTCATCGTGGAATCTCTCGAGCAACTATTTTCTTCATTGTTTAGGAATTATGAGCTGTGGTTTTATCATGAGGGGTGTCGATATAGAATTCCTTAATTTTCTATAAATCCGTGGGCTGTCCATTGTCACGTTTTCCCTGGACAGTCTGCTTCGAAGATTTACAAAATCTTTCGAACTTCCTCATCTGCCAGATACTTTTCTCGTAACTCGGTCATAGTTTTAGTAGGTAAGTCGATGTTGATAAGGGCTGCCTGGTACTCCTCTTCTTGTGGTCTGGATAAGAAATTCGCAATAACGTTCGCCTTCCCTGGGGTGTACTCAGTAGTAGTAAAGTTGTAGGCCTGTAACTGGAGTGCCCATTTAACGACAGATCCATTGGGAGATTTTAATGACATCAGCTACGTAAGAGTGCGGTAGTCCCTAATTATTACTGTGGGGCTGTCTTCTATACAGCTTCTAAATCTCTGGGCTGCTATCTGTGGTGCTGTACTTCATCTCAGCTTTGATGAAGAGATGGCTGGTGTATTCAAGTGGTTTTCTTCATTTCCCTTTCCCATGCATCAGGACGTAAAGTTGTTTACAAATTTTCTGTACCAATTTCAGACCTGCAGCTGTTTCACGTTTATCGGAGCGGCAAGTTTTGCGATGGCGACCACCTTTCTGGACTCGGTTTGGTTTCTTTGTTGTTGACAATGTGGCCCAAATACTTGACAGGCACTTCTTGGAGATTGATCCTTAGTTGAAACTGCTCTAATCCCTGGAATAACATCTCTAATTCGCTGAGGTATTCCGCTGTAGAGGTGGAGAGTATGATCACATCGCCAAGATAAATTAAGATTAGGATTGGATCTAGTATTGCTTTGATCCGGTCCATTATTCTCTGGAACGTAGCGTCCGAACGGCATTCTTGTGTATCGGAACAGACAAAAGGGTGTGATGATAAATGACGTTTTATCCCGGCTTTCCTTCCGCACTTTTACTTGGTGGTATCCAGCCTGGATAACCTATATATATATATATATGTATGTGGACCCCGCTGGTGGAGTGTAGTAAATCGTCAATCATAGGAAGCGAGTAGTTGACTGAATTTGTTATAGCATTCAATTTTCGGTAGTCAATGCAAAATTTAAATTCAATTTTTAATTTTTAATATAAAATACACGTTTTATTGCTTAAACTGCGCAACAATTGTTTCGTCACATTGGGACTTCTTCATTCGAAATGTGGCGAAACAATTGTTGCGCAGTTTAAGCAATAAAACGTGTTTTTTACTTTAAAATTAAAGATTTAATATAAATTTTCTACGCATAACAGCCTCATCAATTAATATACATATAATCTAACGTTCCCGTTCAGCTTAGGGATTAATACCACCGGAGCGGCCAATGCGCTCTCACACTATGAGATACTTTCCTGGAATAATTTCTTGAGCTGTGTCTTTAAGAGTTCCATGTTTTGCGGGGATAATTGATAGGAAGGTTGCGCTTTCGGGAGATAATCTCTGGTGTCGATCGAGTTTCCTCAAAAAGTTTCCGGGAATTTGCCAAGAGATTGTTAAATTTAACCTTCTCATGCCCAAGTGTTTATCAATTCTTTACCTATTATTTCATAATCTTTCACCAAGAGATAAGTCAGAAAATCATTCAAGAAAAAAAATCCCTTTCTTTGACCGTTATCATTTCTGTTTCTCTCTCTTGTTGTAGACGGATTTCCTCGAGGTCTAAGGTGGCTAGTTTAACGACCTAACGCAACACAATCTGTGTTCTTACTTCGTTAAACATGAAGTCAAAGGAAGAAGAAAAAAGGCTGGATTTATTCCTGACGTCAGGATGTTTCTGGAAGTGGCGTTATTGCAGGTTATCTGTGAATCAATCCTTTCGCGTGTTCACAAGCTTTTGTAATGTCCTCGTCTTCTTCCAGGTGACGAACGAGGTTTTGTTTTTGAAGTGAATGATCAAACCTGCATTCTCCACAAAGTCGATTCCCAACGGTTTTGGAATCAGGGGTGGTATCGGCTATATAAGTAAACGTGGTCTGAATTCATCTCCCCGAGCGATAACTTTGACTTTATTAACCGTAGAGAATTACTTAGTAAATTCAAACCTGTCAACCGGCCACCGCAGAAGAGATTAACTGGCGCATAAAACATCTCAAAACTCGAAAAGCTCCGGGTATCGACGGCATTTTCACCGGTGCAAGGATAGATGTGCGTTTTTAAACATCGCGAACGCCGCAATGCAACTGGGACACTTCCCCCCAGCTTAGAAGCAGCCGTGATTAGCATACTTAAGGGAGGCAAATCACCTCTCGCCTCACACCGAGTTACCGTCCCATCAGCTTGCTCAGCGTGTTAGGTAAATTGATCGAAAAGATTCTGCTGAGTCGCATTTCGGTCTTTCTTGAAGACCCATAATATAATCCCTGATTCGCAAACAGGCTTTCGGGTCGGCATGTCCACACACCACCAGCTATCCAGGGTGACCAAGTTCATCACAGAGGGCTCTTCCATTAAACGCGATACTGGGACGCAGTCTTTCTCGACATCTCGAAAGCTTTTGACAGGGAATGGCATGATGGACTCATCTATAAGATAATCCATCGCCATCCGATAATCATCGCCCAATACACAGACGACACAGCTTTACTCAGTAGAGGAGGCACCACAGTTCATCTTAAGAAAACCCTCCAAGCCGCTCTCAATAGCTCACAATGGCGACTTGAGGTCAATGCTGATAAGAGTGTATCCGTACATTTCAGTAAACCGTACCTCAAAAAAACGTAAGATCGATCTCCTACAACTCTCATTTATTTATTTAGTTATTTATTTTATCTTCTTTCTTTAAAAAATACACAAAATACATAAAAACCAAACTACAGAAACATACATTTGCTGGGGAACTAATTCTGATAAAGAACGAGATCAAATATCTCTGAATAATCTTCGACCAGCACCTCTCCTGGACAAACACGATCGCAAATCGCGTCCAAAAGGCCAAAGCTTCGTTGGCAAATCTGTCGCCCCTCATCAAAACGCAATCAAATTTGTCTGTCAAAAACAGTCTGATTCTTCACTATGATGACAAGACCACAGCTTACCTACGCCGCAAATCGTCGCTCTGAGACGCTTACTGAATGCGGAATTCACAAATTCATCGTGACACTAAGATCTCGAGTATACATCAAAGCGCTCGCTGTAAACTTCTACAGCAAATTAAATTACAATCGTCGTCCGTCATGTCATATATCTGCCATGCTACATTAACTGCTAAAAAATTCCTCCAAAAAAGGGACAAATGAACCACTATGAAGAAAAATGTAAATGATTTCGGGTATACAAGATATTGCTAGCTTCATAACATGATGGTACAATCAAGTGTGATTGGAAGAACGTATTTAAATATGAACTCCGCCCGTGATTCTTTATAGGTACTGTGAAGAAAGAAGTCCAAAGAATAAAAAGAAGACATCCCAAAATACGATGTCACTGCACTCAGCAAACATCGAAGGTCACGTATGATACTAATTGGCACTCAATTAACATTACAAAGCCTAGAGCCACCGTAATCCGACCAGTGTCGCTGCTTCTTTCGAGGAGGGCGTCATATAGGACGACCGGATTCCCCAACTCATAGCGATCCACCGCTTGAGATCCGACTAGAAAAGACCTTTAGGTCCTGGAATAGTGATCATGAAGGAGAGGTTTTAGTAGGTATCGATGTTACTATAAAGATTTTCATGAAGGACTTCAACACCCCTCTAGTACAATTGGGACTTGTGCCTAGCTCCGCTGATTCTATCGGCGATGGTAACATAGGTATATATTTACTCCTATATTATTTAGAATCCATTTTAAATAAACTGTGGTGAGTTTCAAGCCGATAAGCCGATAGCAATTGTTATTACAAGTTTTTCAATGCCAAAAAATTAATATAATTTCCATAATTTCCCTTTTCGGTGTGAATTTTACTGTTGTTCACCTTATTGAGAGTATGCGAAGTTACCCAAATTAATTTTTCTGCGTTATAGATCTCGGACGCGGCCCTCTTTTTGCCGGCAAGACCTTTTCTTTCATCTTGTGCCATTTCTCGTGGTTTTCTTTTGACGTTTGAAATGTAAAATGCAATTCTACCCATCTTGAGGCGGTGCTCTCTGTTATTAGGATCTACTTTTCTTTTCCAGGACCTTCTGGAAATGGTCCGAACAGGTCAACAGTTAATACCGTCTATTAATCACAGGCATCTCGATGAGTCCCTGGGGCTTTTGGTTTGATGCCATATATTATTGACACTCCTGAAATTTTTGGGAAATAATTGTTCCTGAACTCTTTTCTTCATTGTTTAGGAATGATGAGCTGTGGTTTTATCATGAGGGGTGTCGATATAGAAATCCTTGATTTACTATATATTCGTGGGCTGTCCATTGTCACGTTTTCCCTGGACAGTCTGCTTCGAAGATTTACAAAATCTTTCGAACTTCCTCATCTGCCAGCTACTTTTCTCGTAACTCGGTCATAGTTTTGGTAGGTAAGTCGATGCTGATAAGGGCTACCTGGAACTCCTCTTCTGGTGGTCTGGATAAGAAAATCGCAATAACGTTCGCCTTCCCTGGGGTGTACTCAGTAGTAGTAAAGTTGTAGACCTGTAACTGGAGTGCCCATTTATCGACAGATCCATTGGGAGATTTTAATGACATCAGCTACGTAAGAGAGCGGTGATCCGTAATTATTACTGTGGGGCTGTCTTCTATGTAGCTTCTAAACCTCTGGACTGCCGATACTACGGTGAGTGCTTCTCTATCTGTGGTGCTGTACTTCATCTCAGCTTTGATGAAGAGATGGCTGGTGTATTCAACTGGTTTTTCCCTTCCCCATGCCTCAGGGCTACTCTAATAGCGTATGAACATGCTTCGGTCCTTAACACGTATAATTTGTAAATTATCGCCTGCTGAAGGATCGGAAAAGAGTCCTCTTATTTTAGGTTCTTGAATGCTTTCTGCTGCGCCGGTCCCCACGCCCATGATGAATCGGTTTTGGTGAGATTGCTTAACGGTTTAGTAATGATCGCGAATTTGTTTATAAATTTTCTGTATCAACTTTAGGCCTGAAACATGCTACGTAGCTGTTTCACATTTTGTGTAGTAAATCGTCAATTCTAGGGAACGGGCAATTGTCTGGCTTCGTTATAGCATTCAATTTTCGGTAGTCAATGCATAATCTAACTTTCCCGTCCAGCAGGGGGATTAACACCACTGAAGCGGCTCATGCGATCTCACACTTTTCAATGATACCTTCATGGAGTAATTTCTTGAGTTCTGTCTTTAAAAGTTTCGTTTTTTTGCGGGAATCTATATTGAGGTAGCGCTATCGAAAGATCACTGGTGTCGATCGAGTTTTCTCAAAAAGTTTACCAATAGGTTGTTAAACTCGTCCCTTTCTTTGACCGTTAGCATTTCCGCCTCCTTTTCTGGTTTAAGACAGATTTCCTCGAGGTCTAATGTGAACATCCTAAGTGTCCTCGTCTTCTTCCAGGTGAATTTTTGGATTATCCCAAAAGTGAATAGCCAAATCTGCATCCTCCACGAAGTCTATTACCAGCAGTCATAGAGCAGAAAGATGTGATATTTTGTAGGAGCAATAATCAACAATTTACTCCAAGATTCAGTCTATCTGACGATGTTCCTGCTATTTCGTGTCTACCTAATCAGATGAAGGAAGTCGAATGTTTCCTGAAGATTTTCCCCAGAAGTCTACTGATGTGAATTGCTGAACACACAAACGCCAGATTAAAAGTATCCGAGAAAGTTACCAAGAAAAAGAGACTTGAAACAAATTATCATAAAATAATGATTGTATTGGGAATATCTCTTGTGATGAATTATAACCGTGTGCCAGGATTCAACGATCACTGGTCAAACAATGAATCATTGGACAACATCTCAATAAAGAACGCTATATCCAGAGATTGATGTAAATTGTTATTATCAAAATTGTATTTCAATAATCTAGGAAAATATTGTGTCAAACAAACTTTCAGTAAATATCGTTCAGACTCATCATTCCAAAGTATTGACGAATCGATAAGGAAATTCAAAGGGAGATCGTCGCTCAAGCAGTATTTACCAATGAATCCCGTAAAACGAGGTATAAAAATTTGGGTTCGCTCAGATTCAAGAACTGGATATGTTTACGATCGCTTACGATGAACGCCACGTACTCTTGGCGAAAGAGTAGTTACCAAATTATCCAGCACCATCAAGTGTCCGAATGTTGCATTGACATTTGATAGGTTCTTCTTATCTGTCCACTTATTTGACACTATCAAGTATCCTGCCATTGAAATATTGATGAGAAATGGGAGCTTTGAAAGAGGCGCAAGTTAGTTCCAATTCAGTGAAAACGGTGCAGTAGTTTCCAAATGGCAGGATACACAAGATGTGATGGCGATCGGTAAATGCTTCTCTGATGAAATCAGTATGATAGAAAGAACCGTGGAAGATGGCAGTAAGAAAGAATTCTCAAGTTCTACAATAAATATGTGATAGAAATGAATATAGCAGATCAAATGGTTGGATTATATGACTTTGATAGAAGATCCAATAAATGGTGGGAAAAAAGTTATTTTTACAAAATACTCATGATAGCTGTTGGAAATGCACATATTCTGCATGACGATGGCAGGCGCATATAATATTCATTCTTATCATTTCCCATTACTGTAGCAGAAGATTTATTTATTTATTTATTGATTAGCACCTTTGTACTCCTTTTTAACAAAATAAAATAAAAAACATATTAAAATATAAGTACTTAAAATTTTAGTCAAAAGGAGGACGGGCGGAGTTCTCTTCATCGAAGGATCTTCCACTCAAACCCATGATGATATACCATCTATACTGCTTCAGAATACCATCTGTAGTATCGTTTTATATTTTGATTGCGTTGGGAAGAAATGTAGCAAGTGTGAAGAGAAAAACAGCACAATCATTAGAAAAACAAGCTCTATAATGTTGGTGACCATCTTCCCGTTGAAGGCCCAACAAGGCGACGCTGCTCCCTCCAGATGCACACAGATACAGAAAGATAGATAGATAGAAAACTCTGTGCCAAATGTGCAATGTACCATTATGCAAAACAAGTATCATCAGTCCGTATTTTTTGCAGTAAAGTTTTACACGTTGCTTACTCTATACATTCAAGAAAAAATAAAAGGATTTTCACGTCTATAGCGTTTAATTTGTCCCACTTGAAGTGTCATATATGTCTTGGTCCTTAGCTTATAATAAAGGTTTTCACATTTAACTAACACATGGATGATCCTTTTGGTAAAGTTATTAGAAAATAAATTAGACTCCAAAGGGTTAAGTGTGCCTAGCTCTCCTTATTCTGCTGGTTCCATCGGCGAGGGTAAGACAGGTATTATTTTCCTCAAACCGATTCCCTTGGTGCGGGAGTTAATTGTACAGTTCTTTGCAGAAAAATGAAAAATCTTGCCCGGGCACCGGTGTCCATATTCGCATGTTGCGTAAAGCAAGTGCATTATAAACAATAATTCAATTGGTTTAGATTATTATGATTGTAATTATCGATACTACTAGAGAATCATAGTGCAATGCTCAGACAATAGACTAAACCTTAATGATATTGTCTTTAAAATACTTTGGATTTGTTTAACTGTTTTCATTTATTTAATTTATTTATATACAAAAATCCCACTGGTAACGGCTGAGCAGTGGTGGTTTGAGCTTAACACTTCGGAAAATTTCTTTTAAGGTAGTCGAGTGTCTGACATCCGTAGCAACTGAGCTCCTTTTTCTCTGAGGCGTCCGTTGATTTCTCTGCTTTGTTTTTTTCTGGCACTCATCAATAGAGTGGCCATACATCTTGAAGAAAGCGTACTTTGTTTCCGGCCTTATGTTTTTTTTTTCTGGGCGAATCTGCTGCTTTTCTTTGAAATGTGTTTTTAGTACTTCAGTTCCCTGGATTCTATCTTTGATTTCGTATTTCAGGAATTCAAACAACATGTCTAGTTGCGTTTTGCCTGGCAACTAGTTTTGTAGTTGGGCGAATAACAACCTCTTTATTAAGATAAAGTCTCAGGTAGCTTCTTCTTGGTGCTGTAGTGTGGTGAATATTTCTATAAAGATTTTGTATGCTGGTTGTCTGGGCAGATACTCGTCCCAGGTGCGAATGTTATCCTTTATTCTGGTCCACTATATTTTTGCAGGTCTTTCCAGTCCTTTGATCGCATTTACTTCGGAAATCTGCTCACTTTGTTTATAAAAGTCGATGACTATTTCTGGATTTCTTGATACTTTGAAGTGGGCCGTGCAGTATGTGAAGTGCTTCTGGGATGGTTGTGTATCATTGATGAGTTGCTGGAGCTGCTCGGCTGAGAGTTCCATCCTTCCGGTGGTTTGATTTCTTGTGGTTGGAATTTTTCTGGCTTCTCCTGCTCCCACTCGTTGGGCGTCAATTTCTAATGGTCGGTTTAGTTCTTAACAGAGTTTATTGTAACAGAAGAGTGTTTTGTATAGAGTGTCGGAACTGTGGCCGGGAGAGCGTCCTTCTTCACAGAGGACAGGGTGTCTTCCTGGGAGGCGGTGAGCGTGGATACAGTCAATGGGATGGTCCTCTAGGGAGCTGCGTCCTTCTGGCGAGGATCATTACGTTCCGTGAAAGAAGGGCCTAGGGAAACTAGGTGGCGGGGTGCTTACTCGGCTGATATTTCATAGCACATAGTTTACTCGTTCAGTGGGGTGGCTATTTCTCTGACCATGCAAGGGTGCGGAGATGAGTACAGTTTAAGAGAGCGACTAACTCTGCTGATTTCTAAGGGTGGTTCTTCCTTCCCGAGTGGTCGGCTCGCGTGCGGGTGCGTGTAGGGGTACACGCGATAGTGGCGCATGCGGAGTGCTATGGTACTAATGCGACAATTTCCACAAGTTACATCCGATTCGCATTGAATTTCTCAAAAATCCATACCATATAACTAAGTCAAATTCAACCCAGTATAATTTAGAATGTAATCTGTATAAAATTTAGTAAATTTCAAGTCGATAGCAATTGTTTTCATAATGTTTTCTAAGCCTACAAATTATTTATTACATTCATATCCATTTCACTTTCGATTCATACGTTACGTTCCATTATTAAGTAATAACTTGAGCAAACGTAGGAAGCTCATCTTATTGCGAATTACATAATTGACGATTGCAATCTATCTAAACGACCTTTTCCCGAAACACTTTCTCTATGCGCCCACACGTACAACGAACACTAATTTCAATAATAGCGTTTATTATTACGCCGAGTATTTCTGTGTCGTTCTGTTTACCTGCCCTCATCATAATCTTTGGCCTAATTATACCAAACACACTATTCACCGCACACGACCTAATTTCGGTGGAAGAAGAAAAATAAAATACGTGTAGTAATTTCAAAATGGGCCGTTTGCGTTTCATGAATCGGCTATTTAAATTATTAATGTTAAGGTTGCGAACGTTTGCCAACTAGACTAACATTTTTCGACCCTAATATCAACGGTAGCGTAAAAAGCCCGATCGCTTCGAGTTTTTAGTGTCACTGTCAATGGCACGTATAATTTATTTATTCATTTATTTGTACGGTATCTTGTTAATCGCGTGCACGTAAAATAATTTATAAACACATTTACGAATTATAAAACGTTACGGTTGTTTAATTCCAAGTGCGGTTTTTCCATACGCTATAAACAACAATAAGATGTTTTTCTAGTTTTAAATGGATGATAATTGGTTTAAACCAAGCGATTATGGATGTGTAGGTTCGGTGAATTCTTTAAGTTAATATTAAATTTACACAATTAGGAGGGTTTCACATTTATTCTGCACGGTGTGGCGAAACGTGTTGCAGTGTTCAACAACAAATGTGAAATCCTCCAAACTGTGTTGTTTTATTTCAATATAATCTTTAATTGTTTAAAGTTACGTAATCGTTCTTAAACGTACATTTAAGGTATATATTCGATGAAAATTTAATTACTCTTTTTTGTAATACATAGTCAATTTTAAGCATTTGTCATAATGTGTGACGAGTTTTTGTATTCTTCTAGCTTTTAATTCCTCCATATTAAGATACGAAAAGGTTGTCTATATTTTTATATATACATATTTTCCCATTCATTACAATCGAATAAGAAACTGTTCATAAATTTGCAGCACACCCAAGCAGATAATTAATTTTTATACGCCCAATTAAACGTTATAATTACAAACATTTTATTACTTATTCGATTAACCTTCACCTTATTGTTAACCATCAAAAATCGCTATTTTCCATTTGCGTTATTAATTCGCCTTGGCATTGGTGGCATTGTTTTAAAGCAAAAAAAATGCGACCCAAGTTCACTTTATTGACGTGCTGTTGACGTAACGCTGAAAGAAAGGTTTATTTGTTTGTAACACCTAAAGGAGATTGTCGTACAATTACTTTACGATTTAGATAACGACGAATAGTTACAAATCATAGGCGCGCAAGGTCTGTGCGCACTACTGTATGTGCAGACAAGGATTTAAATAAATTTATTACCGATAACGAAAGTTCGAGAATAATAATTATTGTATTGTTTGTACAATTAGCGGGGCTAAAATTATTTCGGTCAAGGGTGATCGTGAAATGAACGAGTGAAATAAATTTAAAGTTAATTTTTGCAATACCACAGTTGTATTATTATCTTATTATTCAGTAATGAAAATGTACGAAATTATTAACAATAATTGTGGTAATCGTTTAAGTAATTTCGTGTATTTTAATTTATACTTAATCAAAAGAAAGAGGCTGATGATGACAAGTAAACGTATTTTCGTTGCTTTCATATTTTCCTTTCCGCCGGGACAAAGTGGTCCGCACTAATTCTTTAATGTAATGGAAAGTGTACAATTTGCTTTCTTCGCTCTTTACACCACGAATTTCACCACGAACTAGAAATTCTCAAGAGAGAGAAAGATTAATAACGTGTGTGCGTACGCCCGTAAATCGCACAAATCATCGTGTTCATAACGTGCTGGGTTAATTTATTATATTAACAGGGAAATAATTTGGTGAAATTAAATCGTTTAATTTAATCCAATATTTATTTTCTAAATTAGGATTTATATATAAATTTCGTATCTTATTGTTATCTGTTGTCTGTTTTGATGAGTTAGGAGAGTTTTATATAGCAGTAAGCACTTTTTTTTTAATTATGGATTATATTTATCAAAATTATTGAGTATCAAGGTTTATCTTAATTCCAAATAACAAGAATCAAATAAGTAAATATTTAATTTATTATTTTTAAAACGTAATTATTTTCTATTATTATTACCTACACTTAATTTATGTAACTAAATTTAAAGCTTGTTTTCATAATATACATGTTTGTGTGAGTTTATTTTTAATCCATAATATTTAATTATAATTAGCTTTGAACACTTGGCACTGGTTACAGAAATTACAATTACATATGATATATTATGATTATTCAAGGATACACCACTAGAACGTACGTAATTTGGAAGTCGGTTATTTTCAAAAATAATTATGTGATGGATTATTTACTGTTTAATTAATTAATGCATTAGATTAATTCTTTAAATAAATTTTAGTGAATTTCCTATTGGTACATTAATAAATACAAGTCGGTAATAAATTTTGAATTCGTGCTGTGTATATTATTGTTTCCGACTGTGCACATTTTCCACATACTCCCCCAAATATTGATCTGCCGGTTTGGAGACCTTGACATGCGAGCATTTTTGCTTTATGCTGGGCGTCCACTCTTTTACTCTCTGCGAAGAATGTTTTTCCATCTTTGAGTGAAAAAAACATACCTGGCATTATTATGTATTATCAGGAATGTGTTTAAAATCTAAAGTCTATAATATTTTTATACTAAAGTTTAATGAAATACTTCCATTTCCTAATTGAAAGCAATCGATTGCATTATATTAACTGAAGGGTGTAATAGTGGCCACCCACTCAACCTAGAGATTATATCTAGGGTTAATTAAAGGCGATTTTTTATGGACAGAAACACTTGCTTGACTCATATTAACTGGAGAATATTATAGAGGCTAACCACTAACTATATCCACCCTACATATACAAATTTACTTCAACAGTGAAGAAAACCAAATAATATTAGTGATCATAAATATATAAAATTCTGCTTTAACTTAGAAAATTATGTATTTAATAAACTCTAAAAATCTGTAAAAGAAGTTCTAAAATCCTTTAAAAAATATTTGAAATTTAGAAGAAAACTTCTAAAAATTTTGAAGAAAAAACTGTGCAAGACTTCTAAAAAAATCTATAAATTTATAACAGTAATTTCTGAAAAATACTAGATTTTTTATGCGAAATTTAAGAAATGTTTAGCAAAATGTATTAGAAAATTTCAGATCTAAAAGGCAAATTGCTAAAAATATAAACGTTTCCTGCAATTTGGGAAAAAAGATAAAACGATAATTTGAAAATTATTTTGATAAGAAAAAATGTTGTATAGAAAAAGATATTGTGAAGAAATCTCGGAAAAAAAAACTTGATACATGAAATCTTGAAAATCGTAAATTATAAGAGTAATTGTGACAAAATAAAAATATAATTGCTGAAAACTTCCGATGAGATAAAGCAAAAAATTCCTTAAAAAAAGAATGTTCTGGAAATCCAGAAGAAAAATGTTTCGATAAATTAAAGAAAGAAATGGAATATTAAACAAAAATGCTAAAAAAATGGTACATTTTAATTGATAATTTTAAACCCTAAAAAAACTACAAATATGAATATGATGAAAGAAAATCGTAGAAATTTTGAAAAGAAATTTAAATGCCAAACAAAACAATGGAAAATGAAAAAAAAGATGCTGACAAATTCTGCTTTAATAGATAAAAAGAATTGCTGGAAAATTCCCAAAAATTAAACCAAGAAATTTAAATAAATCCAGAAGAAAAATTTCTTTTCTTTAAGTTGAAAGAATTTGAAAATTAAAAAACTATATTGAAGCAAAATTGCTGCCAAATTCTACATTATGATGGATAGTTTTACATCTATCTAAGGAAATACTAAAAATATGAAAGGAAACTAAAATTAAATTCTAAAATTCTTGAAAAAAATCTAAAAATTACTAAAATATATTAGATTTTTTAAAGACTAGTACGACAAAGACAAAAGTTGCTATTAAATTAGACAAAATTGAAAAAAAAAATCTGAGCCAAATCAAGATATTCTAGAGAACAAAAAAAACAAAGGAAGTAAACTTTTTGAAAATCTAAAAGAAAAATGTCGGATCAATTTTTATTTAGTTATTTTTACTTTAAACACAATATTCAAACATTTATTTTTTTTTTTTAATTTTTGGCTTTAAAATTTTTCAATTTTTAAATATTCAAATTTTACGTTTAAATGTTTGAATTTTTAATGTTCAAATTTTGATTTTTTAAATATATCTATAAGTTACAACGTTTAAATCTTTAATGTTTTCTCAATTATCCAATGTTTAAATTCCAAATTTGCAAATGTACAAATCACATTCAAACTTCCACATGTTCACATTTTGATCTAATTTTTAAATATTAAAATGTTTCAATATTAAAATTTTTGCATTTGCAAATTTTCAAATTTCTGAATTTTTAGTGTTCTCAAAAAATTGTATATTGTTTAAAAAAAATCATTTTTTTTAACTTTCATAAGATCAAATTTTTAAAATTCTAAATGTTTTCATTTTTTAATGTTCAAGTTATTTTAGGTTTTTAGTTATGTAATTTTTACTTTTAATCTCAAAATTGTCAAGATTTTATATTTTCATTAAATTTTTTAAGTGTACAGAGTGAATCCCGTTAATTAAGTTATTAAGTTAAATTTAAATTAATGTATTTTGACGTATTTTTAACAGAGCAGAAACTGATTAGCCTACCTTTACCAAAAATAAAACAACAACACTTGAAACTTGAATTTAAATAAATTCAATTTGCAATTCTAAAAAAATCGCGAAAAGAGGAATCAACTTCAAATTTTGTAATTCAACTCAGAATTAATTTATTTTTAACATACTAGAATTTTATTAGACTATTTTTATATAAAAAACAAAACTACAAGCTTGAAATTTGAATTTAAATAAATTCAATTTGGAATCGCTGATTTCAAAAATTCTAAAATAATCCCCAAGAGAGAAATCAACTTGAAATTGTAGAATTCATCTCAGAATTAATGTATTTTTAACACAGCAGAAACTGATTATGCTAACTTTAACAAAAACAAAACAACCGCGCTTTAAATAAATTCCATTTCCAAATGCTGATTTTAATTTTTTTATCACGAAAAGAGGAATCAACTTAAAATTTTACAATTCAACTCAGAATCAATGTATTTTTAACCTACTATAAATAAATACAATCTTTACAAAAAAAAACAAAACTACAACGCTTGAAACTTAAAAAATTAATTCAATTCGAAATTTGAAATCGTTGTTTTAAATTTTAATAACACACACAAACAGAGGAATCAACTTTAAATGTTGTAATTCATCTCAAAATTAATGTATTATTACTACACAATAAATTTATTAGCCTATCTTTACAAAAAAAAAAACTACAACGCTTAAAACTTGAATTTAAATAAACTTAATTTGCATTTGCAAATAAAAATAAATTCTAAAAAAATAACGGAAAGGGGAATCAACTTAAAATTTTGCGATTCAACTCAGAATTAATGTATTTTTAATATACCAAAAACAGATTAGTCTAGCTTTACCAAAAAACAAAACAACAGCTCTTGAAACTTGAATGTAAATAAATTCATTATGCAATCTCTGATTTAGAAAAATTCTAAACAAATCACGAAAAGCGGAAACAATTTAACAATTTAACTCAGAATTTATGTATTTTAAACATACTAGAAATTTATTAGCGTATCTTTACAAAAAACAAAATTACAACTCTCGAAACTTGAATTTAAATAAATCCAATTTGAAATCGCTGTTTTAAATAATTCCAAAAAAATCACAAACAGAGGTATTAATTTCAAATTTTGTAAATCAACTCAGAATTAATGCATTTTTAACATACTAGAAAGTTATTAGACTATCTACACAAATAACAAAACTACAACGCTTGAAACTTGAATTGAAATAAATTCAATTTGAAATCGCCCTTTTAAAAAATTCTAAAAAAATCACAAACAGAGAAATCAACTTCAAATTATGTAATTCAACTCAGAATTAATTTATTTTTAACATACTAGTAATTTATTAACCTATCTTTATGAAAAACAAAATTACAACGCGTGAAACTTGAATTTAAAAAAAAATTAATTTGGAATCGCCGATTTAAAAAATTCTAAAAAATCACCAAGAGAGAAATCAACTTGAAATTTTAGAATTCATCTCAGAATTAATGTATTTTTAACACAGCAGAAACTGATTAGGCTAGCAAAACAACAGCGCTTGAAACTTGAATTTAAATAAATTCAATTTGCAAATGCTGATTTTAATTTTGTTTTTTTTAATCACGAAAAGAGGAATCAACTTAAAATTTTACAATTCAACTCAGAATTAATGTATTTTTAACCTACTAGAAATAAATAAAATCTTTACAAAACAAACACAAAAACAACGCTTGAAACTTGAATAACTTCAATTCGAAATTTGAATTTGAAATTGCTGTTTTAGATTTAAAAAAACACACACACAAACAGAGGAATCAACTTTAAATTTTGTAATTCAATTCAAAATTAATGTATTTTTACCATACTAGAAATTTTTAGCTTATCTTTACAACAAACAAAACTACAACGCTTGAAATTTGAATTTAAATTCAATTTAGAATCGCCGATTTAAAAAATTCTAAAAAAAAAAAAAAAATCGATAAGAGAGGAATCAACTTGAAAGTTTAGAAGTCATCTCAGAATTAATGTATTTTTAACGCATCAAAAACTGATTAGCTTATCTTTACCAAAAACCAAACTACAACGCTTAAAACTTGAATTTAAATAAGTTCCATTTGCAATCGATGATTTAAAAAATTCTAAAAATACGGAAAGATGAATCAACTAAAAATTTTGCAATTCAACTCAGAATTAATGTATTTTTAATATACCAAAAACAGATTAGTCTACCTTTACCAAACACAACAACTACAACGCTTGAAACTTGAATTTTAAAAAAAACAATTTTAAATCGGCGATTTAAAAAAATCTAAAAAAAAAATCAATAAGAGAGGAATCAACTTAAAAATTTAGAAATCAGTTTTATATTTGATTCACCCTCGTATAATATAGGCCAAATCAGTTTTTATTATGTTCATAAGTTTTGGTTGGGGATAAAATCTGCAGCTTAATTTTTGTTGAACAAACACACGCTTATATTTTACTGATTAGAGGGTGGATTACAGACCATCCACCCTCCATATATATAGAAGTAAATTTTCATTCACATTCAGGTTTTTTTAATTTTTAGAAAACAACAGCAGAGTTACTCTTAAACTAAAACAAAATACGGCAGCAATTTAAGAGTATAACTTTTTAAGTTTTCATGAACTATTTTGGGTGGCTGGGTGGCCTCTATCCCACCCCCAGTTATTGTAATATAAACGACGGTTTATTCAAAACTATATTTCTAAAATATTAAAAATTAATGTATATATCTTTTAGGTGCAATTTAGTATTTATTCAATAAACAAGCGCTAATGTTTTACTGATTGGAGGGTGGGCAAGTGGCCTATTACAATTAAATACAATTTAATTTTCATTACCATTCTCATTTTGGTTTTAAGAATAATTGAATTTAATTTTAAAAAAATACAAAAGCAATGTTATAACTTAAGTTTTCATGAAATAGGTATAGTGGGTGGGGTGTCCTCTATTACACCCTTTAAATTAAATTTAAACGACGTGAACATTCAAAATTTTGAAAATTTAAAAATAAATTATTTTTAAATTTTCATAATTTTCAATGTTTACAACGTTTAAACGTCTTTAAAATAATATAAAAATTCAAAAATTTAATTTTAAAAATTTAAAATATGAAGATACAAAAATTCAAAAACATTTAATTTAAAAACTTGAATATTAAAAATTCGAAAATTTTAAAATTTGAACATATTACATATGTCACATTGACATTTAAAAATTCAAAAATTAAACAATTGAAAACATCACTGGAAAATTAAAAAATTAAGTTAAATTGTTTGAAAATTTGAATATTAAAAAATTTGAAAATTTTAAACGCTTGAAATATAAGATATAAAAAATTCAAAAATTTAGAATTTAAAAATTAATAATTTTAACATCTAAATTTAAATTTGAATATTTTAAAAAGTTGAACATTGGAAAATTTAAAAATTCTATGTCTTAAAAGTTTAAACATTTGAAAATTTTAATGTGAAAGTTTTCAATTAAAAAATTAAATACTTTAAAAAAATTTGAAAATTAAAAGTCCAACCATCTTAAAATTTAAAATATTAAAATGTTTAAATTTTTGAACTTTCAAACATTCATGTTTCAAATATTAAATATTCAGATTTTGAAACATTTAAATTTTTCGTTTTCAAATTTTCTAATGTTCCAATTTTCATATATTAAATATTCCAAGTATTATGTTCAATGTTAAAATTTCAAACGTTTAAATTTTCAATATTTTAAATTGTTCAAACATTTAAATTGTTAAATGTTTAAATTTTCAAATATTTTAAAAGTTTGAATTTTCAAATGTTTAAATTTGTAGCTTTCTAATGTTTCAATGTTTAAACATTTTGTTTTAATTTTATCATATCTTTACGTTTTCGAATTTTTTAATATTGAAATTTTCAATTTTTTTGAATTTTGAATTCTCAAATGTTTGAATATTTAAATTTTCCAACTTTCATATATTTTTAAATGTCTCCAAATTTAAAATTTGTATAAATTACAGTTTTATTTATTTATTTACTTTTATACAAAATTACAAAATAAGTTTGACCACATTTGGTCAATGAAATTATTACAGCTTAATCCATTACAAGAAAGAGAATTATGGATTGTACAAATTTTTAGAATTTTCAAATATTTCAAATCAACGATTATTTATTTCTATTTTTTAATTCAAATGTTTAATTTTAATTTTTAACGTTCATATTTTTATTTATTTTAAACTTTCATATTTCAAATTTTTAAATTTGCATTTATTAAATGATTTTCAAATTTTTAATATTCAATTTTTAAAACATCTAAATTTTTCAATTTTAAACATTTAATTTTTCAATGTTTTCAAATTTTTAATTTAAAAATAATAAAATTTTCAAATTTTCCAACAATAATTTTTTTAAATATTTAAATTTTTGAATTTTCAAACTTTCACCTTTAAAATTTTCAAATGTTTATTCATTTAAAACGTAGAATTTTTAAATTTTCCCATGTTCAACTTTTTAAATTTTCAAATCCATTTTTAGTTTTTTATATCCAAAATTTCAAAGGTTTCAAATTTTAAATGTTCAAATTTTCGAGTTTCAATTTTGAATATTCAATTTTAAACATTTAATTTTTCAATGTTTTCAAATTTTTAATTTTCAAATTATCCAATGATATTTTTTTAATGTTTAAATTTTTCGATATTTAAAACTTTTAAATTTTATATTTTCGATTTTTTATATTATTTTAAATACGTTCAAACGTGAAATTTTTGAAATTTGGAAATTTAAAATATTTATTGTTGAAACTTTAAAACTTTCAAGTTTGTAAATTTTAGAAATTACATCTTTTTAATAATTAAGTTTCAAAGGATCTTAGGTTTAATTAATTATGTAGAGTATTTTCTAATCCTCCTCTTTTACTAATATCTTACATAAACTGAATAATGGTTTTGCAAACACCCACCCACCTAACATAATTAGTTCATTCATTAATTCATTCTAAAAAGTGTTTTCGTAATTTGCAAACCTAAAAATGCTCTTCTTTTTTAACTCAAAAAAAGATTAACGTTAAATTAAAAACAAAATAAAAACTCATCCTCCATCCTATACCATCATATTTTATAATAATTAAAGCGTGGAATAGAGGACACCCACCCACCCTACGTATTTCAAGAAAACTTAAGTTATTACATTGCTTATGTATATTTTTTCAAATTAGATTCAGTGATTCTGGATTTGTTTTCTTAAAATCAAAACGAGAATGTGAATGAAAATTTACTTGTATATGTGTGAAGGGTGGGTGGGCTGTAATCCTCCAATCAATAAAATATAAGCGTGTGTGCTGTTGAACAAATATTAAGCTGAAGATTTTATCCTCAACCAAAACATACAAACAAAATAAAACTGATTTGGCCTACATTATACGAGGGCGGATCAAATATATAATGGATTTTTTAAATATATCGGTCACTAAGTGAAGTGTTTGCGCGGTAACGCTGAATGTGTTGGAGGTGATTGTCAAGGGGACGGGATGACGCCAGTAGCACCATGTCTGAACACGAGGTACATACGTCTGTTGAGCAACGTATTAAGCAAGGCGTAAAACATTCCGAAATTTTTCGTCGACTGACTGACTGTACAGTTCGCTGATAATACGCTTTCGAAAACTCAAGTCTACGAAAGACATAAAACATTTTTAAGTGGCCGCACAACACTAGAGAATGTGAGTCAAATGTCATTATTATTTGTTTATATATTTTTTTTCTTAAGGTTTGTGTACAATTATATATTTATTTATGCAATGCATATTAAATAAAGTTAAATACAATACAATACTGAGGCAAATATTCGTGATATCAGTGAGCTGATTGAAAATAAAACTAAACACCTGTTTATATTTGATTCACCCTCGTATATATGTAAGGTGGGTAGGTGGCCTCTAATTCACTCTCATCTACAAGAAATTTTTATTATATATATTTTTTTAATTAATAAATTGCATCGATTCATCACCACAATAACCCTTGCAGAAAAATAAAATAAAAAACTGTTACCTTCTCCCCTATTTCAGACAGGTTTAGTCATCAATCAATTATGTAAATAGCGCCCTTGCAGCAGCCCCCCTTCGCCCTCTTTCACGTCTCTCACTCTCCTTTTTTTTTAATAGACGAGGAGTTCTGTGCGAATTTGTGCATACACACACACACACACACACAAACACACGCACACAGGCCAGACGAGGATTATCGATTAATAAGTCACAGGACTAAAGCGTGACATGCATCATCTCCTTTTTTTTCCAGCTCCTCACCCCTCGTTTGAGCTCCACGGATTTGTGTGTTTGCATGGATAATAGTGTTTGTTCCTTAATGGGTTTGTTTAGTCAGCACACACATACACATAAAACTGAGAGTTTGGAAGTTAAAAAGAAAAATATAATATAACAACAGTATTAGATAACATTGAGAAAATTTAAATACAGTGATTGTACGATGAATTAAATTCTCACTTAACTCTTGGTGATTAGATGGTTAATTAAACACTTGGTTTTGATTATATAATATAAAAATAGTGAAACAAAATCAAGTGTTTAATTAACCTGTAGTGATTGTTTTAATTTAAGTGCCATTGTTTATGTTAGATCACAACCGATCGATTTGTTTTTTTCTAAACGATAAAGTGAACTTTATTTTTATTAAAATGCGTGGTTGCTCTAATTGTCAGAAACGGTGATGAAGTTACACCATATGTTACGGTTCTCAGCTCATATTCTTAAGGGAATCAAGAACGAAACAGTCAATATTGAAACGTGGGGGTCCACCATTACCAGCAGCAAGACAACATTTTATTCTTCCACTAGTATGACCGAAGTCAGTATTCCTCAAACCATGAATAGTCATGTTGGCCTTCTCGACATCTAATCCCAAACGATTAGCACAAGCTTGCGAAACAAAGTTGGATTCACTTCCTCCATCAAGTACTACTCTGACCTGTTGGTATCGACCCCAAACATCAAGCACCAATGCTTGAACAGTACAAAGAAGAACTACTGTGCGATGACAACTGGTTCCTTTATTCAATGAAAACATACAGGAAGTGGATGTGTTTTCAGTAGTATTTTCCTTCTTCTTTGGTGAAGTAGGATATCTATGTAGTAATTCATGATGATTACCCTCACAAGTAGGACACGAGAATTTTGACAAATAATCCCTGACGAAGTGCTCGGGAAGAAAACATTTCAAACACAAATGCTTAAATTTAGCCAACTCCCATATCTTTATCGCAGTCTTCCTCTGAAAATCAAAGCGTCGAAAAACCGAATGTCTACCCTGGCATTTCACGCAGACTAGAGAAGAGTTTAGTTTCTGTATTTGTGTTTACAAACAAATTGGGGTGCGACTAGCTATGCGCCGGCAATTTCCCATTGGAAATAAAGAACTTGTTCCATGACCCTCGAGCACTGATGCTTCATTGTTAAGGAAGGTGGTGAATTCAGAGATTGTGAAGTCTCTTTCTCCCAGGATTTCCTTAAACCCACATCCATCTTCTGTCGCATGAGATGAATGATGTCGAACCCACATTCATCAATTGGGCGATCTAAACCCATTCTGTGATCGTTGCAGCCAAGTTACGAATTGAAGCTGACTGCTTCGATGTTGCAGAAGTCCAGTTAAATATCATATCCAAGTGAGCACGAGTTAATAGTTTTAAGTTCTCATATCGAGATTTTAATGTTTGCCATGCTAGGTGATAATTGCTATCAGTTAGTGGATGTGAGCTTACTAATGACAAAGGCTCACCTTTTAATACTGAAACTAAATAAGTGTATCCCTGAACATCAGACAGTTGTTGGTTATTGTAAACAGTCATGTTAAATAAGTCCAAGAACCTTCTCCACTCCCTGAAAATTCTGGAATACGTAATTTGGGTAACGAAACACCCCCAACAAGAGCCACTGTGACCAATGGTTTCTTGGGGGTGACCCACCACCCTCTGGAGGAGACAGGGATGACTCTACCGCTTTTGCATTATATAAATTAGCAATCTTGGAAGAAACAGGGGTTTCTTGAAGTGTTTTACAATTTTCAAGAAAATTTTATCTGTTATTTCCAAATTCTTCAAGAGATCTAGACTGTTTCAATAACTTTATTCGCAGATTTCTAAAATTTTGTAATTTCCGAGAGTTTTCTTCTAAATTTGTCAAAAAATTCAGGAATTTCTCTTCTAAATTTTTAGAATTTTCTGGCAATTTTTTGTAATTTGTAATTATAGTTTTGTAATTTCCTATCAATTTTCTTCAGAGGAAATATTTTTTTTTACGATTTTCTAATAAATTTTACTTATAAATTCCAACAGTTCAACATTTTTCAATGAATTCTTAAAAATTCTTAGAAAAATCTAGACTTAATAACTAATAATTTTTATTTGTAGACTTTTAGAATTTCTGAAAGGTTTCTTTGAGTTTATCGAAGAATTTCTTTTCAATTTCGATATTTTCTCCAATTTTTTTGCTACATCTTATCGGAATTTTTCAAGAATTTCTATTCCAAATTTTACGAAGGCCACAAAAATTTAATAATAATACTTCTTCTAAATTTTTTAAATTGTCTAGTAATTTCTCTTCTAATATGTAAAAATTTCTTCGAATATTCCGTACTTTCCAAAAACAAGGTTTGTATTTTACTTTATGGAAAAGTTTTTAATTTCCTTGAAAATTTTAACACATTTCTTCTGTATCTTCTAATTTAACAATTTTCAAAAAAATTCTTCTCGCAAATATTCAATAATTTCTCTTACAAATTCTTCAAAGGATGTACACAATTTCTTTCTTTATTTTACTGAGAAATAATCCTAGATTACTAGAATAAAATTTAAATGTTATTTTACCAACAACTTACTCGAGGATTTTTTGAAAAGAAACTTAAAAAAATCGGATAATCAACTAAAGAAATGATTGATTCAATAAAATCGTCAAAGTGAAGATAAAATCGATAACACCACCCACCCTACATATATATATTTTTAAATTTTAGGCAAATCACAGTTTATGTTTTTTCTTTCATTGTAACAACACTTCTATCTTTTATTTTACAGAAATAAAAATGTGGATCAGTGGATAAAGATTAAATATATATGTAGGGTGGGTTAGTGGCCTCTTACTTACCCTCCAATCAATACAACATACTCAAAGATTACAAAAAAAATTACATGTGAAATAAATCACGTAAAAAAATTTTTATCCAGTCTTTTTTTGTTGTTATAAATTAATAAGACAGTAAAACCGTCGCGTATGTTTTACCTATTGGAGGGTGGATCCGAGGCCACCCGCCCACCCTACATACATCTATTAATTTTAGGTATAACACTGTTGATGCTATTAGAAAATTCATAACCTTTTTCACCGTTTATTTTATTGAGAAATAAATATTGTTTACTAGAAAGAATTGAAACGCATATGTAGATTGGTTAGGTGTTATCTAAACCACCCTCCAATTAACACAACTTACTCGAAGATTTATTTAAAAAAAAGTTCAAATAAATCAGAATCAGCCGACGAAAAAAAAAAGATTTATTTTGTTATAATAAATCATTATTTCAATAAAACAGTCTAGTGGAGAAAATAAAATCGATGACACCCACCCACCCCACATATATTTAGTTTTATTTTTTTAGCAAAACATTGTTTTTTCTTTCATTGTAACAACACTTCTGTCCTTTTATTTTACTGGGAAATAAAGCCAATCAGTGGATTAATATATGTATATGTAGGGTGGGTGGATTTTCCTCTGAATCATCAGAGATTTTCGAATATATAGTCAAGTGTCCCACAATGTTATAATCACTCATGAATTTTTCATAATCATTTCTCAAATCTCATTCTAATTCCAGAAATCGATTGAAGGTTGAAGTTTTGCTTACTTCTAGAGTTTGAGACGATTTGAAAGGTAATTCGACGACATACCTTCCCGAAGAATCTCGACTATGAGTATCAACAAAATGATTCTCCACACAGATTTCTTCCTTAATTCGAACGGAGATATTAGGCGGTTCCTCAATTTTTCAGAAATGATGCAATATCTCTTCCAATGAAGGTGTCTGGATACATAAGGTTTTGAATCCCGATTGGATTACAATATAACAACATATCAACTCCCAGGGGAATAAAGAAATTAGGATCTGCTAGTTTTAAAGCCTGAAGATGTCGCCAGCTATTCGAATTAAATTCAATTTGTTCAGTTCGAACTCAGTCTGATTTGGATTCTTCTCAGAGTACTCGGTTGAAAGAATTGGTTGAGGAGAAATTTAGACTTATGGGATCTCACTTAGGTTCTACTTCTATGGTTGAACACGAAATAATTACTGAGTCTAAGCCAATTAAGCAGAGATACTACCCTGTATCTCCACAAAAGCAGAAACTAATTGATGAAGAATTGAAAAAATGTTACAACAAGATATCATTGAACCGTCGAAGAGCGCTTGGTCCTCCCCTGTACTGTTAGTTCCTAAAAAGGATGGTACTTACAGGTTCTGCGTTGATTACAGGCAGTTAAATAAGGTCACCAAAAAAGGATACCTATCCTATTCCTTATATATCGGCCATTCTTGATAATTTACGTGGCGCAAAATATCTGTCATCCTTAGATATTCGCTCTGCTTATTGGCAGGTGCCTGTCAAGGAATCGTCAAGAGAATTAACAGCATTATATACCCGGTAGAGGATGATATTATTTTAAGAAAATGCCCTTTGGTCTTACTAATGTGCCTGCGACATTTCAAAGATTAGTTGACACGGTTATTGGTGCTGACTTGGAGCCCTTCGTCTTTGTGTACTTAGATGATATAATTGTGATTTCTACAGATTTCGAAACTCACCTTAGAATTTTAGGAACTGTGTTTGATCGTTTAATCGCAGCTGGTTTAACAGTCAGTCAGGAGAAGTGTCATTTCTGTAAACCTGAGTTGAAATATTTGGGATATGTAATTGATTCTATTGGGTTGAAGCGATTGTGAAAATTCAACCTCCTCTTAATGCGACTGAGGTTCGTCGTTTTGTCGGCATGGCATTGTGGTATCGTAAATTCGTACCGAATTTTGCTACCATAGTGACCCCTCTTACAAATCTTACCAAAAAGAAAGTGAAGTGGAATTGGACGCAAGATTGTGATGATGCGTTCCAAATGATTAAAGAAGCTCTCGTTACTTCCCCAATTCTGACCTGTCCTGATTTTAATACATCCTTTATTTTGCAATGTGATGCTTCCGCCTATGGAATTGGTTGTGCTTTAACTCAAACATTTGACGGCGGAGAGAGAGTTTTTTGCTTTTTGTCAAGAACAGAAGTATTCGACGACTGAACGAGAATGCCTCGCCGTAATTTGGTCGGTTGAAAAGTTGAGACATTATCTTGAATGTATAAAATTTACGGTAATAACTGACCACTACTTGTTGCTGTGGTTGAACAATTTGAAGGATCCCACAGGTCGGTTAGCTCGATGGGCTTTGCGCTTGTAAGCATTTGATTATGAAATCGTTCACAGAAAAGGCAAAGAACATGTTGTACCCGACTTTCTTTCTAGATCCGTTCCCATTTCCATAGATTGTAGTCATGCAGAGCCTGTTGTTAACAATACCCCTATCAAGGTTACATGGTATATCAGGATGAAAAGCAAGGTCGCAGAAAATCCTTATAATTTTGCTAAGTGGCGCGTAGAAAAGGATGTTCTGTACAAGCATGTGAAATGTAATTTACCAGAACTTTCGTTAGAAGTTGATAATTGAAAGCGGGTTATCAGCCTTCATTTTGGGCTAATAACACGTTTAAATGTTTTAAAAATACCAGGATGTCCAGCGCAAGGATCATCATGATTTTTCTGCAATATATCTGCGCGTTCCCACTTTGGAACAACACGTTTCCAATTATCGCTTTCATTTGACAAATTGAGATATGTACCATTTTCTACATGTTTATATAAAATCGAATCCACAACACGCCAAGATGGAAATTTTAGCGGAAATTCCAATACGTTGTTTAACATTTTCGAATACCAAAGATCTTTCTTTACATTGATCGTTCTATCATGTTCTTTGGTTTCCAAAATATCGACAACAGGGACTGAATGAGAGAGCATATCAGGCACAACATGATCTTTTCCTTTCCTGTGTACCAAGTCGAAATTATACTGTTGTAAACGAACACTCCACCTAGCTAATCTGCCAGTAGGATCTTTCAAAATATTTAACCAGCATAAAGACCAGTGATCAGTGACAACAGTGAATTTTGTACCCTCGACATATGGTCGCAATTTTTCTATTGCCCATAGCACAGCAAGGTATTCACGTTCGGTGGTTGACCACTTCCGCTCTTGTTTTGTAAGTGACCTCGATAGGTAGCATACAACCCGTTCATCACCATCGGAATGTAGTTGCGTTAATACGGCTCCAATACCAAATGCACTCGCATCAGTTTGAATTGTGAAAGGTAAATCGAAAGTACTGATGCGGATATTAATCGTTCTTTAATCAATTTAAAAGATTCTTCCTGAAGAAGACCCCAGTTAAATTTTACGTTTTTCTTTAATAGCCCTGTGAGAGGTTGTATTAACGTCCAAAAATTAGGAATAAATCTCCTATACCATGAAGCTGTCCCGATAATACGATGTTCGCAGTATTATCGACTTTAGTCGGAGTAGGAATTTGCAGTATGGCATTGACCTTTTCTGGGTCGACATGAAGACCATTAGCATCCACTACATACCCAAGATATCGAAGTTCACTTCGACAAAACTGACATTTTTCTTTACTCAACGCTAATCCCGCAGATATTAATCTATCAAAAACTTTTGTCAAAATCTCAATATGTTGTTCGAAAGTTTGCGTGACGACGACAATATCATCGAGATATACAAATACAAATGACTCTAAATCTGCCCTAAGCACATTCTCAATAAGCCTTTGCCAAATGGCAGGTGCATTATGAAGACCAAATGGAAGACGTTTAAATTGGAAAAGTCCACGTCTAGGAACTGTAAAAGCTGTGTATTCACGAGACTGTTCATCCACTGGAACTTGCCAATAAGCAGATTTAATGTCAAAGCTAGGAAGATAACGAGCATCTCTAAGTTTATCTAAAATATTTGAAACAAATGGTAAAGGGTAAGCATCCCTTTTTGTTACACTATTAAGCTTACGATAATCTACGCAAAACCTGTAAGAATTATCCTTCTTGCGGACCATTACAATAGGACTACTCCAAGGACTAGAAGAAGGTTCTAAAACTCCTTTATCTAACATTTCGTTTAATTCGTCATCAATATGCTTCATTAAAGCGGGAGAAACAGGATAAAATCTTTGTTTAATTGGCTGAACACCCTCCAGAACTTCAATTCTATGTTTAACCAAATCAGTACATCCTAACCCGTCACCCATTTTTGCAAATTTTTCCTGGATAAAATCATTTAAAATCTTAAGTTCATTTGATGAAATGGAATTTTGACATTTTAAAGCATCAATACTATCCACACAAATATATTCGTTTCAAGACGAGAGAATTTCCATTCTTTAGATCTTAAATCGGGAATGATCCCTATTCTCACCCAAAAATCAACCCCTAAAATAAGGGTGTGACTTAATTTTGTCAATCAAAATAAAATAATCCGTTTTATGGGAATATGGGAAGTACATTTAAAACCTTATCAACGAAAAATATTTTTCGTCAAAATATTTACACAGAAATTTTTCCACAACTATTTAAACCCCGACGATAACAGTTTCGATAAACTGTTTACGTACGTCGATAAGCAAAAATGACGATACAGATACAAGGACGCCAGTTGCACTAATCTTATTAATTTAGATCAAAACTGGTTACTCGCGAAAAAAATAATATCGAGTAGAAATTATACTCTACTTATTAATACATCATAAACAAAACAGTTAGTGGTACGAAAATATTTCACTCTCGGTCGCATACCGAAACAACTTAGAATTATTATAAATAGTAACCGCGAAATACGCAGTCGAGGAGACGCTCCCGAAATTTAGTAGAATGGTCCAAAACGGCGATCAATCATCCTGCTACACTCACTCAATCCCGTTCCTGCTCTCCTGCTGCCTAATAATAGTACCGCGAACGTGCACTAGAAAGTGTGCAAGTGGAACAAGTTGTCGAGAAGTCTGGCGCGAAAAAATTCCTTAAATAAATAAATAAAAGCAGCGTTTTCCATTAGCACTAACGACCTCGACAAATACTTTACACCAATCGATATAATTAATGAATAAGCAAATATTGGATCGGGAGAGAATTTATTGTTTTAATTATCAACGTCGGGTCGCAGTGATTTACAGAAACGTGGGGGGAAATTTTTATTGAAATGAATATCTAATCTAGTTATTTAATAAATGAACAAATACAAACTGGTTTGTTTTCTCAGATATTTACAATAATATTCAAACAAGATCAACCTTTATAGTCAAATTGTTTCGATTGAAAAAATACAAAAAACAATTGGTATTAACTTTAAACACATACAATCTACTTGATAAATACAAAAGTCGTCCTTAGAAATTTTTGGAAATAATCGCACGAGATCAAATTTTACAGTCGTCTTATTTTGATTGAAAAATATATAAAAACAATTGCTATCGACTTGAAACTTCACAACAACTCTAAACAGATAATTCTATTTAATTCTATATAAATGAACGGATTTTGCTCCCCAACGATTGAATTTTCATCAATGTGCAGAGCAGAATTTATTTTAGAATGTATTTTGGAAAGTTATTAGTAACTGTATTAATTTCCCGTTGAAACTCCGTGTATGCGCAAACGTTAAAACTCGTCGTCGCCGCTGTCGACGACGACGACGACTGTTGTGATTTAATTTCGGGAAATATGAAGTTTAACACTTGAGGGCGAAGGGATAACTATTTAATGCCCTCGCCCATGAATATTCAGAGGGTCGCCTATGAAAACAAAATGAATAGTTTAAATTATGCGTGCCGCGCCAGCCCCCCACTAATTAAAAGCGCAAAGTCTGCGCCGAGGGGGGGGGACGACGACCAAACCACACCACTACACCAGACTAGACTGGAGGGATGAAAAGATGTACTTATACGTCCAACACCGTTGCGATTTATTTCACATCTTTAATTGAGGTCAAATATTTATTAATAGTAATATTTATATAAGAATATGTTTAGAAAATCTACAAAAGTTTCTAAGAATCTATTTATTAACATAATATTTTCATTAAGTGATTAGTAAGATAAATCAATTTGTTAATTAAAATGTATCTATTTGACACGTAGGTTTTCGTTTTCGTTTTCATTAAACTCGCAACGATCTCGTCTCGATTTTTGTCTAGCGCAAAACCAGAAACCAGTTCCCGTATGGCAAACCAGTTTGTGAGTTTGTGTGTGATTATATAAAATGATTTTCTTACCGTATTTTATTAACAAGCTCCTAGACCGTATAATATCCGTTCCGATGGATCGGATTAAAAAGTGCAAAATCATTACTGACCTGCAAAAAAAAAAAAAACGTATATTAGTAACGTAGGTGATTGATTATAGCCATAAAAATGAGTTTAGGATAGTGGACATCCACCCACACCATTTAGGTATTTGATGATGTTTTACTAATTGGAGGGTGGGATAGAGGCTAACATATACATTTAAATTTTAATTCCATATCGCCTTAAACAAACAGAAAATAATTGCATTTTTTAATTGATGTATTCTTACAAATATTTCAAATGAGATTGTTTTATGTTACATACTTTATTCCACGATTGTTGTTCTGTTGTGTCTTTTACAAATTGTGTGAATTTCTCTTTTTAACTTCATAAATCTCGTTCTTGTACTCTCTTCTATATGTCTCGATTAATTCTCCACCTTTCATTTTTTCGTCTTGCAATTTTTTTCGAGCATTATTTGTCTTACATCTCTTCGCTTGTGCATCGCTACTCCACCAGGGCTTGCTGCAATTTGTAATATGTTTCCTGCAGATAAGTTGCATTATCTCCTCGTATTATTTGCATTCTGTTTCGATGTCAACCTGCAGTGGATGGGTCCGTCTTTTAATTTGCTCTTTCAGCTCTTCAGAGTTCGCGTTTTTCTCCTTCCTTTAAGACCAAATCTAAAAACCTGCAAAAACCTGCCCCTAAAAAAGACAATTAGGATACCAACAATGATGGAACTCGTGGGTATACTATATGCAGCAAGGCAATCTCCGACAAGAAGATCAATGGGAAAAACATGTACATAATAAAAGACAGCAGAGCAGCAATTTTGTCCAGGTGCAAAATTAACTCAGCATTAACGCTGGAATGTTGTGAAGCTTTGGATGAAGTAGTTCGACCCTAGGCTGGGTAAAAGTACACCAACAACAGCAGAGGTAAAAGAATAGCAGATGGTTTGGCGAGGAAGGCATCCGGACGAACGATATGCGGAACGAACCCCTCTCTGCTAAACTTGATTACGCTACAGAAAATTGCATCAATCAGATACCACAAGAAGCACACATCTGGCTGTAGGGTCTCAAAAATCTTAATCGCAATGAACACCAAAACCTCCAGAGGGTGGGGACCGCTGAGCATGTACTTCTTGACTGCCCGGTGTTATCCAACCTGCGCAAATTCACAATGGGAGAAGGATGTCTAAAGTCATCAGACATCCTAAGAGTCCCTTTTTATCCACAATAGATCTGAAAAGGTCGCGGTGGAACAGGCGCTGGTGCCACCCAAATAACATCTAAGAGTCCCTGGCGTTTTCCAATGCCTTGGGTTGGCTTGACCGTAGCAAGGAATAATGAGTCAGGTGGGAGGACGTACAAAAGGCCCACTGGGGCCTACGTGCAGCGGAACTCTCTGTCCTCCCAACGAACAAATCCAGATCCCCCTTTACGCTGACTTCGTATCTTATTGATCCGTGATCACTTAAAGATTCATCTGTGCAAACCTCCTAATTCATGATTTCGCAGTCTTTTATAATGGTAATATCAATCCAGCTCTTGTCTCGGCTGCTGCTTAAGAATGCCGCACTGCGTACCCTTCTCTCACAATTCATTCCCAGGCCCAAATGCCTCTGCTATCGTTATCCTTGCTTTCGTAGCCGGTGTTCTTGGCATTCCAGTCTCCGGCAATAATTTTTGTCTCTCTCCACTTATCTCATTCTCACCAACCTCTCTGGGACCTGTCCAACCAGTTCTTGTACATATTCATAATTAGAAGTTTGTCTTTACCATTGCCAATTACCAAGCTGACTGTGTTCTTGTCGTTGCCATCCCTAAGTGTTTTTTTTGTTGATATAATATAAAGAACGATTGGTCCTAAAATGAAACTTATTTTAAAATAAGAAAAAGCGTCGCAAAATGTCCTATTACTAGAAGAATGTCAGGGTTTGACTGGAAGACCATTTTGAAAAGAGTGAACTACGCCCAGGATTCTTATAACCTAAATTATTTGTACCACATCCGCGCATTGTTCGAAAGCTAATTATTTAATTGTCTCCATAGATTGCTTTCCTCTCCTCTATTCGCTTGTAAAAAATTTAGTTTTAAAAATAAATACACTTTTCACTTCGTTTTACCAGAATAGACATTTATTGAATGCGACTATAGTTTCGATCTTGCACTGATTAATAAACCTAAAGTGTTTTTGATTGTTGAGATCCGATCAATTTTTGCCGAAAAGGTAGGAAGCTTAACTTATTAGAGGGATTGGAGATTAAGAAGGCCATCAGTAGGGGGGATTATCTTCTTAACAATCAGCACGAAATTGTCAGTACCGATAATATTATTAATGCCAGAATTTCATACAATTAGAGTAATTTGTTTATATATTACCAATTTTTTTTTTCATTTACAAATTAGTTTTAACTTTGATAATGATCCGGAAGGACCGAAACACGTGTCAGTTATCTGAAAAT
Source organism: Ontholestes murinus (assembly GCA_963969525.1). Lineage (NCBI taxonomy): Eukaryota > Metazoa > Arthropoda > Insecta > Coleoptera > Staphylinidae > Ontholestes > Ontholestes murinus. The sequence goes on along the minus strand of OZ018394.1, from coordinate 4,717,935 downwards.
AAAGAAATGGATCATAACAAGAGTTTTACTTCTCATAATTTCATTTTATCTTTGTTAATATATTGAAGATTTGGATGGTAGAACAGCAGGGTTATTACCCAATGTGCTGAATCCCACCTTATGATTTTCAATAATTATTTTTGTATGTCCCATTGTATATACATGCAACATGATTATATTATTATTTATTTTTAATCAAAATGTACCACCAAGTAAACACCGACAACATTCAAGAATTTTGAGTTTATCCTGCCTCCCTGCACTCCTGACATCACTGTTTTTATTTCAGTGCATTATCAGTATCTGATGTTTGGGCGGGCTAACTCCCTTTTTTCATTCGTTTACAGTTGAGGCAGTCCAATGTTCTGTTTTCCTCATACAGTGTTTTGCAACGTATTCAAGCCGACAGCATTTGTTGCTCATAACGATGTCTAATGTTTGATCCACATATAAGACTTGTAGGTCTAGGTTTATTTTGCCTCTTGTAACCGCTTCCCTGAACCACGAGGATGGACCAGTTTTCTTCGCCTTTATTCTTTTCGATATTTGACTCTGAAATTCGTGTCGTTTTTAACTCTAATTGCTTCCAGAGCTTCATTTCCAACGCCGATAGCCTCAATTAACTCGTCGAGTTCATATCTTTTCCCAACCACAGTTTTAGTAATTATCAGCAATTTTTTTCTCGTTGTCCATAACTCGTATTCCTTCTTTCTTATCAAGCATATCTATTAGTGCCTTCTTCTGCTCTTCGTCTCTTCCCTCTAATGCTACTTTTCCGCCCTTAATGCGGCGTACACTTTTTAGCGCTCCTATCTTTTGAATCGTTTTGAACGCCAGGCTGTGATCTTTTTGTCCGGTCACTTCCACAATTATTTCATTCTTTTCTAAGACTTTTTTTTTTCTAGGATTCTTGGCCGTCAGCTGTCTTTTCTCTTCGATCCACATGGGCATATGTTCTTTTTGTTATTTTGTTTTGGTTTAGCCTTCGGATATATCCTCCTCATTTAGTTATTTCACGATTGCTTGCACACTGTTTGAGTTTGTGTTTTTAATTCATCCGGTGCCCGCGTCTCTCTAGATGCTTCCACACCTTAATTTTCTTCAATAGTTCGGGTTTTTAGGATCGATTTGCGTCTGATACCCTGATCAAGATGTCCGTGCCCTTTTGATTTTGAGGCGTTCCAGCTCTACGTTCATGTTTTTAGTTTGTACGCCCACCTAGCGAAGGTGGTAGAAACAGACTATTTCCAACTTCTCGTCTCCCATTAGAGTTAAACTGAACTTTTCCATTATTAATAAAGTTAATGCTTGTTGCGCTACACTCTTGATGGAAACAGATATTACTATTAGGTGGAGAATAACACTTGTGTTGTTCCATATTGTTTTTATTTTCAGTGTGTAATACTCCAAGGGGAAATATTTTTTTAAAATTATTAGTGACCAGAAAATTAGTACAATTAGAACAAATACGTGCATTTTAGTGTAATAAACAAGAGTTCATTAACCGTATATAGGGGAATTACTTAAAAATGCGTAGACTAAACAAACGTTATTGAGGCACAAGTGGTCGGAAGAAATGAAGATGCTGCGTTATTACCGGAGAGGTAAATCCCCGATCGCATAACTAATGGGGGTTAATAACCGTGGCATGCTGAGATGAGGGCACGTACGCACTAAAGTGTGCAGAAATGCATACGTAATGAAATAGCATTTTTATATACAATCGGGGCAAGAAAAATGGTATAAAAGGGTTGTGAAGATTACAAACGTGACCAGTCTACGATCATAAATTCGATCGTTGATACTGACAATAATAACTTACCACTGACATTGTTGCAACAAATTACATCGGTTACGATGTTCGACAAATTATTATTCCCCAAACTAACCAAATCAAATTCTCTTTCTACAAGAAAATTCTTCATAACTGACGTCACATATAACAAATTAATTCGACAAAATACCCTGTCAAAATAAATAAACCTCATCTAATAGAATGTAGAACATTCGCGGCAATCCGGACCTTTTTAAGGCACACGGCCCGTAGCGGATGGACACATTATTATTGACAGCTAAAAATATACCTTTTCTAACCACCGACGAACGAAACAAATTTTTTTTTGTTTTTTTTTTGAGTTTTAACAAATGCAAAACAACTACAAGAAGTTTTCTGGTCACGGCATTACAATAAGCAATCAAAAGAAATTTAATTTGTAACTTATGTATAAGAAGTTTGATACTTAGATTTTAGATTTTATAGTTTTAATTGAATTTTGCATTCTAATATTACCTAAAATATGAGAAAAATAGAATTCTGTCATTTGACTTAATAGACAATAAACTGACCATTCGTTAAACTCATTATTGTGTTTTATTCATACCAACCATTATCCAACATCCTTAATATATTAATTATTTCAATAGTAATGCATAAATTGATGACACATATTAACGTTCGTAACGAACCTGTTAAATAATTAAGGGTTACTTACTACACAACACAACATAACACAACGTATAAATATGATATCAAGTGTAAATTCATATAAGACCGGGGTACGAACTATTACAGAGTCAAGTTTTGCGCAATTCAATATTCCGCGTCATCAGAAGTCCAAGAATTGTTTCTTTGTGGATATGTTTCTTTAGAATGCTTGAGGTTTTCCAGATCGTCTTGTGAATCTTTGTTTTTTTCGATTTATCGTCATTAAGCTATGTTCGAGTAACTTAATTTTTCTCCTGCCGCGATTGTTTCCGATAGAGACTGCTTCTATGGCCTCCTTTTCTATGCTCTTGATTCAAAGTGTAAGTTTTTCTATGTATGCCGTCTTGCTGTCGAGTTCTTCATTCAACTGGTCGATGATTTCTTGTTTGGTTGAGTCAATGCTGGAGTTTAAAGATGTGTTTTGTAGTATTTTGGAACAGTACTCGATTTTGTGGTGATCATTTACATTTAACAATAATTGAGGTTATGTTTTCCACATTAGTATATAAACTTAAAGTGTCTTTGCGTACCTTGCATTATTAAAGATGAACAGGTAACTGATTTGTCACTTTACACGTTATTTGCATGTTATTATTTAAGTGCACAATGGACAGTTTATATGTCACAATGATAAAGCATTTGCCTGAATTTGCATCCTTCTGAAAATTTCTTTGATTATGTCTTCTTATTTCCTCTGCTCTGCCATTTGTCTCCACAACTCAGCTGCAACTACGGCTTCTATGTGCATCGGTGGTATGCCGGTTATTATTTGTAGCGCCGCGGATGAAGCTTTTGTGTAGGAAACAGGATGGTGGTGACCGTTACTATGTGGTATTTCATTTTCAAATGTAGGATGAAATAAAACACGATTTTCTATGTTTTTGATAATGACTTGAAAGAGTCGAAACTATAGTCGAACATAATTCATTAATGTAAAATCATTAATATACCGTGGTAAAAAACATATAAAATCGTGTTTTATTTCATCCGACTTTTGTAATAGCAATATCTAGAGCCTACTCTAGATATTGCTATTATTTATTTATTTTATTTATTTATTTATTTATTTAAACGTATCAACTTTAACAAAACATCTTAGATAAGGAAAAAACATAATTCATATATGCTACAAATTTCAAGAAAATAAATAACATAAATGGTTGCGTAATAATAAGAGATAAAATAACAAAATAATTTTAAAAGTAATTATAAATTGTACATTTACATACTTAAGCAAAAAATGCCTGTGTGGTAAAATAAATCTAATAGCTGATTCGATTCAACACAATTATCGATGGCTAGACAGTGCAGCATAACAATTTTTGCGAAACATAGACATGGATGAGTTAAAAATATCAATACTATTAGGTAAAGTATTAAACAATCTCATGGCTCTACAAAGAGTGTTATTATATCCATAATTAGATGGATGGAACTTCAACCTAAAAAGATTGCTATGCCTTCGCAAATGTGGTGGAAGAACGTTAAAATTTAAGTGAGCAAGCAATTCACTGCACTTTAAGAAACCATTAACTAGATTAAATAAAATGCACAAGTCAGCAACCAATCTACGAGTCTCTAACGTAGGGATGTTTAAAATTGTACAAAGATACATTTTATCTGGGTTGCCAATACCAGCACGATTCGAATACAGCCTCAAAAATTTGTGTTGAACCTTCTCAACTGCAGAAACATCACAACTAACTGATGGTGACCAAACAGGAGCAGCATATTCAAGTATCGGGCGAACTAACGTTAAGTATAAATGTCGTAAAGTACAGGGTGTAAAACTGAAAGAGAAACGATTAACGAAACCAAGCGTTTTGTTAGCTCTGCCCACAAGTGAAGATATATGCTCCTTAAACATTATTAGGAACGGTCTTTGTATGATGTCATGCACTTGCTCTCCAAATCCGTACTCAATCGCTGATTTGTCCATCATATTGGTGTCAATGTATATCCCCAGGTATTTAATGTGATCTTTCATGAATGTGCTTCCTTCTATTTTCAGTCTGTGCTTTCTTATCTTATTCCCGTTGTTTATGAAAAGGCATTCAGACTTCCAGTCCATATTGTACTGCAGTTTGTTTCTGTTCTTAGTCTCCTCTACTTGTTTTACTGAACTCCTAGAAATCGCTATTGCTTGATCATCAGCATACGCCTGTATCCAGATTCGGTCTGCGTCTGTTCTCAGTGCCTTATTTCCACGTATTATTTGTTTGAGTCTTTGATTATGTCAAACCAGTCTTGCATGAGCACTAGTCATAGTTTGGGACCTCTGTGGGCAGCCTCTCTCTACGGCACTCTCAATATTCCCAAGCTTTATCGATCTGTCCTGCATAAAGCTCTCCGCAATCTTCCTGAGGTCCTTCGGTAATCCCGCTTTTTCTAATTGAAAGTCCATGGCTAGTGGCCTGGCCATGTTATAATTTGAGTATGTTTCTTGTTTTGTAAAGTGATGTGTTGTTAGACGCCATGTAACTTTATGTAGGAGGACTCGTCATGGAGATACTGGATCTTCACGTTTTCACTTATTTCATACATTGATGCTTCGAACATCGACTTAAGATTAACTTAACTTAACACAATCGTTCACGTATTTATACTCCCGTAATACTGATATCACAGCAATTCTGGGTTGACACACATTCTATTTCCCAATCGCCAAACTCATGCTTTACATTACATACTATTTCCTAATATAAATTGCACAATATTACAAAGCCTACAATTGCATCATTTATTCCATCACAGTCTATTTGATTGCCTCTTAGTCTTTTTATCAGTTAATCGACTGCCTCAATCGTTCCTCTTATTTCTCTAAAGTCGTATTGATCCCCGGATAGTGCTCCATTTCTCTCGAAGCGGTGTTGTATTCTTTTGTTCAGTATCTTGTCGAACAGTTTGCCTAATGCGGATAATGAGCATACTGGCCTTTGTGTATTTTTTGGGTATTAGGATTACGGTCGCCTTTTTCCAGACCTGCTCTGTTTCTTGCACTTTTTAAACATACGGCATATCCTGATGGCTATCACGATATGTTTAATTTCGTCCTCCTTTCTTCATTTCGTTAGCTGCCCTTTCTATTTCTTCCTTTATAATCGGTTTATCGTTATCAATTGAGTACTATTTAATTCTTTCCTTCAGTCTTTTGGTGAGATCCGAGTCAAGTTCTGGATTGTCGGATGGGAAACGCTCCTTAATCAGTTCTTTGTATTTCTTCTTCATTGGCGTTGCCCGTATTTTCATCGAATTTGGTCGTAGATATTTTCCCGTTAGCCCTTTCTTTCGCCAGTATCTTCCACACTATATTCCATGGTTGTTTGTTTCACAAATTGTGTGAATATCTCTTTCACCTTTCATTTTCTCGTCTTGCCATTTCTTTCGAGCTTTATTTGTCTTGCATCTCCACGCTTGTAGATCGCTACTCCACCAGGGGCTGCAATTTGTAATAGTCTTCCTCCATATATGCTTCCTGCAGATAAGTTGCATTCTGTTTCGATATTAACCTGTAGTGACTGTAGTAGTCTGTCTTTTAATTTGCTCTTTCAGCTATTCCCAGTTCGTTCTTGCCAGATCGAGTGTCTTCCATTCATTATGTTTCAAAGTTTAATCTATGCAAACCTCCTAACTCATGATTTCGCATTGTTTTCCAATGGTCATATCAATCCAGCTCCCGCCTCAGCTACTGCTGAAGGTTGCCGCACTACGTGTGTTGTTGGCCATTACGTCCCTTCCTCTTATACTCGATTCCCAAACCCAGTTGCCTCTGCTATCGTTATCCTTGTCTCCCCAGTCGGTGTTGACGTTCCACTCTTCGGCAACAATCTTTGGTTCTGCTATTTGGCTCATTCTCACCAATCTCTCTGAGAAATATCCAGCCGGTTCATTGTACGTATTCATAATTCGAAAAATAAGAAATTGTCTTTACCATTGCCAATTACCAAGCTGACTCTATTTTCGTCATTACCCTCAGTAAGTTCTTTATCATCTTGTAGACTTTCTATGAACCAGGTCTCAGCCTTTTCTCCCAATTTACGTGCGCATTGGTATCCGATTTAAGTTGCGATATGGTTCTTGTATAAATACCACATCCTTACCTTGTTTAATTGTCTCCATATATTAAATTCCTCTTCCTCAATTTGCTTGTAAAATTTTTAGTTTCTCCTGCCTCCCTGCACTCCTAACATCATTGTTTTTATTTCTGTGCATTAACAGTATCTGATGTTTTGACGGGCCAACTCTCTTTCTTTTTTTGTGTGTCTGTCTTGTCTTTCGACTTTGAGTCGCTTACTCAATTTTTTAGTTTGTTTTATCTTGGCAGTATTTTGCAACGAGTCCAAACCGAAAGTATATGTTGCTCAAAACGATGTCTAATGTTTCCTCCACCTATAAGACCTGTAAGTCTAGGTTTGTTCTGCCTCTTGTAACCGCTTTCCTGAACCACGAGGATGGAATATTTTTTTTTGTCTTTATTCTATTTTTTGTGATATTTGACTTTGAATTTCGTGTCGTTTTTAACTCTAATTGCTTCGTTTAGCCGATAACGTCAATTAACTCATCGAGTTCATATCCTTTCCCAAGCCCAGTTATAGTTTAATTTAGTTTAGTTTATTGACTTTACAAGTCCGAAAATAACAAAATATACAAAATAAGATACATTTACAATAACTTGAAATTTAGTAATTATAGGAAAACTCATTTCGTTTTCCATCACCCATATTCCTTCTTTCTTGTCAAGATATCCATTAGTACCTTCTTCTACTCTTCGTCTCTTCCCTCTAATGCTACTTTTCCCCTCTTAATGCGGTGTACACTTTTCAGAGCCCCTATCTTTCAAATCGTTAAATGACAGGCTGTGGTCTTCTTGTACGGCCACAATTATTCCATGCTTTTCTACGTTTTTTCCTGGGCTTTGCTATGTTTTCTTGGAGATGTTTTTTCTCTTCCAACCACGTTGGCATATGTTCTGTTGTTTTTTTTTTGTTTTTGTCCAGCCTTATGATTTATCCTCCTCTTCCCCTTATTTCTCGATTGCTTGCTCACTGTCTGTATCTGAGCTCGTGACTTTAACTCATATGGTGCCCCCGTCCGTCTAGATGCGTCCAGACTTTAATTTCCTTCTATTGTTGGGCTATTTTTGGGATCGATTTACGTCTGAACCCCGATTAAGATGTCCGTGCCCTTTTGATATTGAGACATTGTTTACAGTTTTGTACACTCAACTAGAGAAGGTATTTCGTAGTAGAAACAGACTATTTCGAACTTCTTGTCTTTTCTTGCAGGTAAATTGAACATTTCCATTGGAATACCTTGTTGTTGCCATGAGAATATTCTCATAGCCTTCTGTGGTGCTTCTAACCATCCGCCCTTTTCTTTGCTATTAAATATTGGATTGATGAGGGTGATACTTGGCGAAACTTCATTATGCAATTATTAAATAAAAACACGACTGTTTAGAGTTTTGATTTATTTGTAGATACAGTAATTACTCATCTGCCTGATGAAGCCACAGTGTGGTGAAACAATTGTAGCATTGTATCTACAAATAAAGCAAAACTCTAAACAGTCGTGTTTTTATTTAATAATTGCATAATGCTATGGAGTTCATGCGACCCATAAGGTCTAATGCCAAATTTAATTTCAAGCAGTTGTCGTGTAAGAAATGTAATATGTATGTGGTCTGAAAACGAGGATGACAAACGTTTTTTATAGATGGTCTGTTGACCTAATTAATAGCTGTAAGGAGTCTATACTGATTCCTCTGGACAATATTATTAATGTTTGTCTGCGGTATAGTATAATTGCTGACTTAATGAAGACCTCATTAGTGATACCTGTTTTTATAAAGGGTGACGCTTCTAATTAGAGGCCAATGTCGATTGTTTTTTTTTCAAAGATGCTAGAAAAAATAATGTATATCCAAATAGTGTCTTACTTGGAGGAAAATCAGTTGCTGAATGGGTGTCAGTTTGGGTTTAGAAAAAAGTTCTCTAGCACTGATGCTATTTTAGAACTCCCTGGAAACATTTTGGAGACTTTCGACATCAGGGGAGTATGAATAGTCACCTTCTTAGACTTAACAAAAGCCTTTGACTGAATTAACCACTACCTACTAATAAAAAGATCGCATTTTACGGTGTCTGTTAGTCTAGCAGCGCACTGATTAAGAGATCGCAAGTAATCAGATGGAATTACTTCTGACACTCTTAGGATAGAACATGGTGTACCGCAGGGGTCAACACTAGGACCACTATTATTTTTGGTTTATATCAACAACGTTTCTTACGCTGTGTATAATGCTTGGTAAGCACAAGTGATTACTCTGATGTAACAGCTCAGTACCAGTGCTCTGTTAAGGTTAAGGTTGACGTTAACCAACTGCAACTTCGCAAGTGGGATCATGATGCGGGTCTGTTCTGGAGCGAATACAATTTCTTGGGATTGGTCATGGACTGTTCCTTAACGTGAGTGCAAAATATTTTTATTAAGAAACCTGTCTAACCAAGTTTCAGGACACATCTTAAGATCCGCTTGATTAACTTGTCGTTCTTTACTGAGCTATGGACTGGACTACATCCTTATCATAGTCCGGAGAAGGGAGATGTGGAAGCTGCTGCCAAGGAAGCGATCGATAGAACAGCTCTAATCGAGATCCATGGGTCTGGAGGTGGTCCCTCACAAAATTGGAGCCACGTGGCTTTCCAGGTGGAGAATAGGGGGTCGCAGGAAGCACAGTGCGTAACATTAGCTCCCAGAATGAAGTACCTGAGAGTCAGAAGCCAGATCCGCAGCGCGCATAGTAGCAGCAATTTCCTGTCTCATGGCCAACATAGGAGGGCCGTCGTAGGCGAAGCGGTGCCTTTTGTTGGGAAGTCCAGCAAAGTAAAAGTTGCTGTATGCCGCCCCGATGTGGACCGCCTGCAACAAATCGCAGCGGAACGTTGACCGGCTACGACAAACTGTTGCAATTCGGAGAACGCTAAGTGCAGATTTTTTCGTTGGTTTCGATTGGTTTTCCTTATTTTTTCCGAAGATTTCTGACAAATTAATGTCAGTTTGTCCAGTTTTTCCGAAACAACAGGCGACCATTTGCTTCCAAAAGCTTCGTGTGCGAACAACTCTTATAATATTTGGTCCACTTTGAAAGACTATTGTTCAATTTCCGGCTCAAATAGCCATATATCCATGATTCGTCACCGATTTCGATACTAGAGACGTGTTTCGAAGGATCTCCATCCTATTTCTTAAACATTTCTTTTGACTAATCGATTCGAATTTTTTTGCTGCAATTATTAAATTATATGGCATTCAATGCAAAACATTGTCAGTTAAATGTCCATGTGTATTTTGAATGTATGCTGGCCAAACTAAAGCCAAACGATGCCTCAATCCTACGATAAGTCAAATGATGATCTTGCAATATCAATTTACGCACAACAGTAGTGTTTTTTTTGGAACAAGAACCGATTTCGACGACCTAACGAAATTTATCAATAAGCGAACTAAGGCAACGATCGAATTCCGTATACCATCGATATATAGTTATTGTTGATGATGCTTCTCCGTCAAAAGTCAAATTAAAATGATCGATGCACTGTTGTTAAGATAATCCACATTGACAGTTGTAAAAAATAATCGCACGATATCATTTCTTTATGTAAATGACGTACGGGCATCAAAATGTTCTGATTAACTCTAGTGACAAAGAGTTTAACTTTACGTTCTGACGTCGGTTGCCAGATGGCAGCACCTGTATCGTCCTATTCCGAAATATAAAAGGCAATCCTCGTATCCACTATATTAAGAGTTTTTTAATACATTTCTCTAAAATATCTTTTAACTGTTAGCCGATTATTTAGCATAATCTGTTATTTAAGTATTTTCCAAACTGTTTTCTATAGAATGCATTATATATGGTATATATGAATCACGACAAAGAACAAATTAACGTTAATTAATCCTTTCATTGCGGACATTCTCCCATACGTCCGATTCTCTCTCTTTAATTCGCAACACTTGGTTAACATCGCTAATTACCCCTTTTGTGAAATACCTCCTCCTTCACCGTTTGGAGTTCATATTTCTGGAATGCTCGTTCCGCGCGGAAATCAGCCGGTGCTCTCGAGGAACGTCGAGAATTCGCGGGAAGTCGTCGTCGTCGTAAACTGGAAAGTTTCATTTATCTCGGCACTCCATACGTTTTGCCGGAAAACTTATTGGACGGTTCCTCGCCCTTCACGTCCCCCCTCCATCCTCACACCAAACTCCACCGCGAAATTTATTCCACCGCCTCGGAAAAGGTGAAAGAAGAAGGTGATATATTGGTAGATTACGTATGGAATGTCTTTATCAGTGATTTAATTCTTTACATAAAGAGTGCTGACTAATATTTTCTTTAACTAGCAAAAATTTAATGTGTGCTTCGTGGAATAATCCATTACGGTCATGAAGTAAATGCCTCGAATTTGTCGAATCAAATCAAATCAAATATTCTTTGTCATTAAAAATTACATACAAATTAAAAGTGTCAGGTTTTGAATATTAATTCTATTTAATTACTAATTCTAAACTAATAAGTGGTTGATATTACAAATTTGGATTTTCAATAAGTGCTTCTTCGTCAATTAGTTCACTAAATATAGTACAATCAAGAATGATCAAAATATAACTATCATCTCTTTAAAACAAATTGCAGTTTTAATCAAAACCGTTTACCGCTTTCAAAAGCAATCAGTGTTCGAACGACAACGAATGGTAATAAGCAGTAATTAATATTGTCGAAACGAACGTGTTGGAACAATGGGATGATGATGAATTGGCTGGACGATGTTAATCAAGATTAATCGACGCGATAAAACGATACGGCGAAACGGGCGTAATTGCGTAATAATGTGTATTACTTGGTGGTGGTGATGGTGGAATTGCTGACCACTGCTCGATCAATCATGACACCTTTTTTTTTTTTTGTTTCGCCGGACATTCTGAATCCGAGCGGAACGGCCACTGCACGTAAAACATTTAGATTGCCTCACGAAAATTAATTACATCCTCTTCACGTCACAATCGTTTGAAAGTAATTATACGTACTGTAAAAGATAATATCAAATTAAAGTTAACGTCTAGAGTGTTTTAGACAGGGGGAAAAGATTGGGAAAGTCAATCAGATCTTGCCCATCATAACTCAATGATTCAAACCCCGAGAAGCACAACCACTTTTCTACGACACAAGACGGAGGAACTTCATCCCAATCTAGACGAAGTGTCCATAAGTGTGGCGAAGAACGACAATGGAGGAATTAATACTAAAGGATCAAAGATACGAGCGACATCCGATAAAAATAGTTCGTTTAGTGCAAAACCTATCTACAAGATTTACTGTAAAGAAAAAACAATCTATACTTTGTTGCCAATGAAGACCCATAATTTTGGCAAAGGGATTTTAAACGCTGATAATGCATCTGACTTATCTGCGGCATCAGTAAGTAGGACACTTACGTAATTCAAAGTCTCTAAAAAATAAGTAATTCCCTTGACTAGAAAACTTCTGCTTCTGGCAGGGATGAACATCCCGAGACAAAATCATCTACATAGATGTCTGAGGATACGAAACAAGAAGCCGGAGGATATGTTGATAGCTTGATTCTTGCTGATTCAAGGATCGTACGAATAGCTAAGTATGAAGCCGATGAAATGCAATAAGTAATAATAATCTTCAATTGATCGGACTCTAACTATTTAAGAGAAGAAAAACGTATTTGCGATGATCGTCATGGACCAATATTTGTCTGTACATATGTTTGATGTCAGCCGTAAATACGACAGCGTGACATCGGAATTTCAGAAGAATCGAAAAAATGTCATTTTGTAGTTTGGGACTTATTAATAGATTACCATTCAATGAGTGACCTCCAAGCACTCAAACAACACTAAGTTTAATTATTTATCAGGCTTCATTACGAAGTGATGTGGAATGTAATAGCCATCTGAAATTAAAGTCGGTGGTACAGAGATTTTCTCCATATGACCTCCCTCCAAAAAATCTTTCATAAAACCAGAGCGCAAGCATTTCACAATTTTGAGATAATCGACGCTCTAGAGAAGCAAATCTTTTTACTGCAAATTCATAGGATCATGAAAACGACAGATTAAACAATAAGGGCACGACAAAGCGAGAAAATACACTATCAAAGATTTGTTCAGCTTGATTACCTTCGAAGGGACTTGTTCCAATTCCCAGAATTTTCTCAAATCAAAGCCAAGTGTAGTGCATAAAGAATTCACCTGGTTTTGAGACTGAATCCTTACTTTACCCAACAAAATCCAGCAAAAAAAGTGTTTAATGCTGCTGTAGTCATATCACTTGCCTGTAATTGACAATCTATTAAAATAGAAGAAAATACCTAAGCTCCTAAGAGCAAATCAATATCGCTGGTAGTACCATAACCAAGATCAGCTAATTATAAATTAACTAAATGTTTACAGCAACTATTTTGATGAACGACCGAAGACATCAGCACAAATCTTTGAAAGAATAATGCATTAGTACAGTACCGTTCACTCAAAATGTCGTGAGTTTGCCTCGATCATACGAGAAGAAAATGATAACTTCAAATAAAACAATCCGACGAAGTACTAATTACAAGAGTAGTAGTACTGCAGCAGGGAAACATAATGTAGGTTTTATAAGAAGCCACATCCACTTGGACATTGTAGACTGTAAAATGTTGCTGATATTTAGCTACGTAAAGGAAACAATAGATTATGTATCAACTGTTTAGAACCAGGACATTTTGTAATGCGATGTAGGCAGCAAATATTATTTTTAAAAACATCATCGCGAGAAGAAGGAAGTCATAAGGGCTGGCCATCAACAGCAACCTTGAAGGGTGTAGAAAGTGGAAGTTGCTCACGGGAGGGAAATATCACTATCTACTTTATCTACGCCGATTCCAGTGGTGAAAGGCACGACTGGAAACACTTATATTTCGACTTTGCAGACTAAGGCAATAAATAAACCTCCCGTTTTGTTAACTACGGTATAGTTGTTCGTATTTGATTGTCGATGTATGACAGTTAAAGGGTTAGTTCTTGATAGTGGCAGCGAAGGCACATTTATAACGAAGTCTTTGATAATGAAAAGTAACAAAAGTCCGTTACGTTGTAGAAACTAAAATGAAGTCTTTGGTTAATCGTTTTGGATTACCGTCACGAAGCATATGCGCACCTTTAATTGGTATTGTTAGAACGGAATTTGGAATTGTTAGAGAAGCCGTTCACTTGGTAATAGGATCTTGGAAACGGATGCATTAGTTATAGATTCGATTGTATTAATGTAAAAGTTAAAAATTGTCTTCATCTTCGTGATATTAAGTTAGCAGATCCAGAAAATGTCGCTTCGAAACCAATTGACATTTTATTATGTATTCAATGGTATGCCTCAGTTGTAATTGGATTGCCTATTCCAGGGCCAATGGGGACACCAAGTGCGGTGAATACAATTTGGAGATTTTGCTTGATTTGAAACATAAAATCAGATCAAATGAAGATCTAATCTATTTGCATATTCGGTGAAGAACGCATCGATAGTATGTAGTTATGAACCGTCTAGTCAATCTGAGCTGAGTTTGGAAGATAAACACTTGTAGAAGTTGTATACTATTAGTATTGCCTTTAAATCCTTCGGTAGCCTCCTTAGGAGAAAGTCGTTCTTAAGCGTTAAGAAGGTTTCGATTGTTGGAGCGTCATCTCTTTAAACACCCAAAGTCGATGTCGTTGTATAGGGAATTTATAAATGATTATTTGGAATAGGGACACATAGTTATTAAGGTAGATAAACCAAATGAAGTAGAAAGGACATTTTATATCCCACATCACCCCATCTATCGGGATGGGGAAACGTTTTCAAAATTTCGAGTGGTTCTCCGATGGTTTCACAAAATGGAATTTCGTTGAACCTAACATTATTGAGAGAATAGAAATTACATCTAGATATTGTTGATATAATTCTTCAGTTAGGTCTTCGTGAAGACGTACTCATTACTGATATTCGTCAGATGTATAAAGGTTTCACCGAAGCATTCTGACTTTCAGATAATATTGTGTCGAAGGTAACGAGAGGAAGAACTTTAGGAATACCAACTCACGACCGTGACTAATGGAGTAAAGTCATCACACTTTTTGGCGATAAGGACCTTACATCAATTAGTGGCTGGTGAAGGCGCTAAATTTCCATTCGCATCGAAAGTTTTGCTCTCCACCACTTATATAGATCACATCACTGCAAGAAGAGTCGAAGATGCTTTATTACTCCAAAAACAATTAATTTAATTCTTATCTTGTAAAGGTTTCAAATTGAAGAAGTGGATGAGCAATAAGCAGGAGGTACTTCAAACCATTCCATCAGAATATTGTGCCACTGATGGATACATATTTCAATTCCAAGATGATACGGATCTGTCCACTAAGATTCTCGGTGTGATGTGGTGGATTTTCCTATAGAGTTCATTCGAAAGACGGAAATTATCACTAAACGGAGTTTTTTGTTCGAGATAGCTAGGTATGTATGATTATATTAGTCTTGAGGTCGCGGATGTAGTATATTGTAGGATTATTCAATCAGATTGAGAAGTCATCATTAGACTACTGCTGGCGAAGTCCAAAGTGGCACCACTTAAACGAGTGACAAGGTTGGAATTGTGTGGTTTAGTTCTAATTTCAAAATTGGTTCGTCATGTGGTGGAATTGTTAGAAAAGGAATGTTTGATTTCTAGAGTTGAGATTTGGACAGACTCTATGGTTACGTTAAGATGGGTTCAAACATCGCCTCATCGCTGGACAACGTATTTGGCAAAACGAGTTCAAGAGCATATATCTCTACGTCAGATAAGACACGTACCCTCGTTGTCAAATCCAGCAAATTAAGCCTCACGAGGTTTGGAATCATTAGAATTATATTAATTTAAAAATTGGTTTAATTGACCAAATTGTTTAACTGTGGAAGAAGAGCACTGGCCACCGGTCGTAAGCACCAAATAAGAAATCACTGATAATCTCCACCTTCAAGATTCATTAGGAGTGACCGTTTTAGAACGGCAGGTGTGGCGTCCAGTGTTAGAAAAATATACTTTGTTTCACAGTTGCGACGAATAACAGCGTATGTTTTAAGATACGGTTTTAATTTACATAATAAATTGGTTTTTGTCGTCAGTTGAACTGGTGCAAATAGATGCGTTTCGAGAAGATACGCTGGAATTGCAAAATGGTCATCTTGCTAGCCCTAGACTCAGAAAATGAAACCCCTTTTTGGATTCGGCTGGGTTGTTAAGAGTCGGAGGAAGAATTCGATACGCAAATTTGTCAATTAACCACTTGCGCTATAAAGATGTGTCACACACGTCAATGTTACCGTATGTTATATTATTAATCGTAGCGCAAGTGGTTAAAAGCATCCTATTACATCGTCAGCATCGATTTACAGAGTTAGTAATCGATCATTACCATAATATGTACCTACACCCAGGTTCTTTGAATCTTCATTGTCTGATTCAGTCACAATTTTGGATATTAGGAGGTAGAAATGCAATACTCCGTCGTAGGATTGTTTGGCTTCAGCTACAGTTAAGCATTTGAAGACATTTCGAGTGTCCGGCGTCAATTATGGGGGACCGTTTGAACTAAAAACAAGTCGAAGAAGAAACTTGAAATTACGAGAGCTTATATGTGTTTATTCGTATGCTTTAGTACACGAGCTACGCATATCGAATTCGTTTCTGAATTAAGTGCCGACGGATTTTCGGCAGCGTTGAGACGCTTTGTGGCACATCGGGGATCAATACAGAAAATGTTCACTGATTGTGGGTACACATTGGTGTTAGGAAAAAACTGACAGAATTCTTCGAAGGTCGATGAAAAATGCGCACAAGAGCTGGACGAAAGACCAATAAAGTGGACGTTAAATGCTCCTTGTGGAAGCGGGGATTAAGTCGGGAAGAGGTTGATATCTAGAGTAATTGGTGATCAGAGGTTGACCTATGAAGGCTGTATACTGTTGTGGTATAAGTTGAATCTTGAGTAGAATAAGGCGAATCCTAATATTCAGCCAGGAAAAATGGTGTTGATAGTTGAGGCAAATCTACCACCCTTGAAGTGGAGACTTGTTCCACTGGGTCCATCCAGGGCAGGTTGGAATCATTAGAGTGGTTGAAGTACGCACAGCTAAAGAAATTCTGGTTAGGCCGACCTAGAAGCTGTGTGCCCTTCCTTATATATAATTAGTTAGATATATTCTTGCTATGTATATTTAGGATATTAGTGGATTGGAAAAGATTGTTTTGTTTAGTTTATAAGTTATTGGTATATTATTTGACCTTTATTTTTCCGTGCGTGTATAAGTAGTTATCTCGTGCTTCTTTCTAGCTAGCTCTGGTGTTCTGAGCTAACTGTTAATCCAACATCAGCGCCGCCACGTGAAGGCGATAGTACGGTCTCTTGATACCTAAGTACCCTGCTGCTCGAGGTAGACCTTACTATATTTGGGCCCAACAGAGCCACTAAAGTTTTCTAGTGGCCAACATCTACATCTACCTGGATATCTCGCATCAAAAGCACATTGAAGGAAGTGGAGAATTTTTAAGGCTTACGTTAACCAGCACAAGAGTCATCGTTGACAATGAAGCCTACGAAACATTATTTCTATTAATCAATAATATTGCCATGAGCCGAGCCAGTTACCTAACCACTTGGGAAACACTGGAAAGGCGTTATATCAATCAACGCCGCTCAACTGATAGATAAATTAGTGGATCAATCACATTTCAACAGAACTCAAACAAACTGTAGGATGTAAGCAAAGAATGTCTGCAAATCCTGTCCAACTTGGGGATCAGATACTTGAAAGAAACCAACAGAATCTTCGACCAATCATGAATTGCCAAAGCTGAAGAAAATCTTCGAATTTCTGGAAAAGAGGTTTCTCTCAATGCAAGAAAACCGTCACGCATACAGAATTACGCAAAAACGTGTGTCATGTGTGGAAATCACCAACATGAATGTGGGCAAGAGATTCCCACATTCGTCTCTAAGACTTCACACGAAAGAAATCGAATCGTGAAAGAAGAGAGAGTATGTAAAAATGATCTGTCACACTCTAATTCTATGCACACCATATAGCAACCTTAAATAAATAAACACAGTCAAACATTTTAATTGTTAATTAATAATCATAATCATCCGCATATAAAAGATGTTGACAGGTCAATGTTGTGGAAAGGTCGTTGATATGTATATTGTACAACAAGGGGCCGAAAATTGTGCCCTGTGGAACACCTGATGTGGAGAAATAAGAACTGGATTTACAATTATTACAAGTGACATATAATTCACGTTTACATAAATAAGATGTCATTAGAGAGGATGGGGATTTACAGTAACCATCCTAGCAATCAAAAGGTTATGAACAACTTTGTCGAAAGCTTTCGACATATCCGTGTCGTATACACAATTTGAGTCAAGAATTTCAGCAATATCATGAGTATAGCGCATAGATTAGATACTGTCAAGCGATTAGGAATAAAGCCATGCTGTTTATTAGAGAGATACGGTTTAATATGATTGTAAAAGGCTGAAAGATAGCCTTTTGACAAATTAATACATTAACACCTCATTCATTATTCATTATTCACTATTCCAATGTAAATATGTACAAAATTTGTCAATAAATATATGTTACTACTATGATTGTAAATTTGGTCATATAGCATACCCTCAAAGACGTAGTAAAACTGCTATAGGTCGATAGTTACTAATGTGAAAATTGATACTCGATTTAGGTATAGGAATGACTGATGTTATTTTCAAAAATAGAAGATTCAATTGATAAGTTGAAAATAATTGAAAGCGGATAGCAAAGAATAGGAGCACAATCTTTCAAAAGAAATACAAGTATATTGTCATCAACAGAAGAATATCTTGAGAAAGGGAAAAACTACGTATATATAGCTGAAATTAGTTAACGGACAATTAGATGGGGAACCATAAAACCATGGAGTATAAAAGAAAGCAATTAATATCTTACGGAGTAGGGGAGGGAATCCCCAGTTCCCGTTCCCCAACTGCAAATAAACAAAAGATAATTCTGAACGTTAAGTCCAGAAGAAAACAAGAAGAGGAGAAGTGAAGAGCAGAGGAGGAACTGTCGAGTGTTTTCGAAAGAAGGAAAATCATTAGCAGATCACCACCGATAAGATATAGGTCTATATCGGTGGGCGAGGGGGGAAATGGGAAATAGACAGGTACCATAAAAGAAGACTTCAAAAGGAAAACAAGGGATACATCTTTCGATAAGGAGAAAACCAATCCCATTAAAAGAAAGGAAGAATCGTGCAGGCAAATGGAGAAAATATAGGACTCGAGAATGGAAAAAGCATGAACTCAAATGCGAAGAGAATTAGAATCGTTAGGAGAAACCCAAAAAAATGCAAATTGATAAAGAAAATAGAAATAACATGTACATTTTTATTTTCTTTATCAATTTGCATTTTTTGGGGTTTCTCCTAAGTATTCTAATTCTCTTCGCGTTTGATTTAATGCTTTTTTCACTCTCGGGTCCTATACTTTCCCATGAAAGTAGCGAT
Organism: Ontholestes murinus; assembly: GCA_963969525.1. NCBI lineage: Eukaryota > Metazoa > Arthropoda > Insecta > Coleoptera > Staphylinidae > Ontholestes > Ontholestes murinus. The sequence continues at coordinate 4,698,816 of OZ018394.1, read as the reverse complement.
GTACTCAATGGAAAAAGGGATTAAAAAAGGAGGCGAACAATTGCATCACTGGAAGCTGCGATGGAGGCTAGAGAAAAATACATCATAGCACAGGTGGAAATTTTAAAACAAAGAGTTGACCAGGTCGAACAGGACGTTTCCTTTAAATACGAGTCCGAAAGGCAAAAAGAGATGAAACTAGAGTTGAGTCTAAGGATTCAAATCAAGAAACTCGACAAATATATTAGAAACATGGGAGAGGCACAAGAAACAATCAACCAAAAAATGAGATGTGAAAAAATATAGGATTTTAAGAAACTAGTAAAAAATGGGAGGATTCATATTATGTGCGAACCCGCATAGTAAAATAATAATAATAATATAATATATCTTTAGTTTCAGAATGTACATAATACAAAAAGGAAATTGGCGTCAGTGGTCTTAAAAGAGGATATAATGCAAAACAGAAAGAGTGGAGTACAAATACTGGTGGCTTCATCCAGACGACCAGAAAATGAAAACAGGAAAGAGTAAGGAATACCTCAGAAGATATCCTCAGCTGAAAGAATCCGAAATAACAAACGGAAGTAGAATAGATGGCAGAGAAAGGACAATAGAAAAAATTATAATAGGATCGTATCTAAACGGAAAACTGAAAGAGCAAGAAATAGTTTATTTTTTTATTAATACTTTGGTATTCTTATATACATAATATTCCGAAAAGTTAATTACAAAACTTAAAAAAGAACGTACGTACTAATAATGTAGGTTATAAGAATCCTGGGCGGAATTCACACTCTTTCAAACCCTGCCTTTTTTTCAAGTAATTGGACATTCCTTTACACTTTTTGCGATGCTAGACACTTTTTCTTATTTTATAATAAGTTTCATTTTAGAACCAATCGTTCTCTATATTATGTCAACACGACAGCTATTTAGTTGGCGACAACTGACAGAAAAAATGCTAAAAGTTAAAAATAAAATTCTTGAATTTTGGAGGCGTTTACTTCGTGGTACATTTTCAATTTTTAATAAAGAAAGTTAAGTGTATTCTTTATTAAAAATAAAATTGCTATGAGCAAACAGGAAAAAGATTTCAGGAAAAATCTACTTCAATATATGAACATACAATAACCAAAATAAGAGCAAACAGATAGACAGTCCTTGGAGATGCAGCCAGTAGATACCGGAGAAGAATGTAAAGAAGAAGATTGGTCACAACAAAAACTGAGAACTGGAGGAGAAACAATAACAGTAACTCCAACGACAGGGAAAACCTATACAAAAGTGGCACGGAGTATAAAATAAATAAATAAAATAGATCCAGAGAAAATAGGAATACAAATTTAAAAAAACTCAAAAAGACTATAAATGGAAATATACAAATGACAGTCTTAAATAAGGAATATGGAGGAAGTGAGAAGTTGAAAGAAGCATTCAAACAATCGGTCATTGAGGACATTGACGAAAGCACAATAGAAGAAGAAATGGTCGAAACCCTGGAAAAGGTCACAAAAATATAAAGGAAAGACATGACTATTAACACACAAAACACAAACAAAGCAAACAGGGAAGAATTAGGATATGTGGACCAAAAAGAAATTTCCGAAAAGAGAAAGGAGTATTAAAACCAAGAGAAAAATTCAAAGAAAAAGGAAAAGACAACCAGAATCAGATGTCTAGTTTAGAAAATGAATATCGAAACCAAAAAAATGATAAGAAAAGGGAACGAGTTCAACAAAAAAAAAAAATGGAAAAAGGCGTATGGGAAAAAGTCAGAAAAAAACCCTTCGGATATGTAGGGAAAAAAGGCGTGGGGGAAAATGAAAAATTTGAAATCATCAAATTCGTAGTATAGTTCGAGCCTGAGGCAGTGCTGAAAGTAATGAACGAAGCATTAAAAGAAGGAATTTTTCTAAAAATCTAGAAAAAGGGAAATTGTTAAAGAAACCAAACCCATGAGGATACCAACCAATATGCTTACTAAACACGATGGTTAAATTACTAGTACAATTAATTGTACAAAGACACAAACAGGAGCTGGAAGAAAAGACGAACTTGTCGAATAACCAGTACGACTTCAGGAAAGGGAAAAACACCATCCAACCATTAAAAGCAGTCCTGAAAATAGCAAGACAGAAAATGAATAAAACTCTAAAAACCATTGGCCTTTGTGCCCTGTTAACAGTCGACATCAATAACGCTTTTAACTGTGCACCATGGCAACTAATTGTAGATGATCTTCAAAGGAGAAAAATATCTACGTATTTGATAGAATTAATCAAGGGCTATCTCCAGGACAGATACATAATAGATGACGGGCGGGTAATGCAAGTGAATGCGGGTGTACCCCAGGGGTCAGTCCTCGGACCACATCTGTGAAATGTAATGTACGATGAAGTGTTGAGGTTTAAGGTACCAAATAGTATTAAACTAATTGCGTAAATAGAACGCTAGAAAAGATCAGAAAATAAATTAGAAAATGAGGCCCAGAAGACAGAGGCGATACTACTAATCGGAAAGAAGATAGTCAAATACAATAAGTTAGACTTTTAAATAAACAAAACCAACATAAAAATAGAGAAGTCCATAAGATATTTAGGCGTAGAGATCGAAGAAAATATAAATTTTAATAAACACATCGTGCACTAAAATTGACTGCACAACTGTCAATAATCTTGCCTTGCATTCTTCAGTGGCTTGTTTTCACGTAACGTAGTGTCATACCTACATATATCTTTTAGCGATTATTATAAATGGGAAAATCACAAACATGGTAAGTACGGTTTGTATTTACTAATTACCAATAAGTGTTGAAAAGTATTGAAATACTCTAAAGAATAGTATAAACCAGAAGAAACCACAAGTTTCCTTCAATACCGTTAGCCCGAGGTAGGGTCCAACCCAGAAATCACGAGGCGAGGAAGGAAGGAAGGACCACAAACAACAACAAAATATTAATAACAAATAATGTATATAGCCCTGTAATTTTGAACCAAATAAATACATTTAATTTAAAAGGAGCTACAGAAAGAAAAAATGGCTGGTTCTATGATTATATTTTTAAACAAAGCAGAAAATAAGGATTGTCAAGAAATTACTCAAACTGTCGAAGCGTCGACGTCGGCTTCTGGACCTATGGAAGAATCTGAAGAGTAAACAATTAGTTGCAGCCCAAGCCCTTCAGAAAGTGACTATGGAAGTGATAGAAGTGAAGGTACTTCTAAAGAACCTATAAGCGGTATCAATTTGACATGTAGTGATTACCAGGGTTTATGGCCTACTAGTATTAATAGTGATCTTGTTGATATTTTAGTTAAGGTTGATCCCTTACAGGTGCGTAACCACAGTTTTCCCGTTAATGACAATGGACAAATATTTAGTGACTCTTATTATTATAGAAAACTTTGTAATAGCGAAGAAATTAACAGAGAATGGCTTGTTTACACTATTTCAAAAGATTCCGTTTATTGTTTTTGTTGCAAAATGTTTGGTAAACACTGCAAGTAGTCTGTTGTTGTTCGGATTGGCAACATTTATCATTAACCTTGAAAAGACATGAAACCAGCGATTTCCACAATAAAAATGTGAAATCATGGGTGCAATTAAATAATATGGTCAAAACTATGACTACTGTCAATCAGATGCAACTGAGACTGTTCGAGTCAGAAAAACAGCATTGGTGTGAAAGAATAGACAAAGTGTTTGGTTTTCTTTGTAGTTCATTCAAGGAAGAATTGATGAAACATTGTAAAGATTTACATCTGAAACTCAAAGACGATTCAAGAAATGAAGCTGACATTAAAGGTATTGATTTGTACAATTAAATTAACGCCTTGAAGCTACATTTTGTAGGAAATCTTCCGATCCACATATAGTTTTGCAATATCTTAATATTAATAGCATTAAGAATATTCCTTACTCTACCAGTTACAGTTGCATCTGGAGAAAGATCTTTTTCTAAGTTAAAAATGATTAAGAACTATTTAAAGTCAACTATGCATCAACCAAGACTGAGTAATTTATCTATTATCATATTTCGATAGAATCTGAAATATTAGATAGTTTAGATACTAGACAAATAATAGCTGATTTCGCAAGTGTACAAGACCCTAATAAAAGGGAAAATTAGAAAAAAAAAGTGCAGGAATATTTTTTGAAAATAAAAGAAATTGCAACCGAAGGTGATATACAGGAAGAATCACGAATGCAGTATGTGATAGACGGTATATTTGACAATGTGAGTATAAAAAGAGTTCTATATGGTGCTAGGAACTTGAACGATTTTAAAGATAAGCTCAGAACCTACGACAAAATTAAGGGTAACAAGAAACAGAATCAGAATAGATTTCAAATTAATACAGGCAAGTTTCAAGACAGTGACAGGTCTACAGAAAAGGCAAATAGGATAGTAACATATTGTTTTAATTGTAGTGCCATTGGTCACAGATCTAAAGGGATGAAATGTTTCAGATGCAATACGTTTGAACTTTGTCTATTGTTGTTGATGTTCTGTTTTATTCAAAGCATTTAAATTATCTCTAATACTTTACAGATAATTATCTTTGGCAATTTCCGAACAGCGAAATACGAGACAAAATTTTTGATTGAATATGAATGTATAGCAACGAGAAAGGTTTTAGAGATAGTTAGAATCGACGATTTCCAAAATGAAAACCATAAAACATAAACTTCAATAAAATAAGATGAAGTTTTCGCCTACACTCTTTCATTGACTTTGATGCTCTGTTTTGTGGTCTTTTCAAAAGCGTTCAACCACCACTTTAATGATATCTAGTTTCAACAATTTTCAAGAAAAGAATTATAAGGAGGAGAAAACAACCTATTTTTTGGAAAGTTATCAATTGAAGGGATTGTTTTGTCTACACTCTATTAATAATGTTAGATCTTTTCATGGATAATAATAAAAGATAATGAATAACAAATTAGAAACACTTAACTAACGCACTTACTATGTTTTAACCACTAAAAAGTGGTTAAAACATAGTAAGTGCGTTAGTTAAGTGTTTATCATGAATTACCACGTAGTAACGGTCACCACAATCCTTATGAACAAATTAGAAATTAAACACTTGATTTTGTTTCCCCATTTTTATATTTCTCTGAATGACAAATACTATCAAAGGAATAATTATATCCTTGTAGGAAAATTATTTAAAAAAAAGTTAAATAATTGAATTCCAATTTCTTTAAAAAAGTTATTTACAAATTCAGCAATTTGCAATAAACCACCACCCACCCACCGTACATATAAATAATCCCTTCAATCACTATGACAATTTTGTTCACTATTTCTTTTGAGTTATATGAAGTAATAATCACTAATAAAACACGATTTGATTTCCTTTCTTCACTAATTCATTTTTAAACGTTAAATGTTCATTTCGGGCACCATGTGCTCATTTTCATTGAATGTACATTTAACGTTTAAAATAAATTAGTGAAGAAAGGAAATCAAATCGTGTTTTATTAGTGACAATTTTGTTGTCTTGAAAACTACATCAGTATTTTTGTTGATATTTTTAAGAAATTAAAACCAGTGTTTTTAGTTACGTTTTTTTTAAAAAAAAATAGGGTGGGTGGGTGGCCTGTATTCCACCCTCTAAAACGATGCTACAAACGAGGGTTTCTAATAAACACATTTGCTTAGAAGAAAAATGTAAGGAATAAAGTACAAAATTTCTTGTGGTTAAATATATAAGTATTAATACTTTGAGGTCTTTTCCAGGGATTGGAGGGAGGGATAGAGGCCGCCCACCCTACATATAAATATTTACTTCAGTCACTATCATAGTTTTGTTGCCTTGAAAACAACAGCAATATTTTGTTAATATTCTTGAGATATTAAAATCAGTGTTTTAACTTAAGTTTTTATGAAATATGTAGGGTGGGCGGGTGGCCTCTATCCCACCCTCCAATTCTTATGCTACAATCGAGGGTTTCTAATAAACTCATAGCATAGAACAAAAATGTAAGAAATAAAGTACAAAGCTTCTTGTGGTTAAATATATAATCATTAATACTTTGAGGTGTTTTATAAGGATTGGAGGGTTTGATAGAGGCCACCCACCCACCCTACATATAAATATTTACATCAGCCACTATCATTGTTTTGTTGTCTTGCAAACTACATCAGTGTTTCCGTTAATATTCTTGAGATATTAAAATCAGTCTTTTAACATAAGTTTTTATAAAAAATGTAGAGTGGGTGGGTGGTCTCTATCGTATTACAAACTAATTGGATCCCCATAACTCAAGTAATAGAATTTAATCTTGACAGGATTTGGTAAGAATTCTGTGAAATCTTCAGGCTACGCAGAAGAACACATGCAAATTGATGATGATAATTTCTAATTTAGATCTTATAATTGGAAATGAATTATTGGATCAAACGGAGTTGAAGATTTCAAAGGAGAGCATCACGATCAAGAAGATTAGAAGCGAAGAAGTTCAACTATTGAGAATTGAAGTAAACGATGTGGCAGAACTGAACATGGACAGGATGATACCTGACATTAATAAAACGGAAATTAACAAAATCATGGAAGAGTATAAGCCGAAGAAGTCGAAGACCATGGACGTATCCATGAAGATTATCCTTCAGCAAGAGGAAATAGTCCATTCAGCTCCCAGACGAGTACCATACGCCGAGAGAGATTGTTGACCAACAAGTGCAAGTAGATGGAGGAATAGTCGAATTTTAGAATACGCCAGTCCTGTAATCGTAGTTATGAAGACAGATACTATTATTAGAAGATGTGCTTGATACATTTCAAGACGCCAATCTGTTTACTTAAACTTGAGAAATGGATTTTTTCATGTGCTAGTTGAAGAATATAGACGAAAATACACAGCTTTCGTTACACATAATGACCAGTATTGGTTTACAAAAGTGCCATTTGGTTTCTGTAACTCGCAGCGGTATTCCAAAGGTATGTGAATACAGTATTTCAAGACCTAATTAGAAGAAAGATAGTTTCCATGTATATCAATAATTTCATTATTCCGGCCAAAAGTGAGAGTGAAGGGTTTTCACAATTGCAGTTAGTATTACAAATACCGAGTGAGCATGGATTAGAAATCAACTGAAAAAAGTGTCTATTCCTTCAGCAACGAGTACAATTCCTTGATCACATAATTAAAAGCAGTAAGGTGTATCCAGCAGAAGAGAAAACCAGAGCAATAAGAAAAATGTGAAACAAGTCCATAGTTTTTTGGGTTTAAAGGGATACCTTAGAAAATTCATTCCCCAGTACTTGAAACTAGCTAAACCATAAACAAATCTTCTAAAGAAAGAAGCAAGATTCAAATTTGAAAATGCAGAGACGTCAGCGTTTGAATCGTTAACAATTGACCCAGTAAATCACATTTATAAACCTGGTTTGGAGACAGAAATACATACGGACGAAAGTATAGCAATTTTGCTACAAATATACCCTAAGGACAATCAGTTCCACCCAGAACATTACATGTCATGAAGACTAAGAAAGTTCTTAAGTTATGAACTAGAAAAATTGTTTAGTAAATAGTAAATAAATTACTATTATTTTTAATTGATCCACTCAATATAAACTTTCTTTTTTTGGTATACCCTATATACCTCGAGTAGAGGAGATTACTCGCTATTAGACCGAATATTTAACGAATCGATAATAACGGTAAACAATTGCCTCTCTCGCTCACGTGATATCTGTGGCAATTGTGTTCGGTCTAGATTTACAATTGCGTTTATTAATAACCAGACACTGGCACATGTCACAGACTGGAAAATCAATAGTTTACTTACTGTGCGTGACACTAATTCCGTTTTACATGTTTCGCGGTCGCTAATTGCTGAAATGAACATGTGCACGCTATCGGGCTTGATTTGCGAACGTTTTAATACCAACGGCGAACATCGTTTGCTCAATTATTATTCTCACAAATGCAAATTGTAATTAACCTCAACGACTAAACCCACTGCCCGCTTTGTAATCATATCTTATTGTTAAAATCCGACTAGTTTCAAAGAAGTCTTTAGTTGGAACGACCATATGTTACTCTTTTACTTTGTTCGGAGTAATAAGACGAAAACTGGAATTCAATGAACTCGCATTAAATCCATCAGGGCGCGCTTTTTCCCATGTTCGATTCCACGGTCTAGTGTTTACTTTGAGTTGCGGATTTTCATTAGACATCCATCCACGATAAGGTAATCCGATTCAGAAGCATTGGAAACTTTTCTTTGCTCTCTCTCTCTGTGTGTGTGTGTGAGAGTGTATATAAAGTTTTGGGGTTGACTTGAGTAACTGTATTATCGTCTACGGAGGAACTTTCTTTTTATATTTGATTCTGTTATATTGATATAAATGGTTCAGTTAAAATTATTGCCTTATTTTAATTTCTCTTTACAAAGTACAAATAGAGAAACTGTACAAATTCACTTATCATTTCTTCTGCTTTACGACTTACTTCAATTTGTTCAAAATCCCAATTTGAATTTTGAAAAAATCGCATTATAAACCTCCATTGTCGCATTTTAAAATTATGCATTTTAAAAAGTGTTTTATAAATAGAAAAACAAAAGCTATCGACGTGAAACTGCACAAATTCACTCATCATTTCTTCTACTTTACGATTTCCTTCAATTTGTTCAAAATCCCATTACGAATTTTGAAAAAATCGCATTTTAAACCTCCACTGTCGCATTTTAAAATTATGCATTTTAAAAAGTGTTTTAAAAATACAAAAACAAAAGCTATCGACGTGAAACTGCACAAATCCACTCATCATTTCTTCTACTTTGCCATTTACTTCAATTTGTTCAAAATCCCATTCTGAATTTTGAAAAAAATCGCATTTTAAAAACTTTTTGAATAAAAATGAAATTAAAAAGTAAATTTTTTAAGTGAGTAAAAATTAAATGCATGATGGGTGGGCTGACTTTAAATCTAATTTAGTTAAGATTAGTTATTGAAAGTCATTTATATTTAAACTTAAAATTGGATTTTGTTTTATTTTTTATTACATAAAGGGTTTTATTGTTTTTAGCAGCAAAATCACCAACGATTAGCAATTAAAGTTATCATGTATATGTAGGGTGGGTGGGTGGCCTCTATCCCACCCTCCAATCAGTAAAACATAAGCGAGGGTTTTAATTAAAAGTTTTTAAACAAAAATATGGTATGTTTTTCTCGAAAACGAAAAAGGTTTACAGAAAAGGGCTATTCTTAACAATTTGCTCAATTTTGGATTCTTTACAATTGCTTGTTATATAAATTTCATGTAACTCCTAAAGTTTATCAGTAATAGGGTAAAAATGAAGAGGATAGTTTTCCTTCATTAAACCTAACCTAATAAAAAATTAGGTTAAGTTTAGTACGTCAACAAAGTGTGCGAAAAACAATAAAAAAATTGACATATAAAACATAACCTAACTTTATAATGTATTAAATTTTACACGGTAATTAATTGATGTTATAAATAAAATGTTAAATTCATTAACGTTTATTGTAATTGAATTAATTAAATTATCATATTGTAAATTTCCTCCCCCAGGGCCTGGACGTTGATGTCAAGGCCATCCGAATACATTTATGTTCTAATAATTCCATTATAATCAAACTACCCGTGGAAACAATGACAATCATTGAAGCCTTTGTCTGTTTGTTTGTCTGTTTAGATGAAAGGATGGTGGAGAACGTTTAAAACCGGTAAACAATTCGGGGGCGCATCGATTCGGAATGGACCGCCCTTAATTTGCACATTTATAACACTTCCACGGTATTAATGATAACGGCCAAATCGCTCGCACATATGTGCGTGAAATATAACAACCAACCGACTAACCGACAAAAAAAAACGTCACGTTCGTTACAACAATGTGCACTTTGAGACAAGCATAAATCACGAAACGAATTTGGGTTAATATATACGCTGAGGACGAGGAGAATGTTTGTTGTTGTTTATTTGTTAGGGCACATCCGATCGTTGTCCTTTTGAGCTAGTTGCAAACGTTTTAAGGTCCCTTACCTTTAGCCTATTAAGGTTGCCATCGCGCGCCGCGTTGTACACCACGCTCTTGTAATCCATTTTTGCGTTATTATTGTTATTATAAACGTATGTTCCCTGGGGGGCACACTGTGCACGTTCGTATATAATTTTTTCTTCTTAAATTTATTCACTCAACAAAATAAAAAACTGAAAAACCGAACGCGATACACCGATGGGGGCACAATTTACACCATCATAGCTCACAGCTACCGCTGCAGCTGATGGACAACTGCCGGGGACGTCGTCGTTCGGACTCGGCGATCGGATAGACGACTGCCGTTTGTGGGGATTCTAGTTGGAGTAGGGAATGCAGGTTACTGTATTCCCCGTTGACGTTAGTGATCGCGTGTTTGTCTCAAAGATGGCGCTAGCTGTACAGGTGCGATTAATTTTAAATTAAAAACATTTAATTATTACTAAAATAAATATTATATATGTATATTATGTGTAGGTATTGATTAACATAATTAAACATTAATTTAAAAATGAATTATTGTAGTAGTTACAATCGAGTGTTAACAATAAAAAGATTGCTATGGTTGTTTTGTTTTGTTAATGTTTTGCGACTGACATTAATAGGTGTGAATATTTTTAAATCCTGCTTTCTTCACCTCCAACTCGTTTATCTGTTTATCTTCAATGCACGATGGCGAAGAAATAACGACCACAATCAATTTCGCAAGTAAGTCCAAGAAAAATTCAAATAATAATAATAATAAGTTCAAAATAATTATAAGTTTCGGTGCACGAAGTTCAAGCTTTTAATTTAACATCATGAATCAGTATAAGTTTATTTACTATACTATTTAGCATTATTCTAATGAATTACTTTTTATCTTGAGCTATTGGTTTGGACACAACATTGTACACAAAATAAAAACGGTACAAGAATTCGAACACAAACGGTAATGCAATTACGACGTGATAAATTATTATCGCGGCGCTTCTGATTGACTTACTGAAAAGGAACAAGAAACCCAGCCAACGAATTCACTGGACTGAAGAACAGAAAAGCATTCAATAAATAATAGCAGCGAAAGCAGAACCCAACGCAAACGGCCACAACAAATGCATCAGGTACTGAAATAGAAGGCGTGATTCATCTGGAACAAGGAAAATGAGGATAGCGTTAATTTCATCACGTAAGCTGTCATTACAAAAAAAAAAACAAAAGACGTAATGTATAGGTGAGAAAACTTCAAACAATTTATTCAACAATAAAAATGCCAGTATATTATATTTATCTATCATTAGAGGACAATTTTAGGCAGGTATCCCACACAAGAGGATTATAATGTAAACGCTGATACACTTGGAAAAATCAAACAGCTGATGACAAGATTAGACTACACAGTCCCAATTGTCTACCAGAAATCAGAAAAAAAAGAGGTAATAACAAAAAATACTACTTCATAATAGTTTATGATAATTTAAAATAATACAAATAACTTTTAAAATGATTATTGTTCCATTCTCTGTTACCAGAGGTGTTCACCAATGGCGGTACATATACAACTATTATTATTATCTCAAAAACCGTTTTTAGAATGTAATCAAAGGCCTTTTCAGAGTATAAATATTTTCTACGTTTCAGCAGGTTCAAACGACATGTCTTGGATAGACTCCACGACCATTGTAGCCTCAGCAAGGCTAATCAATCGTGGCTAGGTTCTTATAACCTCTATATGTATGGACCGCTTCACCCGACGAATGGAAGCCATCTTGATGACATCAATCGGATTCGACACAGTGGCGCAATTATTCCATACACACTGGATAGATTTAGGTAACATATTAGATCAAGGACGCATTATTATTGTTAAGTGGCAGCTAAACATTAACAGATGACAGGTGTTGATAAAAAAACATTCGACGGACAAACAGTTGAAAATTAACAGATGACTAATGAAAGTTTAAAATTGACAGATGACGGACGACCAATGACAGGTGACAGTTGAACATTATCAAACGATAAATGGCAAATTACTGATAACAAATGATCTTTAACCAATGATATTTATTTATTAACTTTACAAGATCTATTAAAAAATAAATACAAACATATTCATACAAAAAATTAAATCAATTTGTTGTGTAGGTCTTGAAGGTGAAGTTCACAGTTTCATGTATTCTTCCACTCGAGCCATTACTCTTGTGAGCTGGAGATGATGTATATCAGGCGGTTGACAGTTGAAAATTGATAACAAATGACAGGTGATAGAAAATACAACAGATAAAAGGTAATAATTAAAAATTATAATTTAATGGGCTATTGGGGACACATGTCAAATACAATACACATGATAAATGACATGTATGTTGAAAATTGTCAGATGACAGGTTGACAGTTGATAATTGATAGGTGACAGAAGTAAGTTTAAAATTAACAGATGACGGATGACAAATGACAGGTAACAGTTAAACATTGTCAAATGATTTATCATTTATCACTTGACAATGTTTAACTGTTACCTGTCATTTGTCAATTTTAAACTTTCTTCTGTCATCCGTTATTTTTATTTCACTGATACAAAATTACCAATGATTAATAACAAACTACAGATGGCAGATGACAAATGAGTTGTAGACAATGGTGATTTATATTATTCAATATTTTATTTAGGTTAAATACTTCTAATTTTATTCAGATCGCAAATGACAAAGGACAGATGATAGGTAACAGTTGAACATTGTCAGATGGCTAATGACAGATGATAATTGACAAGTGGTCGATGACACATAATACATGGCAGATTACAAATGACAGATGACAAATAACTGTCACATATTATTTGTCATCTGTCATTTGTAACCTGTCATTGATTTATATTATTCAGTATTATATTGAAGATTAATATTAATCTTTATTCAAAGGACAGATGACACTTAAAATTGACAAATGACGGATAATGATGAAAAACTGATAGATGTCAGGTAATATTTGAAAGTTGACAAGTGACAGGGACCAGATAGATGACAAATTAAAGATTTTAAATTATTAAAGGCAGATGAGAAATGATAGACGAAGAGTTAATTCTAACAGATGATAGATAACAAATGTCGAATGAAAAATTACAGACAACAGCTTAAATTGACATATGGCATATAAAAAATTCTAGATTGTATAATAAAAGATGACGCATGACAATGACAGAGAAGAAAATTGATAAATGACGGACGACAATTAACAGATAACTTACGAAAGTCGAAATTTGACAAAATAAAAACAAATGAATGACAGTTGACAGGCGGTGGATAATAGATATTTGTTGGCAGATGGCGTGTAACAGATGGTGAATCACACGACAGTTTGCACGTGTTAAAATTTTGATAGTTTCAATATTTTATTTAACAAATACCAGTTAAGATATTCGAAGTTTATATTTTTTTTTAGATGATAAACAAAATGTAATATATCAGAATTGATAGTGATAACAACGAGTAACAAATAATAATAATAATATTGATGACAGTTAGTAGCTGACATACGATAGTTAACAATTGGCAGTTGACGACGTATGTCAGTTGACTGTTGAGAGTTAAATGATAACAGTTGACATAAAACAGATGACAATTAACAACTGACATGTGACAGTTGACAGATTAAAGCTCATCTTTCAACTGTCATTAACACGTTAACGCCGGCGGGTACCACCGGTGGTACACGAGTTTTTACGCTTTTGGTACGCCACTGATTACTTCCATGATGACAATAAATAATTTTATCGCGCATCTAGAACTTCAGTCTCTTCCATAGCAACCATAACAACCATAGGCGTGCGAGCCAAATTTTGTCATTTTTAATGAATAATTGTAGGGTACAAAAACGCCGGCGTCAACGTGTTAAACGTATGTCAATTGACAATTAAGAGTTGAGAGATGACAGTTGACATAAAAATAGATGACAGTTGGGAACTACCAAGTGACAGTTAAAAATGGTAGTTGACAATTGAGAGTTGAAAGATGACAGTTGACATAAAACGGCTGGCAGTTAAGAGCTGATATGCGGCAGTTAATAAATGGAAGTCGTCGACATATCATGTCTGTTGATAATTGAGAGTTGAGAGATGACAGTTAACATAAAACAGATGACAGCTAAGAGCTGGTATGTGACAGTTAACAAATTGCACTTGACGACATATATCAGTTGACAATTAAGAGTTTAGAGATGACAGTTGACACAAAAATAGATGTCAGTTAAGAGTTGACACGTGTCAGTGAACAAATGGCTGTTGACGACGTATGTCGGTTGACAATTGAGAGTTGACATAAAACTGACGACAGTTAACAGCTGACAAGTGACAGTTAACAAATGACAGTTGAGAGTTGGCATATGTCAGTTGATAGATGACAGTTGACAGATAATTAAAGTTCATCTTTCAACTATGACATCTGACAGTTAACAAATGGCAATTGACGACGTATGTCAGTTGACAATTGATAGTTGAGAGATGACAGTTGACATAAAACACATGACAGTTAACAGCTGACATGTGGCAGTTAACAAATGACAGTTGACGACGTATGTCCGTTGACAATTGAGAGTTGAAAGATGATATTTGACATAACACTGACGAGAGTTAAAAGCTGATGTGACAGTTAACAAATTGCAATTGACGACTTATGTCTGTTGACAATTGAGAGTTGAAAGATGATAGTTGTCATAAAACGGATGACAGTTAAGAGCTGACATGTAACAGTTAACACATGGCAGTTGACGACATGTCAGTTGACAATTGAGAGTTGAGAGATGACAGTTGACAGCTGACATGTGATAATTAACAAATAGCAGTTGGCGACGAAATGTATCAGTTGACAATTAAGATTTGAGAGATGACTGTTGACATAAAAACAAATGGTAGTTAAGAGCTGACGTGTAAGAGTTAACAAATATCAGTTGACGTTGAATGTCAATTGACAATTGAGAGTTGAAAGATGACGATTAACAAAAAAAACGGATGATAATTAAGAGCTGACATGTGACAGTTAACAAATGGCAGTTGATGACATATGTCAGTTGACAATTGAGAGTTGAAATATGACAGTTGACATTAAACAGACCACAGTTAAGAACTGTCATGTAACAGTTAACAAATGGCAGTTAATAATAATAATAATAAAGTTTATTTAACACCGTTGCTATATAAAAATATAGTTATAAAATTCATTCAGCGTTGAAAGATGACAGTTGACGTAATTCAGATGACAGTTAAGAGCTGACATGTGACAATTAATAAATGGCAGTTGACGACATACGTCAGTTGAACGATGATAGTTGTTATAAAATAAATGACAGTTAAGAGCTGACATATATATATATATACAGTTAACAAATGGCAGTTGGTGACATATGTCAGTTGAACGATGGCAGTTGGCATAGAAACAGATGACAATTAAGAGCTGGCATATGACAGTTAATAAATGCCAGTTGACGACATATGTCAGTTCACAATTGAGAGTTGAAAGATGACGGTTGACATAAAACAGATGACAATTAATAGGTGACATGTGACATTTAACAAATGACTGTTGACGATATATAATATCAGTTGACAATTAAGAGCTGAAAGATGACAGTTGACATAAAACAGATGACACTTAAGAGCTGGTATGTGACAGTTAACAAATGTTGACGACATTACAATACTTAAAACGTAATCTGAAGAAGAGCAAATTGCAAAAGATTTATAAAAAATAACCTCAGCAGGAATTAATCTGCAAAACTCAAAGTCTATCCTACACTAACCTAATTTTGATGTTACACTAAATGGCCACATACATCAGTTGACAATTGAGAGTTGAGAGATAACAGTTGACATAAAAACAGATGACGGTTGAGAGCTGACATGTGACAATTAACAAATGGCAGTTGATGACATATACAGTTGACAATTAAAAGTTGAGAGATAACAGTTAACAATTGATAGATGACAGTTGATAAATGATTAAAGTTCAACTTTCAATTGTCACAGGACTATAATCTGTTAGGTGTTATTATTTTTTTTTCTCGAATAAAATATGCATGACATGTGGCAGATAATGTTTTTTTGTTGACAGATGGCAAATGGCATTCAACACTTGACTGACGACAAGAAGAAAAAAAAAGAAATGTTTTTTGTATTTTAAAGATTTCGACATTCATTTTAATAGTTTTAATTCCGACAGATTAAATGTCAGTTAGATGATTAATGAAACGCGATATGTTATAACTGATAGTGAAAGATGACAGATGTCAGATGGGATATAATAGTTGACAGTTGTTATATGACATTAAGGGATTGTTTATTTCTCGAACGAAAAAAATACAAATTAATGGCAGGTAACAGGTGGTGGACAATAGATTTTTGTTGACAGATACACATGACTTATTTTTATATTTTGACATTTTTGCCAGATGATAAACAAAAAGTGATATATTACAATTGATAATGAAAATAACGTGTTACAGATAATAATAATAATAATATTGTTGATGACAGTAAACAGCTGACATATGTCAGTTAACAAATGACAGTTGATAGTTGACGTATGTCAGTGGATAATTGAGAGTTGTGAGATGACAGTTGACATAAAGCAGATGGCAGTTAAAAGCTGACATATGTCAGATAACAAATGACAGTTAACAGTTGGCATATGTCAGTTGACAAATGACAGTTGATAGATGACAGTTGACACATGATTAAAGTTTATCTTCTAACTGTTATATGACATTAAACTTGTTATTTATTATTTTTTCTCGCGCAAAATATGGATTTTTGTTGAGAGATGACGAATGACATTTAAGATTTGACTAACGACAGACGACAATTAACAGAGACCATTATAGTTAGCATATGGCAGATAAAAAAATATTTGTTTTTCTTAATTTTCGATAAATTAAATTTTTTGTAATTTAAAGATTCACAACATTAATTTTAATAGTTTTAATGCTAATGGATTAGCTGTACGCGATAGGTTATAACTGATAGTAAAAGATGGCGGACGAGAGAAGGGATATGCCAGTTGGCAATTGATTGACGATTGATTTATGTATTTTTTTAATCTATCTAGTTCACATATTATTTATTTACAAATGTGTAAGAATGTCTAAACCTTATTCTATTATTTGTCTACGTTTATTATATACCATATTATTATTTTACTATTGTAATCAGTACTTGTATTTTATTGACTTGTGCAAAACTATCGTTAGATCACGAATAAATTGAATTGATATATGACAGATGACAAATGTACAATTAAGCGTTTATTGTTTCTCGAACAAAAATAGCAAATGAATGATAATTGACAGGTGATGGACAATAGGTTTTTGTTGACAGATGGCGCTTAACAAATGACGAATAATATGACACTTGACTGATGACATTTTTTGGATTGTTTGAATGTTTGAAGTTTTCATTTTTGCCAGATGATAAACAAGAGGTAATAATAATAATATAATAATAAAGTAACACATAAAAGTTATCAGCTGACATGTGACATTAAACATATGACAGTTGACATATGTCAGTTGAAAGATGACAGTTGATTAAAGTTTATTTATATATCAGTAATCTGTTATATGTTTTTTTTTTTTAATAAAAAATTAATAACAGTTGACAGGTAACAGATAATAGATTTTTGTTGACAGATGACATTTGACGAAAGATGACGACTGTCATTAGAATTGGGAGATGGCAGCTCGATTTGACACTTAAATGACGACAGATGACGACTGACATTAGAAGTTTTTGTTAACAGATGAAGATTAACAATTGACTGACGACGTATGACGACTGATATTACAATTTTTGTTGACAGATGATGAATAACACTTGACTGATGACAGTCGACAAATGATGTATTATAATATAATAATTGGTAGATGGCAGCTGGCAAATAAAAGGCATTTGTTTTTATTATCGATAAATTATGATGACAAATGGCAAATAACAGACGATAAATAATGGAAAACAATGGACAACTGATAGATAACAGTCGACTTATTATAAATGACAAGTACGTTGAAAATTGACAGACGACAAATAAAAGATATTAAATGATAGATATCAGAGGGTAAACTACAGATGATAGGTGAAAACTGACGAATGAATAATAAAAAATGACAGATAGTGAATGGTATGTTACGTTTAATTATTGTATTTTTTGAACATTTTTAATCAATATTTAAATTAGAAGTGCTATTGATAAATAAATAATAACAAATGGGTGATGTCAAATGACAGACGAAGGTTATTGTTATTTATCAAACTTGCTTTACAAATATAATTCAAAAAAGATTTAATGAAAATATACAAACAATATTGACAGGAAGCTGAAAGACGGAGTTCATTCTGAAGAATGTTCTTCTAATCTAACTTGTAGGTCCTTTCCTTCACTGCTCCATCTAATAAAGAAGGACATTTAGTAAATATTGTCACTTCGACATTTTGACAGTTAAAAATTAATACACGATAGACAAATATCAGATGAGACTTGACAGACAACAGCTAAAATTGGCAGGTTTGATAAAGCATAAAGATTGTTTTATTTTTTTATTAAGGTCTGTGAATCAAAAATAATAGGGAGTATAAAATAGACATAACGAAATTTATTCTAAAATGATGTTAACCTTCTTAATGAAAATAATTTAATTTAATTTTCATTTAAAAAATACTTCACGTAAACTCAAACCAACAATAGTGAAACTTTTTAATATTATATATTATACTATTTTAACATCATAGTAACAATAAAGATATGAGTTGAAGGTGATATTTAAATGTAAATATGTATTTTTTGTAATTAATTTGTCTCTGTATGTATATATAATTTAGATTTGGAAATGATTTAGAGCCACGTGTGATTGGTGTTTTCTATTTTTTTCAGTCTTGCTTTTGTTTGCTAGAGGTCGCCAGTTGGTTTGAATGTGAAGCACGGATCGAGTCAACGTGGACTTGAGGAGCGAACGTCGATTGTAAATGGGGCGGGGCGCCGGCCTAATCCGGCGTTTCGATTGGCGCCGGCAGCGGTGACGTTTCCAGCAAACAACCACGTGGTCGTGTCGGTCTCCCGCCGCCGCGGGTTGTGCAGATGAGCTAGGACTTGGATACCGTCGTGTGTATACGTGTGTGTATTGGTGAATCGGCGCGTCGTTTCTTCGCGTGTACAATGGATTGTGCGCGTTACAAGTGCGAATAGTCTCTCTCCGGCATTTTTCTCTCCTCAAATTTGAATCAGAATGCGCCGATCGCGAGTGCCGCTCATCGCCGTCCTCCTCCGCCACCGCACGTTTGGATTACTACTGCGTTTACAGTGAAAACGAAAAGAAAAAAAATAAGTAAATAATATTTAAAACAAAAAACGGCCGCCCTTAAGGAAACGGAAAACAGCAGACACACACGTTTTCCGACGAGCCGGTCAGTGCGTTGTTTCGTTTCGTTCCGTTCCATTCGTTAATACCTGGTGCCGTTTTGTTTTTCTTCGCTTCGCAGTTGTTTTTTCTTTTAGTTTTGTTTCGACCAGTGATAGTGTGATGTATTTACGGTGATACAAGTGAAGCAGCGTGGTTTGAACAAGCCAAGCCATGTACTCGACCCCTGCCAGGCACCCATCTGCCGCGGTAAGTGGTTGTTTAGGGTAACCCCCCCCCTCTTCCCTCCCCTCGTCCCACGCTATATATACCTAATGTCTCGTCACCTTACCGAATGAAAGGAACGAATGTTTCGACAGCGAAAAAATTTAACACGCTAATTCTCGGAATCTAGCGTGTGTGTGTGTGTGTGAGTGCATCGTGTGCATCTGTTTATGGTGCGACAAAGAAGCGCGCACGCGAAACCCGAAACGAAACCTTTTCGCTAGGTACATGTTGGAATGGGGAAAAAAAACGACTTCTAGGAATTGGGTCAAATCGGATTGAAAGTGATCGTTAAATCGAGTGCGTGGTTATTAATGCGGTATTTATGATGACACCGTGAGGTGCGTTTTTTTAAACACAGTACTTATATTTTGCTCCTTTTTTTTATTGACGAACACCGCGGCCAATTACTGGGTATAGATTATTAATTGTTTATTGTTTTCTGTTTACCAAACAAGCGAATGGCGGGCGCTTACGTAAAGTTCTTAATTGCTTGTTTTTAACTTGGTTTAGACATTTTCTTTAAAATCGGCAGAATTAATGTTGACATTCTTGAAACTAAGGAAAAAGTAGTTTGATTTTAGGTGAAGATAAACTTGAATGAATTTAAAAAAAGCACTAAAAACCTTTCTTTACAATTTTATTTAAATTCACAGATATATATTTTGGACACAAAGTGACCATTATCAATATGTTTAGTGCATTTTTTAATTATTTAAGGAAAAAGTGTTTGATTTAAGATTTCTTTGCAATCCTTTAGTTATTATGATATTATTTATTTATTGATAATCAAACGGGAAATTACAATAATTAATGTAAAATTAATATACAATACAATATAAGTATAAATTTCAATCACAAAGAAACCACATTACATCAATTACAAATTTGATTTGATAGATTTTTACAAAGAAACAACAAAAAATATGATGTTAACGTCAATTAACTAGAAAAAAAAGTTGTTACAAGGAAAATTGATATTCTTACAATTAAATAATCTTTTAGTAAAACTAGTGTTTATGTTTTACTGACTGGAGGGTAGGTTAGAGGCCACCCACCCACCCTACATATACATTGTTATTAATTACTCTCTTCCTTCTAATCACTAAAAGAAAATATAACAATGTTTGTGTGGATGGGTTTTTGTGAAAATTCAGGCAGTGTTTTGTATTAAAATCAAGTGTAAATGTAGGTTGGGTGAGTTCCTTCTGTACTACCCACCAACAATTATAAGATAAATGATGATTTTCTAAAAATTAAATTATGTTGACATTTACAACAAAATAAAAGGTATAAATATTATTGTAAGTAATCAGTAATCACTAGTAAAACGAGTGTTTATGTTTTGGGTGGGTTACAGGTCAACCACCCACCCTATATATTAAATTTCTCAAGAAGAAATTGTGAACAAGAAAGTGTTTACATAATGAAATGAACGCAATTATTAAGTTTTCATTCAGAAATATAAGCACGAGTTTCAACATTGATTATTGTATTAGAGTTCACCCACCCACCCTACATATAATGTTTTACTTTATCTGCAACAATTTTTAAAAATAACAAAAAATGTTTACAACTCTCCAATGTTGTATTTTCATACTTCAAAGACTTTTTTCTAAGTTTTCAACTGTTTCAAAAAGAATGTATTTTTCTTCGTGTTGAATTTTCATTGTTTTTGATTTTGTCTTAAATTACAATAGTTAAAAGCAAATTCAGTTGTTTAAATTTTCAACTGTTGTTAAATTAATTTGTTTTGTCGAACATTTCAATTGTTTCAAGTATTGTTTTGAGTCTTCAGCCGTTTTTTAAAACGAATTTCTAAAAAAAACGTTCGTGGAAACAGTTGAAATTAAAGAAAAATATTGAGAAAAGAATTAAAATTTAAAAAAACCATTGGTCGATGCCCAATGAAGAAGAAGAAGAGAGGCAGCATAATAATTGTTATGTCGTATTATTATTATGTATTACTATCTCCAATAAAGATTTTTACCTGTCTAAAACAAAAAAACAATTGAAATTTGCAAGAAAACCGGCCGAAACCTTTTGAAAATAAAAACGTAAAATAATTGAAATTATAATAAGAAAACAATTGAAAACATTTCAAAATTTTCTTATAAACGGTAGTAATAAAAAAAAACATTAAAAAATTACATTAAATTGATTTTTATTGTTTTTAACTGTTTTTTTTTAACAAACTTTAAGAATTTTTTTGAATAAGTTTTTAACTGTTTTTTAAAATTCAATTTCAAGTTTCAAAAAAAAAACTATTAACTTTCATTTGTTAAAACCTTTTATTTAAAAAAAACAATCGTTTTAAGTTTTCAACTGTTTTTTTTTTCTTTATTTCAATATTAAATTGTTCCTTATGTCATAAGTTTCAATTATTTAAATGAAATTTTATTTAATTTTTTAAATTTTCAACTGTTTTTATTTCTATTGTTTTTTTATTATTATTTTCGTTTGATTGACAGGAATTTTTCTTGGCTAATTTTAACTGTTTTATTTTGTCAAAAATTTCAATTGTTAAAAAAATGTTTTTACGTTTTCATCTGTTATTTAAAGCAAATATAAATTAAAAGAAAAAACAATTGAAAGTTTGTGAGCAATATAATTAAAAAAAACACCGAAACATTTTAAAATTGTCTTGAAGCAGTGAATCATTACAAAAATGAAAAAAAAAAAACAACGGTCGATTCAAATAGTTTAATGTTTAAAGAAAAAAAGAATTTTTACTTTCTCTGTGCGAAGATGTAATTAATTTTCAAGTATTCATTTCTTTTTTTTTTGTAAATTTCCTAAAACAAATTGTTTTTTTTTTTACTTTTCTTTACATCATTTTAAATGTTTGTAAAAATAGTTTTAACTCAACAATAAAATATTTTCATTTAATGTTTTAAGCTAAGTTTTTAATTTCTTTAAAAATTTTTCTTTTAGGAAATTTCGATTGGTCAAAGCAGATGTTATTTTTGAACCGTTTTTTCTTTTTCTTGGCATAATTCAATTATTTTTTAGTTAAAAATTAAAATGGTTCAAAACAAATTGATTTAATTTTTACTTATTTTATTTTGTCAAAATAATCAATTGTTTTATGTATTGAACTGTTTTTTTTAAGCTAATTTCAATTGTTTATGTCAAAAATATTCAATTTTTTCAACAGTTAAACTGTTTTTTTTTATAGCTAATTTCAATTGTTTTTTTGTAATAATTTTAAATTGTTAAAGCAAATTTTAATCGTTTAAGTTTTGAACTGTTTGGTTAGCATTTTTAATTTTGAAAATAATGGTAGAAAACAATTGAAACATTTCAAAATTGTCTAAAAACAGTGTTGAACAAAAAATGTAACTTTTATAAGTTATAAAAATAATCATTTATTAAAAATAAAAACATTTTGTTTCAATATTTTTAAATTTTTGGTGTTTTTTTCTTTAAAAAAATCAGTTGTTTTTTTATCACAATGCTTTAAAGCATTAAAAAAAAACTGTTTTCCAAGGCAAATTTTAATTCTTTTTTTCTCTGTCAAAAATTTCAATTGTTTTATTTTACAAAATTTTCAAATTTCAACAACTGTTTTTATCAAAAATTTTAATAGTTAAAAGCAAACTTTTAACTATTTTTTACTTAATGATGCAAATAGTAAATTTATTTTGAAAAGAAAACAATTGAGTTTGCAATAAAAATAATAGAATATATTTTTTTTACATAAATTAATTATACACGTACAAAAAATAACTTCAAAATTGTCTTAAATCAGTTAAAATTAAAAAAAAAATGAAATTTAGAAAAACGGAAACATTTAAAGTAACTACAATATATTGAAATTATAAAAAAAAATAAACATTTAAAAGTTTAATTTGGTTGATTGAGTTACTTGAAGATAATAATAACATTGATTAAAACACTTAGAACCTTTCAGAAAGGTTCTCAGTGTTTTAATCAAATTTAAAAGTTTATTTGTTAAAATTAATATTAATTTTTTTGTTTTGAATTTTCAATTGTTTTTTTTTGCTTGGCATATGTTTCTTTAATTTCAACTCTATTTTTATTAGAAATTTGTATTAATAAATGCTTGCAAACTCAAGAACAATACAATAATTGTACTAAAAGATTATTTAAACAATTAAAATGTTTAAACAAAATAAAGTAATTCACTTTTAGTTTGTTAAACCTTTCAATTGTTTAAATTATTTTTTTAATACGAACTTCTAATAAAAAATAGAGTTGAAACTAAAGAAAAGTGTTGACAAAACAGTTAAAATAACGAAAAAACAATTTAAATTTGGCTGAAAATGTGAAACATAAAATAATTGAAATTATATGAAGAAAACAATTGAAAACATTTTAAAATAATACGAAATCAATTTTGTTAAAAAAAAAAACAGAAACAAATTCAATAATTTTTGTAGTTTAAGGCCTAAACTAGAAACATTTTGTAGTTTTTTTTTTCAATTTCAATTTTTATTTAAAATAAACTATAAAGTTTAATTTGTTAAAAACTTAACAATTTAATATTTTCCAATTTAAAAAAAAATCTATCGATTTAATTCTTGAATATTGTCGGCGTTTACTTGGTGGTACATTTTGATTAAAATTAAATAAAACACTTTTAACTTTGTTTTACCACTATTGTGTATTTAATTTCAATTGATTTAAGGTTACAACACTTTTTACTTTGCAAATTTCAATTGTTCCTTTTGTCATTTGTTATTTGTTTAAATAATTGCAAAATGTCTTGTTTTTTTAATGTTTAGCTGTTTTTTCTTCTTAAATTTCAGTTGTGAACAAAGTCGTTGGAAGGAAAATTGGTTATTCTTACAATTAAATAATCTTTTAGTAAAACTAGTGTTTATGTTTTACTGATTGGAGGGTAGATTAGAGGCTACCTACCCACCCTACATATACATTGTAATTTGCCTACAAAAAAAATATATAACAATGTTTGTGTGTTGAGTCAGTGTTTTGAATTCAAATGTAAATGTAGGTTGGGTGGGCGACTTCTGTACTACCCATCAACAATTATTATTGTTAGCCTATAATATTATTAACTCTAATGAAATCTAAATTAATTGACTTGTGTAAACTGTTCAGAATATGCACCAATAAACCATTATTATTGTTATTATAAGATAAATGATGATTTTCTAAAAATTAAATTGAAGTTGAAGAGTATATTTCTTTATTATTCTTGTAATTAAGTTATCATTTAGTAAAATCAGTATTTATTTTTTGAATGTGTTATAATCCAATCACCCACCCTACATTTATGGTTATTCAGGAAGAAATTGTTATTAAACTAAGAAAGTGCTTACATAATGAACGCATACTTTATCACGATTTAGTTTTTATTTAATAATATATGCACTAGTTTTAAGATTGAAGGGTCTATTAGAGTTTACCCACCCACCCTAATGTTTTACTTTACTTTGACTGTTTTACTTCGTGATTCATTTTGAAATAATAAAAAAAAACGTTTAGTCTAATAATCTCTGCAAATGTAGGGTGTCCGTTATTCTTCAGTTTTGTTTTTTTTTTATTTCAAAACTTCAATTGTTTTTTTTTTACATTTTACATTGTTTTTCAACCAAATTTCAGTAATGCATTTTTCTTCTTGTTGAATTTAAATTGCCTTTTTTGTTAAAAATTACAGTTCGCCTTTTTAAATTTTCCCTTGTTTCAAGTATTGTCTTTGATTTTTTCAACCGGCTTTTAAAACAAATTTCTAATTAAAAGAAATACGTGGAAAATAAAAATCTGGAGAGAACAATTAAAATAAAAAAACATTTCAAATTTGGCAAGAAAAACGGCTGAAAACTTTGGAATATAATAACACTAAACATAAAATAATTGAAATTGTAACAAAACAATCGAATAGATTTCAAAATTTTCTTTAAAACGGTTGAAATAAAAAAAACAACCGAATTTGTTAAAAAAAAAACAAAAAATAACTGAATTTAAAGGATAGTTCTTAACTACTTTTTTTTACAAACTTCAACGATTATATTTTGTTTAGGTTTTCAACTGTTTTTCAATGTACATTTAAAATAAAGCATAAAAATCATTTGTTAAAAAAATAGAAAATTTTTAATTTTTTTTAGAAAAAGTAAATTGTTTCCTTTGCCATAAATTACAGTGGTTTAAATGCAATTTTATTACTTTTTAAATTTTCAACTGTTTCTTTATTTCTATTTAATTTCTATTGTTTTTATTATTATTATTGATTGACAGGAAATACTTTTTTTCTTGGTTAATTTTAATTGTTTTATTTTGTCAAAAATTAGTCAATGAATTCTTTATTCATTTGTTTTTTTTTTAGAAAATATAAATTAAAAGTAAAAAACAAACGAAACATTTTACAATTGTCTTGAAACAGTTAACATAAAAAATGAAATTTTCTGAGAAAAGAAAAACGGTTGATTCAAATAGTTTGATGTGTTTAAAATAAAAAAAGAAAATATTTAAAAAAACAGAAGAAAACAGTCTAAAACATTTTTACTTTCTCTGCCGGAAGATCTAGTTAATATTCAAGTATTCATTTGTTTTTCTTGGCAAATTTCCTAAAACAAATTAATTTTTTTTAAAGTTTTAAATGTTGTCAAATATTAAAAAAAGAAAGTTTTCAATTCATTTTTTCTTTTCGTCAATTGTTTTAAGCAAAGTTTTTAATTGTTTTTATGTTTTCTTGGAATATTCTTTGTTGGAAATTTCGATTCGTCATTTTTTTCAACTGGTTTTCTTTTTCTGGGCAAAATTCAATTTTTTTTTTAAATTACAATGGTTCAAAGCAAATACACTTTTTTGGCACATTTTAATAGTTATTGATCAAAATTTTCAATTTTCTTAAGTATTGAACTGTCTTTTTTTTAGCTAATTTGTCAAAAACCTTCATTTGTTTCAAGTGTTAAACTTATTAAAGCAATTTAATTGTTTTTTTTTAGTAATTTTAAAAACAATTGAAACATTTCAAAATTGTCTAAAAACCGTGTTTAGATGAAAAAAAAATGAAATTTTATTAAAAACTAAAATTGTAAAATTTATAAAATAATTGAAATTATCAATAAAAAGTAAACATTTGAAAGCATTGTTTGTGTTGTTGAAATTACGATTCACTTTTTTAAATTTTCAAAAAAAATTGCTTGGCATCTAAATTATTTTGTTTTGTCTAACATTTCAATTGTTTAAATTATTGTTCTTGAGTTTTCAATCATTTTTTAATACAAATTTCTAATAAAAAAATACAGTTACAAGACAACAAATGTTGACAAAACAATAAAAAATAAAAAAGCATTAAATCATTGAAATTATAATATAATATAATAGTAATAATAATATAATATAGTTTATTATATTGATAACATTTCAAAATGTTCTTAAAATAATATAAAATTGAGGGGAAACACTTTTTACTTAGCAAATTTCAATTGTTCCTTTTGTCATCTGTTATTTGTTTAAATAATTGAAAAATGTCTTCTTTTTACCGCGAAACGGAGAGAATCACTTTGCAGCAAATATCAGAGAGATTTACATGTCAAACTAATTGTTTAAATGGGAGATGCATTTTTTTCAGTCATGGCTATCTATTCAAAAACAAATTCGTATTTGTTTGAAATATAAATTCTTTTATATCTTGAAAAATATCACTTTTAGGTAAAGGTTACGCTTAATATTTTTTTGTAGGAAATTAGATGCAGAATAATATAAAATTTAAAAAAATATATGATTCCATTAAAAAAAAGAGTTACCACAATTTGAAATTTTAGAAAATGGCGGGTCTGATACAAAGGCAGGGTTATAAACAGTACTAATGACCAACAATAGGAAAAAAAAATTCTTAAATTTTAAGTAGAACATCAGAATAATTACATTCTTTTCAGAAAAACGTCAATAACTCGGAAATGCCATATCGAAATTAAAACCAAAAAAGGTTCAAGTTATAAAATATTATCCAAATTAGAAAATCAAAAAATATACAGGGTGTTCTATTTAAAAACATGTTTGCCTTTGTTATACCGCAAAATTGGGACACCCTGTATATTTGAAAATAATTTTACGGCATAGAGATTTTCAAATCAATAAATTTTTATACGAAACATTTTTTCTATCTCTCACGAGAAAGGCGCTAGGAAAGCCCAACGCACTGTTGCGGGACCCTGTATACAGGGTGTCCCAATTTCGATGCTCACTATTGGTATCTCTGTTATTAGAAGAGATAGAGCAACGTTTTTGCAGAAAACATAGCCCATAACAAATCCAAATAAATTTCAAATTTACCATAACTTTTTTCAATTTTAAGTTATTTTGAAAAAACAAAATTTGCCAATTTTAATTTTCCTCAGTAACTCGATAATGCCTAAAGCGACCGCTATTAAACCTTTACATTATTCAGACACTTTTTTAAGATAAATTTTATGGTGTAAAGAGAAACCCCCGATTTTAATTTTCGTCAGTAATTTGTTTCCAGTTTATTAGCGCTATCTTTTGTTTTTCTTATGGTGGCCATTTTGGATTTTCGGTTTATTAGATAGTGCCTATAAAGTGCGTTTCAACGATGCATAACATGCCCGAAAAGATTTTAGTTACAGGCAAAATATTAATAAAAACGTAAATTATTCTTAAATATGACAGTTGAAAGTGAAATTATAGAAATAAAAAGTACTTAAATGTCATATTCACTTAAAGAAATTGTTCAATACGACGACCATTCTGTTCCACACACTTTTGACATCTTGTTCTATAAGATTTACAAACTCTACGTAGTGTGTTTCCGTTTACTAATCATAAATTTCTGGTGGTTCAAAACACTTCGTTTTTAGTGGTACCCCATTATTAAAAGTCAATGGGGTCTAAGGTCAGGCCATTGCATTGGTCCATTATTTGAAATCACTCTTTCATTAATGTTTACTCTCAACAAATGTTGCACGTTACGAGTGTTATGGGCCGTGCAACCATCTTTCTGGAACCAGATGTTTTGCATGTCTTTGGGATTAATAATCAAACAAGGCATTATCTCATTTGTTAGTAGCTACAAATATTTGTTACCAGTTAAATTGCAATCAAAGATGAAAGTACCTATTAAGTGACTATCTAAGGCGAAAAGAATTCAAAAAACAAAATAAAAATATAAACAAAATACCAAATATGGATTTTTAGTAGACCAATAATGATAGTCATTCCTATTGAATACTCCACAATTGGTAAATCGTGTTTCATCTGTCCATAGTATATTCCTAGGAAAATTAGCGTCATCTTTGAATTTTTGCTAAACTGCAATCTTCAGTGATAGTCGTTATCACTTAAACCTTGTACATTTGTTGGTTTGTAAGGGTGATCCTAGTTTATCTTCAAGGTTCTGTGAAAAGTAGATTTTGAAATCCTTGTTTCTCAAGCTACACCACAACAAACTGATGTGCCGGAATTGATCGTAACGTTCTGCAAAATATTATTTCGACGTGTATCAGCATCATTAACTTTATAGAAATTGGGACACGGTGTATATACCGGACATTCTTTTAAACGTACATCAAAGTGGTGGATAACTTGCAAGTCTGTGCTCAACAAACATGGTGGTTGGAAAACCGATTCATTAGTGGATCGGTATATTGCCGACTATCAATAATATGTTTTGAAGCACTGACATCGTTTTTCTTGAGCACTTCTCTTGACCAATAGACTTTATTTGAGCGATTGTTAATTATGTAGTATCCAAGGCAAACAAATTTTTGTCAGCCAAATGTTCATGCAATATTGAATATATGCTGATCCCACTAATGCCCAAGAATGTCTCAACCTTTCGTCAAGTGACATGACGATCTTGCAATAAAAGTTAACGCACAGCATCAATATTTTTTTAGAACAACAACCGATTTTGGACGACCTTCACGAAATACATCACTATGCAAACAAACGGCCACGATTGAATTCCATACACCATCTGTATATAATGGTTTTTAATGGCGCTTCATTGCCAAAAGTCGAATTAAGTTTAACGTCGCACTGTTGTTGAGATAATCCATGTTGAAAAATACTACTTCTTGGCCAACATTAATTTTTGTGGTCACTGTAAATAACACAAATAGCGAATGGATATAAAATCATAAAAACGTTTCGAGTAACTCCACTGAGAAAAAATTGATATTGGTTGTCAGAGGGTAGACCATTCTCAAAATATAAAAGGCAAACCTCGTAAAATTTTTCGCTGCCAATGATGTAATCTATTAATTGGTTTATTGGATTTAAAATGAACGAGCACGTTTTATTTACATCACATCTTTTCGTCCAAATTTCGTGACTTCGTGCGCGTTTCAATAAACAAACTATGTACACACACACACACATATACAGACACATCGTGCGCTGTGTGGGCGATTCATCATCATAAATAAATAGCCGCGCAGTCGGTTAATTACGATTTGGAAAACGTTCATTAATAAATAGCATCAGCGGTCGACACATTTAGCGGCGGCGAAAAGAATGCCGCGCGGCCGTAATTAGCGGGGGCCCCGCCGGAATTCAGCCATTAACTTCGCTCGCAACTCGCGAGCGATCTAATCTCGACATTTGTTACTTTCCTGCCAACTAGATTTTTACCTCGCCAGCGCACGTTACGTTATGTTACTTACGCCAATTATTTATTATATTTGGATGCGACAACACAAACACATTTGAAAACTTTTAATTATTCATTCTTTAAATTAAATGATTAAAAAAAGCAACAATAAAATAATAATAATGTTTTCAACGTGTGTGTCTAGTGTGCCTGATTTTATTCCGATCAAGTTTCCGCCCCGTTTAATTAAATTTTAATTCAAAATTTTCGACGCGCGCCGTCTCTCATCAATCAATTAATTAAAATTAAATACAATAACAATGTATTTACGATATTAATTTCGTCATTATTGTGTTTTAATATCAATAATCACAAAATAAATATTAATTAACGACCCACTGAAATTTAATATAATTAATAAGTTTCAACATTAAATTATTATTTCCTCGTCAATAACATATACAGACCGGTTTCTACTTATTAGGGTCTTGTTGAAGACCTATTTAAAAATGTTACAACATTATTTTCAACGATAAAATACAGTCGTTTCAACAACGTATTCATTCAGCACACAACACTAATCTGTAGTGAATTAAATGATAACCATCTAATGACTAATCCATGTTTGAACATGGCATATTCATATTTTTTTACAGCAAATAATTTTACCCAAACGATGCACTGATAACGCGTATTTGTGTTTAATCAATAAAAAAAATTATATGACATTGATATAAAACAGTTTCATGTGAAATAATTATTCTCTTAAAACCTATGATGATGACGACACTTTTATCTAGAAAAGAAATAATAGATAATAATTAATTACCATAGGTTAAGAGTACGAGAATAATAATAATAATTTTTTATGTTTCTTTACATTTTGCAACTTTTAATTAAAATCCTGGCTTATGATTTACTGATTGGTGGATGGGATAGAGTGCACCCACCCACCTACATAAACATGATAACTGTAAATACTAACCGTTGATGATTTGCAAAAACAATAAAACCTTGAATGTAAGTAATAAAAAAATAAAGAGTAATCGAAATTTAAGTTTAAAGGTAAATGACCTTCAATAGCTAATCTTATCTAATTTAGAGTTAAAGCCTGCCTACCCATCATTCATAAAAATTTTACTAATTTACTCACTCAAAAATCTACCAGTAATTGATATTTATATGTATATGTAGGGTGGGTGGGTGGCCTCTATTCCACCGTCCAATCAGTAAAACATCATCAAAAATTAATTGAAAAATTTGTATGAATAAATCTCTAAAAATTGCAATTATTTTCTGTTTATTTATGTTTTACAAGTTTTAATTAAAACACTCGTTTATATTTTACTGATTGGATGGTGGGATAGAGACCACCCACCCACCCTACTTACAAAAAAAACTATTTTTTTTATAATATCATTTAATTTCTAGCGAATTTAAACCTATTTTCAATAATTTTTCTAAAACAAATTGCATTTTGTTATAATTTTTAACTATTTTATTGATATTTCATCCGGTTTTTCTTTGAGAATTGATTTGATTTGTTTGACATATGAAATTTTTGTATTTATTCTTAAAATCTAATATATTTTTAAGCAATGGTTATTTTGTTAAATTCTCTAAATTGCCTTTTCATTTTTCACTAAATTAAATTCATTCAATTTTAAGTTTTAGAATTTTTCTGTAGGTAACCCAGAATAATTGGAAGAAATCTATAAAATGGAAGAAAAAATGGTGAAAATTGCAGAAAATTCTAGCCATCATAAAAAAATAATTCTGAATTATAGAAATTTTGAAAAAAGTTGTAGCAAATTAAGAAAATCAATGTAAAGGTTTCTATAAAAACTTGAACATTCGAGAACACTTGAAGAAACTTCCCGTAATTTGAAAGAAAACATACTGAAAAATATTAAAGAAAATTGTAGATAAATATCCTTCTAGATAGAAGGAAGAAATGTTGTATGTTTTTATAAATTAAAAAAAATATGCTGGATAATTTTATAAAAGACAAAAGTTTTTTTAAATGGAAGTAAAAGAGTGAGTTTATGTTTATGTTTATTAATCTTTAGCTTTCATTCCAAAAAAATAAATACATGTGAATATACACAAATATAAAACAAAACGTACAAAAATTTTGACTGGATGAAGCTAGATTTTTAGCAATATTCACTATTTCTTGCTTCATTGTTTCGGAATTTTCTAGTATTTTTTTTCTAAATGACACGAATTTTCCAAAAGTTTCTCTTTCAAATTTCCAGAATTTGTTTAGAGGGTTCTAGAATTTTTAATTTTAATTTTATTGTATATTTGTAGCAACTTTTCTTTGCCTTATAAATTTCTAAATTATTAAGGTTTTAGTAGGTTAAAAAAAAATAAGAAATTGCTGGAACCTTTAAGAAAGTTCTAGGAATTTTTATAGATTTCTAGCTTTTTTTAAATTATTTCTTGATTTATTATTTCTGAATTTTCTATTATTTTTGTTCTAAGTGATTCAAATTTTCCAGAATTATGTTAGAGGGTGCCAGAATTTTTCAATTATAATTTATTGGAATTTTTCAGTAAACTTTCTTTGCCCAAGTAATTTCAAAAAAAAACATGTATCTTAATTTTCCAAAAATTTACAAATGAAATATCTAAAATGAAATGGACATTGCTGGAACCTTCAAGAAGGTTTTAGGAATATGGAATCTGTCTAAAATTTTAATAATATGAAATAAATATTAGTGAAAAATCTTAAGACAATTTGAATAAAATTGTAAGCAATTTGAAGTAAAAATTATTTGCTAGATTTCTAGCATGTTTTACTATTACTATTTTTTGATTTATTATTTAAATTTTCTTCTAAATGGCTCAAATTTTCCAGAAGTTTCTCTTCCATGCTTCCAGAATTATGTTAGGAGGGTTCTAGAATTTTTACAAATAAGACATTAATTGTGTATTTGCAGCAACTTTTCTTTGCCTTTATATATTTCAAAATTGTTAACGTTTTAGTAGTTTTGAAAACATATCTCTTTAAAATTTCTAGAATTTTGCAAATGAAATATTAAAATAAAAGAGGAACCTTTAAGAAAGTTCTAGAAGTTTTTACTATTTTTCGTTTTATTGTTTCGTCGTAATTTTCTAGAATTTTTAATATAAATGACTCGAATTTTAAAGAAGTTTCTCTTCCAAATTCCCAGAATTAGAAGGTTCTAGAATTTTTCAAATATGAGACTTTATTGGAAAATTTTAGCAACTTTGCCCTAGAAATTTCTAAATTAGGAGTTTAAATAAGAACCTCTTAAATTTCTAGAATTTTGCAAATAAAATTTCTAAAATAAAAGAGAAATTGTTGGAACCTTGGAAAGTTGATTTTTTTTTAATTTGAAAGAAAACACAGTGGAAATTTTTTTAGGAATGTTGAATTTTTTTAGGTTTTTAGTCATCTATATGACAAAAAAAATGGGGATTATTTAAAACTCAAAAGAAATTATTGAAATATTTCAGTAAGATAAAGCTATTATAAATCTGTAAAATGGAGGAAAAATACTTAAAAATCTCTATAATCTCTAATTGAAATAGAAACTTAAAGAAAAATAGTGGAATATTTTAGATATAGTCAAGGAAAATTGTAGGAATATAAAAAACAAATCCTCTTAAATTATTAATGATAAAAATTCCCTAAAATGGAAGAGAAATTCCTATAAATTTGTGTACTTTTCCAAAATAATTCTAAGAAACTAGAAAAAAGAAAACTAGTGTTTTTTTTACAATATCATTTAAATTCAAAATTATTTTTCTATAGCAAATTCCATATTGTGATAATTTCAAGTTTTTTTGTTTGTTATTTCAGACATTTTTCTTTGAGATTTGTTTTGATTTATTTGACATATGAAATTTATGTCCATTCCTTTTAAAATTTATTATATTTTTAAGTAATGGTTATTTTGTTTAATTTTTCAATTGTCTTTTCATTTTCATCAAATTTGAATCGTTAAATTTTAGAATTTTTCAAAAAGTAACTTTTCTTTGTCCTATAAATTTCTAAATTTTTGAGAGATTAGGTGTTTTAAAAAAATATCTCTTAATTTTCTAGAATTAGGCAAATGAAATTTCTCGAATAAAAGAGGAATTATTGGAATTGAAAAATTTTTCAATTTGAAAGCAAAAATAGTAGTGAATTTTTTAGGTTTTTGGGGATCTATATGACAGAAAATGGAAATTATTTAAAACTCTAAAGAAATTATTGAAAAATTTTAATAAGATAAAGCTAATATATAATGATAACAATTCTTTAAAATAGGAGAAATTTTCAAAAATTTCTAGAACTTCTAATTGAAGTAAAAACTAAAAGAAAATTGTACGGTTTCTTTTTTTGTAGAAAGTCATTTATAATATTAAGAAAATTGTGTTTAATTCTGTTGTCAAAAATTGTTTACAAATTATCAAAACTTTTAAGAAAATTACATTTGAAATTTGTAGAATGTTGGAAAATAGTTATAGAACATATTGGATTGAAGAGGAAATTTTCAGTAACTTTTCTTTGTCCTAGAAATTCCTAAATTTCTGAGGGTTTTAAGAGTTTAAAAAAAAAAACTTAATTTTCTAGAATTTTGCAAATGAAATTTCTAAAATAAAAGAAATATTGTTGGAACCTTTAAGAAAGTTGAACATTTTTTTAAATGTAAAAGTAGTACATTCTAGCAATGTTGAAATTTTTTAGGTTTTTAGGGATCGAAATGACAAAAAAATAGAGATTATTTAAAACTCAAAAGAAATTATTTAAAGATTTTAATAAGATAAAGCTATCAATGATAACAATTCTTTAAAATATTTCTTTTTTTAAGAAAGAAGACCAAAATGTAAATAAATAATAAATAATTTATAAAAATGAAGGAGAAATTTCCAAAAATGTCTAGAACCTCTAATTGAAATAAAACTAAAAGAAAATTGCACGGTTTCTTTTTTTGTAACAAGTCATTTAATATCAAGAAAATTTTGTTTAATTTTTTTGTTAAGAATTGTTTACAAATTTTTTAAGAAAATTACTTTTAAAATTTGTAGAATGTTGTAAAAAAGTTATAGAACATGTTGGATTGACGAGGAATTTGTTTTATAAATTTCAACTCCAACAGTTAATTAGCAATTGTCAAAAATATCTAAATTTTCATATTTCATATAGGGAAAGTAAAAAAACATAGATCCAGTTCAATTCTCCTAGACCTTAATGATGTAAGGTTTAAATTATTTAATAAAATATTCGGATTTTCATTTGGAATACAGAATTTGAACGATATATATATCGCATAAATTAATTTTGAATCCTTTCCTTTTCCAAAGAAACATATGTAGTATAATATGGAGACCACACCATACTAGCATATTCTAATTTTATGTTGTGACCGTTCCTAAATACAAAACATTTTGAATGTTCAAGGCTAAATCATTAATCTCGCACCATTGCACGAGCTTATCAAGGCAACACTGAATATGACGCTGATCAGCAGGACATTCAATTGATTTAAACAGTTTCAGGTCGTCTGCAAAAAACAGATATTCGCAATTTATGAATGCCCTGCTTAGTTCATTAATAAATACAAGAAAAAGGATAGGTCCGCAATGAGTCCCTTGAGGAACCCCAGAAGGCACATAAGTAGGTTCTGATAGAAAATTTGCTATTTTTACAATTTGCGATCTATTACATAAAAAAGAATCAATCCATTTAATAACGGTATCATTAAACTCAAAACACTTCAACTTGTGAATCAATAATTTGTGGTTTACTCTATCAAATGCCTTAAGCCTAGAATTGTTCCCTTTGATTACATATAGTGTTATAGAATTGAACGAAAAAATAGTGAAAAATTCTCAAGAAAATAGAGGAAAGAAAACTGTAAAAAATTATATTGTTAATGTAAGAAGCTTCTACTTCGATATGCATGTTTGAATAATTAATAAAACACTTCCACTTTGTATAACACTATGTTTTTTATTAGGTTGTCTAGTTTCGGCAATTACACTTACCATTATCGAAACTAAAGTTTTAAATTGTTTAAAAAATGTAATTCTTATAATTTGAAAATTAAATTGCGAAATTTTTCGCAAT
The DNA here is from genome assembly GCA_963969525.1 of Ontholestes murinus. Classification (NCBI taxonomy): domain Eukaryota; kingdom Metazoa; phylum Arthropoda; class Insecta; order Coleoptera; family Staphylinidae; genus Ontholestes; species Ontholestes murinus. The sequence continues at coordinate 4,662,543 of OZ018394.1, read as the reverse complement.
TTGTAAAAGAAATTTAAAAAATAATAAAATAGCATTTGATGTAAAAAAGTACAAAAGAAAAGTTTCCAAAAAAATAGTAGAATTACTCATGGAAAGTAGAAAGTCTAAATTTAGAAGAGAAACTGCTCGAAAATTCTGGAAATCAGAATCTAATTATTGTCAAATTTCTGTATATTTTAATATGTTATTATTTTATTGTTGTTTTTAAATTATAAAATGTAGACCCTAGTTTTAGTGTATATTTAAGATTTTAATATGTATTTTTATCATCACATGGCCTACCGTAAATAAATAAATAAATAAAAAGAGAAATATAAGTCCTACAGACCAATAGAAGAAAAGAAAAATTATGTAAACAGTCTAGAAAACTAATTGATTTTGAAGTTCTCAATAATTTGCAAATAACATCCTGAAATCTAGAAAATTTATGCTCAATATTCTAGAAGTATTTCTGGAAAGTTCAAGTTTACAATTTGGAAGAGAATTCTAAAAAAAATAATTAAGACAATCTGGGTCAAATAAAAGAAAAATCTTGAAAAATTCTCAAAAATATAAAAAATTTGTTTGAAAAATTTTAGATATCGAAAGGAATGTGTTTCTTATTAAAATATTATAATAATGACCATAGATAAAGCTATTGATACGAATAAAAAACAGTTTAAAGTTAAAAAATAGTTTTAACTTTAAAGAAAAAAAAACATTTCTTTAGAAAGAAAAAAAAATATCTTTAAGATAATGTTTTTTTTCCATTTATGTTTTTTTTTCTGAAAGTATAAGAATATTGTATTAAATTTGTAGGTCATTCGGATTTTGAATTTATCATCGAAAAAATGCCTAATTCCTTGAATGGTTTTATTTTTACAATTTTTTAAACCGCTGAATGCAATTTTATTTCCTTACAATCAAGTTTCGAGTGTTGCATTTATGTTTGATAATGATCAGTTTATGATCGAAAATATAGTCACAGTGAATAAATAACTATTGTGATAAAACAAAGTTAAAAGTGTTTTATTTAATTTTTAATCAAAAATGTACCACAAGGTAAACGACGACAACATTCAAGAAAATTCTTTTTGTTTTCATAATTTGACATTTTTATTTGGTCTAAAGGATTTTTTTGTTCAAACTATTTCTTGGTTTAAAATTGCCTAAGGAACTCATAAGCTACCTTAAATATCTTCATATTGAAGTGAAACAAAACTAAATGTTTAATTAAACTTCTAATTGACATAAAAATGTTTCACTTCGGGTTAAGTGAGAATTTAATTCATCGTATCTTCATATTCTTCTAGCGTTCTCTTGACCTACCTTAATAATTTATGCATTACCCTAACATTCTCTTGATCTATCTCAGTGAATAAAACATTAGCCTAGCCTGTCACAATAAACTGCGTATAAACCAAGTAAGCGTACTCTTGACCTACCTTAATAAATTTTATATTGATCTAGCGTACTCCTGACCTGCCACAATTTTAATACATTGAGGTAGGTCAAGAGTACGCCAGGATAATATTTGTACAGGGGATGTAAAAAATATTTTAAAAAAACATTTTTTTTAAGTATCAACTGTTTGTTTTTAAATTTTCGTAATATGTTTAACTGATAATTTCACAATTTATGATTTGTTGTTATTTTCTATTTAGAACCAATTGATTTTTCTACAATTTTCTACTGTTTCTAAATAAGTTCAGATACGTTTTATACTTTCCCTGTATAAATATTATCCTAGCGTACTCTTGACCTACCTCAAACATATTAAGATTGTGGCAGGTCAAGAGTACGCTGGGACAATACAAAATTCATTAAGGTAGGTCAAGAGTACGCTTGGTTTATAGGCAGATTATTAAGATAGGCTAGATCAAGGCATTATTCTTTGAAATTTGTTAATTATTCTTTGAGGTAGGTCAAGAGAATGCTAGGACATTATGAAGATATTTACGGCAGGAGTTGGGAGTTGCATAGGCAAGTCATGAAAAAAGATTTAAACTTCTTTAAGAAAAGGTTTCAAATAAAAGCAAAGGACATTCTTTAGTATGCTTAAAACTGATAGAATTTTTTTGAAAAAAAATGTTGTTACGTAAAGAATAGTTGACAGAGACATACAACAGGCGGACACAAATGAACTTGGACAAAAATTTAATAACCTTAACAAAGACATTAAAAGACTTATAACTGAATACAAGACGGACGTTTGGATTAATACTTGCAGCAAAATTAACGACTTAAAGGGAAAAATATTTTGGTCTGAGATAAACAAACTCGCCAAATACAAAAAGACAGACAATTTACAGAACATCTTCGACCAGTCAACTAACGAGACCATTACAGACCCCGACTTAATTGCTCAAATATTTGCGGACAATTTTAACACGACCTATTCAATGACACATGACCCGGTCAAAGTTTGGGTAATAAAGTAATCGACTGGTACATTAAATATTTTGAAAAAAATGACTGTTCAGAACCGAGTGACATTTTTACTCATGACGAATACTTTGACGTTCTAAAGAAAGGGAAAAATACAGCGACTGGACACGACCATATACATAGACATATACTAAAATCCCTTCTATTCCACATCCACGATCACATCCTCAATAATATCAACTTTCTCTACAAAAAAACAATACTTCCCAGAAGTGTGGAAAATAAGAGTAGTAATCTGTATCCCTAAACGCGACCAACCCTCTTCCTTATTATTCAGCTATCGTCCCATCACATTCCTCCCTGTTATTGGAAAAATCTGTGAATCCCTCCTCAAAAACAAAATCCTTTCTCTTATTTCCAACCACATCCCCAAATACCAATTTGGTTTTCTTCCCCGACGATCAACTTCCCTTCCACTCACTATCCTTGTCTCAAATATCCAAACATCCCACCTCGAAGGCAGAGCTTCTGCAGCCCTATTTTTAGATGTCCAGAAAGCTTTTGACTCTGTCTGGCATCAAGGCCTATTATACAAGTGCCACCTCCTAAATATCCCTCCTCATATCATTTTCATTATTAAACAATTCCTCTCTAATAGATCCTTAAAAGTCAAAATCCACAATTCTTTCTCCTCTTCCTTTACTCCTGAACAAGAACTCCCTCAAGGTTCTCTCCTATCACCTCTGTTATATAACATTTTTTATGCTGACGTCTACAACCCTGATCCTCTCTACTTTAATCCAAACAAATACCTCCTGCAATTTGCAGACGACACTGCCCTTATCACACATGCTCCCACACTACCAAAAGCCCTTCATTTCCTCCAAGAGCTTATTGACTCCCTTCAAAGGTGGTTTGCAAAATGGCGCATTAAAATCAATCCCCACAAATCCCAGCTCCTAATTCCTTATCATCGCACCAATAACTCGGCATTTAAAAATGCATTCACAGTGAACACATTTACAATATTTCTTCAAAACAATTGCCGCATCGCAGCTGAAAATAAAATCGCAACACTCGAAACTTAATTATAAGGAAATAAAATTGCATTCAGCGACTTAAACAATTGTAAAAATAAAACCATTCAAGGAATTACCTTAAAAATCTCAAAACCCGTTCACAGTGAACGCATTTACATTATTTCTGCAAAACAATTGCCGCATAGCAGCTGGAAACAAAATGGCAACATTCGAAACTTGATTGTAAGGAAATAAAATTGCATTCAGCGACTTAAACAATTGTAAAAATAAAACGATTCAAGGAATTAGCTTAAAAATTTCAAAATGCATTCACAATGAACGCATTTACAATATTTCTTCAAAACAATTGCGCATAGTAGCTGGAAACAAAATGGCAACACTCGAAACTTGATTGTAAGGAAATAAAATTCCATTCAGCGGTTTAAAAAATTGTAAAAATAAAACCATTCAAGGAATTAGCTTAAAAATTTCAAAATGCATTCACAGTGAACGCATTTACAATATTTCTTCAAAACAATTGCCGCATAGTAGCTGGAAACAAAATGACAACACTCGAAACTTGTTTGTAAGGAAATAAAATTGCATTCAGCGGTTTAAAAAATTGTAAAAATAAAACCATTCAAGGAATTAGCTTAAAAATTTTAAAATGCATTCACAGTGAACACATTTACAATATTTCTTGAAAACAATTGCCGCATCGCAGATGAAAACAAAATGGCAACACTCGAAACTTGATTATAAGGAAATAAAATAGCATTCAGCTTTTTAAAAAATTGTAAAAATAAAACCATTCAAGGAATTAGCTTAAAAATTTCAAAATGCATTCACAGTGAACGCATTTACAATATTTCTTCAAAACAATTGCCGCATAGTAGCTGGAAACAAAATGGCAACACTCGAAACTTGATTATAAGGAAATAAAATTGCATTCAGCGACTTAAACAATTGTAAAAATAAAACCATTCAAGGAATTAGCTTAAAAATTTCAAAATGCATTCACAGTGAATACATTTACAATATTTCTTCAAAACAATTGTCGCATCGCAGCTGAAAACAAAATGCAACACTCGAAACTTGATTCTAAGGAAATAAAATTGCATTCAGCGGCTTAAAAAATTGTAAAAATAAAACCATTCAAGGAATTAGCTTAAAAATTTAAAAATGCATTCACAGTGAACGCATTTACATTATTTCTTCAAAACAATTGCCGCACAGTAGCTGGAAATAAAATGGCAACACTCGAAACTTGATTGTAAGAAAATAAAATTGCATTCAGCGGTTTAAAAAATTGTAAAAATAAAACCATTCAAGGAATTAGCTTAAAAATTTCAAAACGCGTTCACAGTGAACGCATTTACATTATTTCTTCAAAACAATTGCCACATAGTAGCTGGAAACAAAATTGCAACACTCAAAACTTGATTGTAAGGAAATAAAATTGCATTCAGTGGTTTAAAAAATTGTAAAAATAAAACTATTCAAGGAATTAGCTTAAAAATTTCAAAATGCATTCACAGTGAACGCATTTACATTATTTCTTCAAAACAATTGCCGCACAGTAGCTGGAAATAAAATGGCAACACTCGAAACTTGATTGTAAGAAAATAAAATTGCATTCAGCGGTTTAAAAAATTGTAAAAATAAAACCATTCAAGGAATTAGCTTAAAAATTTAAAAATGCATTCACAGTGAACGCATTTACAATATTTCTTGAAAACAATTGCCGCATCGCAGCTGAAAACAAAATGCAACACTCGAAACTTGATTGTAAGGAAATAAAATTGCATTCAGTGGTTTAAAAAATTGTAAAAATAAAACCATTAAAGGGATTAGCTTAAAAATTTCAAAATGCGAACACAGTGAACGCATTTACAATATTTCTTCAAAACAATTGCCGCATAGTAGCTGGAAACAAAATGGCAACTCTCGAAACTTGATTGTAAGGAAATAAAATTGCATTCAGCGGTTTAATAAATTGTAAAAATAAAACCATTCAAGGAATTAGCTTAAAAATTTCAAAATGCATTCACAGTGAACACATTTACAATAAATAAAAAAAATCGGAATGACTTAAGATTCAACCCAATAAAATGATTTTAAAAATACAGTTTTTAATAATATTTAATTACACGCTTTCGATGGTTTTAGATGTAATGATTTAATATTTCATAAATACCCTATTAAATGGGTCATTATCGTGAAAGCATACTTTAAGCCCATAATCGTTTCGCGCTGACCATAACTCGCACACTACACCACCACCACCGACAACACCCCACCCGAACAATAACAAACAGATTAAAATCTTTATTGTTCCGTGGCGAAGGCGAAAGCGGAATCGATAAATCCAATAACGCACAATTATAATTTAAGAACGACGTGTAAATCCACACTATGTTGGTGTTGGTGTGTGTGTGTGATTATATTTGCATGTATAAATAATGAGCTGATAAACTCGTCACGGTCGGACACCGATTATTTTGTGTAAATTGTGTAAATTGCCATAACACTATTTATTTTGATTAATCGCATCGCACCGCCGATTCGATGATAAATAACGGAAAATGCACGTAATGCAAACATCCTCCGTCCCTTCCTCATTACTAAACTATGGGGTGAAGAGGAAAATATTCGTTTTCATGTTTGCACCTATATTGTATTGATCGCGGACGCAAATTTATCGATTTGTGTATTTTTCGTATTTTTATTATTGTGTGTGTGTCTGTAGTATGTATATTCCCGAAGCGTACTTCGGCTTAACTCTGGCCATTAAATTTCCATATACAAAGTGTTCGTTATTTATTCTCCTCTAAGGCTCGTCCGCGTTTTACTACAGCGTAATTCAATTAGGCGCGAGTCGGTGGGAAAAAAAGGAAATGAAAACTGTGTGAAATTGTAAAATAAAAGTACGTGTTTGTATGTGTAAACGTAAATTATTGGAGTTAAACACTATATTTTAAATATTATTGTATGTTTTTTTATTGGAGAAAATGAAAGAAAACACACAAATAACACGGGGGAAGGACCACGTGGTCGATAGCCAAACACTACTACTACTACTGAAAGAAAACTGTATGAATTTGAAAGAGAAATTGCTGGTAAATAATTGTTGACAAATTTAAAATTATAAAATTCAAGGAATCTAAAATCGAAATTTTAGACAAATAATTCTTAGAAAATTTGGAATCTAAAAGAAAAATTTCTGGACAATTTTACAACTTTTAAAGAAAATTTTAAGAGGAATTATAGAAAATTATAGAAATTAAGAGGAGAAATTGTTGGGGGAAAGGTCTAGAACCATCGAAGAAAAATCTAGGTATCTGGAAGAGGATTAGATGAAATATTCTAACAATGTAGCTCAGCTCAATTCAAGAAATCAGATTGTTACTATCCTCAAAGAAAATTTTAGTAATCTGGAAGAAAAATTGCTTGAAAATTGCAAACATTTCGAAGAAACGTCGAAGGATTTAGAATTGTGGAATCTGGCAGAAAAATTTGTTTAAAATAAATTTCTGGAAACTTAACTTACTTGAACAAAATTTAAAAACGAAAATTTTTTTGTGCTCTTAATAGAACAGAATTTTAAAATCCAAAATTTGAATCCTTAGAATTTCCATTTCAGATTTTTCCTAATCTATCTTTCAGCTTTCTAGAATTTTCATTAATTCTCTTCAAAATTTTAAGAATATAACAGCAAATGAAAAAAATACCTACCTTGTTTTCACAATCCCTTAAATTTTTTTCTATTTCCAAAATTTTCTTCCATAAAATTTTCATTTCAGATTGTTCTTAATTTATCTTTTAGATTTCAATTCAATTCAATTTCTTTTAACTTTTTAGAGTTTTATATCAAATTAATTTTCTTCTAGATTCCGTAATTTTCTAAATTCAAATTTATTTTTTCCCTACCCACCATGTTTTTATAATTTCTAAAACATTTTCTACCAAATTTCCAAAATTTACTTTAAAGATTTTCATCCATAGCATTTTAATTTCAGATTTTTCTTAACTTATGTTTCAGATTTCAAGAATTTTCACTGAAGGTTCTGGAATTCTCTTTCAACATTTTAGAATTTCACATTAAAAGGTTTAAAGGTTTTAAAAAAATCTCAACATATCCACTTTAAGACAGTTTTTAGAATTTTTAAGCTATTTTTCGTCCAGAAGTGTTTATAAGAATGGAAAAGTCTTTCTTAAATTTCCAAGCAATTTCTGTTTACATTCTTATTATTTTTGGGTATTAAAAATACCCCAGAATGAAAAAAAAATCTATTCCAGATTTTACAAATTTGATATTCCTGAAAATTTTCTCTTTTCCCGATTACAATATTTTTTTTTAGCAATATTTCCTTCTAGATTCCAGAAATATTATCTGCTAATTTCCTTTCTGATTTTTAAAATGTTCTTTTCTAAAAATTATCCAGAAGTTTCACTACAATTTTTTATTTTTAGAATTTCTTAACAAATTATTTTCCAGATTCCACGATTTTCTCTAGAAATTCTAAACCAAAAAAATTACGCCTTTCTTTGAGGTTCTAAAATTTTGCAACAACTTCTTTACATTTTAAGAATTAAAACATTTTCAAAAATATTTGAAAAACATCTACCAGATTGCATATTCAAACAAACACAGTACAGATTCTCAGTATTTTCTTCAAGGATAGTAAAAAAATATTCGATTTCTGAAATTTTATTTCTTTTAGAAATTTTTTATCAAATGTTTTCAATTTTCTTTGAGGATTTTGATATTTTCAAACACGTTGCTTTTTAGATTCTTAGAGTTTTCAAACAATTAGACACTAAGATTACTTTTGGAGATTCAAAAAATTCCAAAAATTAATCTTTAAGATTTCTAGAGTTTTTGAAAAATAAAAAAGTCATTCTAAATTCTACAAAATTTACTACTGAAAGTTTTTTTTTTAACAATTTCAAGAATTTACAAGGAATTTTTCTTTTAGATTCGTAGAATTTTATTTTCAGACTTTTAAATTATCTTCCAAATTTCTAGAATTTTCAACGACTAAAAACTAAAATTTGTTAACAGTTTCATTCATATCTTTTAAATTTTCTTTGAGGATTGTAATATTTTCAAACACATTCTTTTCTCTTTTAGATTCTTGGAGTTTTCAAACAATTTCTCTCGAGATTCTAAAAGATTTTTTTAAGGGATTAAAAAAAAACTCGAAAAATTAATTTTTAATATTTCTAGTTTTCGAAAAATAAAAATCAATTCCAGATTATTTCATATTTCTGAAAGATTTTTGTTAAACAATTTCTCTTGTTACAAATTTCAAGAATTTTCAAGCAATTTCTTTTAAATTAATAGAAATTTATTTTCAGATTTTAAAATTTTCCAAGATTTTTAGAATTTTCATCGACTAAAATATAAAATTTGCCAACATTTTCATTCAGATTAAAATTAATTAAAATTCTTTCTTCGAGGATTCGGATATTTTTAAACACATTCCCTTTTATATTCCTCAAGTTTTAAAATTATTTCCAGATTCTAAGATTATTTTTGGAGACTAAAAAATTTCGGAAAATTCATCGTTAAGATTTTCGAAAAATAAAAATCCATTCCAGGTTCTACAAATTTTCTGTTGACTTCTGATTTTTTTTTTAAATCTCAGTCTCAAGAACATATTTTTATGTCTTTTCTATAAGGATTTTTTTTAGATTCCTAGAATTTTCTTTTCAGATTTTAAACTCCTTCTCTTCCAAATTCTACTTTACTTCAGAACTTCTAAAAATAAAATAACCTAACAGGTTTTTAAAATTATCTACGAGTTTCTAAAATTTTCCAACATATTCTCTTTCATATTTCTACAGTTTCCAAGTAATTTTTCTTCATATTCTAACATTTACTTATAATTTTAAAAAAATCTATAATATTCCTTTCAAGCAAATTCTTTTACAAACATTTCAAATTTTTAAACAATTTTTGTCCAGATTTCAAAATTTTCTTTCTGTTTTTATTAATTAAATTATCCCCATTTTTGGAATTCTATTTAGTAATTTATGTAACAGATTTCTAGAATTTTTGAAAAAAATGTTTTTCCAAAATCTACAAATTATTGATTCTTTACTCTAAACAATTTCAAACAATTTCTCTTCCAAATTTCAAGAATTTTAAACCAACTTTTCTTTCAGATCAGCAAAATTTCTTTTGAAAATTCTCTATTTCTAAAATTTAAAAAAATATTTTCCAGATTCTACAAATTTTCATTAAAGATTTCTAAACATTTTCCAAAAATTTCTCTTCCAAATTTTAACAATTTACAACCTAGTTTTCTTTTAGAAATTTCTTTTCGAGCTCTATAATTTTTCAACAAATTATCATTTTGATAATATGGAACAAAAATTGCTTGAAAATTCTTGGTTTGAAATCAAATTGTTACAAAGTTTTAGATTTGTGGAATTCGAGAGATTTTTTAAAATTTTTTTATTTATTTTAAATAATGTATATAACTTGCTACAAAATTAGAATTTTGAATCTAAAATAGAATTTTCTATATATGAAAGAAAAATTAAAGGGACGTTCTAGAAATCACTATTCCTAAAAAACTGTTTGGAATTTGGACGAAACATTCAGAAAAGTTGATTTTCAAATGAAAATCATTTGGAATTTCCAAAGAAAATCTAAGAATCTACAAGAGTATCATTTGTAAAATTGTAATAATTTAGAATATCTGTCTGAAAGAAACTTCTCAGAGAACTTTTTGGGAATTTAAAGTAAATATCATTAAAAGATTCTTACAATCTGAATGATAAATTGTTATAAAATGTTTATAATTTTTTTTAATATGATCAATCTGGAATAGATTTTTTTAATTCTATAAATTTCTAGATACAGTTTAAGATTTTTTTTAGTCCCTAAAAATTTTCCTCGAATCTGAACAGAAATTGTTTGAAAACCTTTTGAAATCCGAAAGAGAAAATTTTAAAATCCTCAAAGAAAATTGTAAAAATCTGGTAGCTACATTGCTAAAAACTGGACGAAAAATTGCTTAAAAATTCTAAAAAGGAGAATTTAATATACAAATTGATACAAAAAATAGAATTATTTTGTATTTGAATTATGAAATAAAAACAAAGAATTCTTATAAAAAAACTTCCTGTAAAATTCTAAATATTTTGAAGAGATATTATTGGAAAATTCTAGAACTCTCAATGAAAATTCTATAAAACTGGAAGATATGTTATTGAAATTTTTATAATACTCCAAGAAAGTTCTAGGAATGTGGAACAAAAACTAAAGGAATATTTTGGGTGTCACGAATATTTTTGCTATTCTCAAAGAAAATTTTTAGAATTTGGATGAAAACTTTCTTGGAATGTTTATAAATTTGGAAGAGAAATTGGTACAAAATCGTACCGAAAATTTGTGGAATTTGAAATTTTTTAACCTCAAAAAATTATAATATTTTTTTTTTATTTCCAGGAAGAACGTTTTATACATTCATGGGTTAGTCAAGTGCTAACATCAAAAGAGAACTAAATCTAAGAAACATTTATAGACAATGATAAAAATGTTATTCTCACAACTTAAAAAAGAAATTGCTTGAAAACTCTGGAAATCTAAATCCTAAAAAATTGGCAAATTGGAAAATTGTTAGAATCCTTAAAGAAATTTATTAAAATCTGGAAGATGTTTTTTCTTCAATTTTTAAAGAAATAATCTAAAGAAAAATCCATTTAGAACAAATACATTTTAAATATAAAATAAGTATGTTGGATTGGGGTTGTATATGTCGTGACAAAAGATATTATATAAGAGGGGTGAGAGGGGAGATCCTTGTGGTACACCTTGATGGATAGGAAACGGGTCGGCATAGGTTTGTTTGAATCTAACTTTACAGATTCTGTTAGAGAGGAAGTTATGGATGAGGATTATTAAATGACGTGGAATATTTAGAAGGAAACACTTATAAATGAGGTCAATATGCTAAACCGAATCAAATGCCTTTTGAATGTCTAGAAAACTGAAAAATTATTCAAAAAATTCCGAAAATTCATCTTTAAGATGTCTAGAGTTTTCGAAAAATAATAATCCATTCCAGATTCTGCAAATTTTCTGCTAAGACTTCTGAATGTTTTTTTTTAACAATTTCTCTTTCAAATTTCAAGAATTTTCCAGGAATTTCTCTTTTAGATTCTTAGAATTTTATTTTCAGACTTTTAAATTTTCCAACAAATTATCTTCCAAATTTCTAAAATTTTCATTGACTAAAAACTAAAATTTGTTAACAGTTTCATTCATATCTTTTAAATTTTCTTTGAGGATTGTAATATGTATTTTCAAACACATTCTTTTCTCTTTTATTAGATTCCTGGAGTTTTCAAACAATTTCTCTCCAGATTCTAAAAGATTTTTTTAAGGGATTAAAAAAAACTCCAAAAATTAATTTTCAAGATTTCTAGTTTTCGAAAAATAAAAATTGATTCCAGATTATTTCAAATGTTCTGTTCATATTTCTGAAAGATTTTTTTAAACAATTTCTCTTGTTACAAATTTCAAGAATTTTCAAGCAATTTCTTTTAAATTTATAGAAATTTATTTTCAGATTTTTAAATTTTCCAAGATTTTTAGAATTTTCATCGACTAAAATCTAAAATTTGCCAACATTTTCATTCAGATTAAAATTAATTGAAATTCTTTTTTCGAGGATTCGGATATTTTTAAACACATTCCCTTTTATATTCCTCAAGTTTTAAAATAATTTATTTCCAGATTCTAAGATTATTTTTGGAGACTAAAAAATTTCGGAAAATTCATCGTTAAGATTTTCGAAAAATAAAAATCCATTCCATGTTCTACAAATTTTCTGTTGACTTCTGAATTTTTTTTTGTAATCTCAGTCTCAAGAACTTTAAAACATATTTTTATGTCCTTTAGATTTAAAAAAAATTTCTATAAGGATTTTTTTTAGATTCCTAGAATTTTCTTTTCGGATTTTAAACACCTTCTCTTCCAAATTCTACTTTACTTGAGAAATTCTAAAAATAAAATAACCTAACAGGTTTTTAAAATTACCTACGAGTTTCTAAAATTTTCCAACATATTCTCTTTCATATTTCTACAGTTTCCAAGTAATTTTTCTTCATATTCTAACATTTACTTATAATTTAAAAAAAATCTATCATATTCCTTTCAAGCAAATTTTTGTCCAGATTTCAAAAATTTTCTTTCTGTTTTTATTAATTAAATTATCCCCATTTTTGGAATTCTATTTAGTAATTTATCTAACAGATTTTTTTCTTTGATGAAAAAATTTTTTTTCCAGAATCTACAAATTATTGATTCTTTACTCTAAACAATTTCTAACAATTTCTCTTCCAAATTTCAAGAATTTTAAACCAACTTTCTAGAAATCTGGAAGATAATTTATTTGTAAATTACAGTTGTATTCTTATGTTGTAATGGCCTCCCGTAAATAAATAAATAAAATTATTAAAGAAAATTTAAAGAATATACAATAAAAGCCCAAAAGAAGAAAAATTGATTGAATATTCTTGAAATTTGGAAGAGAAATTGGTAGACAATATTTGGAAATTTGTAGAATCTGGAGTAGATATACTTTCAAAAATTCCTGTAATATTAAAATAGATTCTTTGATTTTTTTAAACACGAAGGGTTTCTTCGAAGAGAAATTGCTTGAAATATTTAGAAATCTGAAAAAAATAATTTAGAATCCTCAAAGATAATTTTAAAAATTTGGTAAATAACTGAATGAAAAGAAATTCCAGAAATTGGAAAACAATTTACTACCGTCGAAGAAAATTTTGGGAATTTTGCTACTAAAAATTGTTAGTAAATTTGGTTTGAATATGCAATTTGGTATAAAATGTTTTTCCAATATTTTTGTAAAGTTTTAAACTCCTATGTAAATATTGTTCCAATCTTGAAACAAAATTGCTTGAAAACTGTCTTACAGAGGATATGTTGAAAAAATTTAAAACCTTAAATAACCTGGTAGATCAATTTCTGTAAATTTTGAAAGAAAATCTCAGATTTTTGAAGAGAATTTGTTGGGAAATTCTAAAAATTTGGAAGAGAAAATGGTTGAAAAATTTTTATAACCGTCATTGAAAATCAGACAAACTTTAAAATCCAAAACGAAAAATTCTTTCAATTTAGAAATCGTTTGGAAATTTTAACAGAAAATTTGTAGAATCTGGAAGTGATTTTTTTAAATCTTTTTTCTTCAAGTCTTAGTATTTGAAAAGAAATTTTTGGCAATTATTTATTCTAGACATTTGCAAAAAAAGCTGAAAAAGTTTATAATCCTCAAAGAAAAATTATTAAAATTTAGTACATAAATTGCGAAAAAGATAAGAAATGGACAATAATTTTACTATCCTCTGAGAAAATTTTGGAAATCTGGACGAAAATTTTCGCGAAGAGGAATTGTTAACAAAATTTATATAAATATGAAATCCGGTAGTGTTTTTTTTCTTCAAATATTCTATAAATCTTAAAGACCTTAAAGCTAATTTAAGTCCCCTTAAATGTTTGTATATTTTTAAACTCCTAAAATATCCTTAGAATTTAAAGATAAATTTGTTGTAAAAAGAATGTACTGGAAAACGTATAATATCAAAAGAAAATTGTAAAAACCGAGTAGATACAAAATATTTGATTCTAGGGTATTAATTTGATGTGAAATTCTAAAAAGTTGAAATAGAATTCCTGAACCTTTCATGCAAATTATAGAAACCTAAAAGATAAGTTAAGAAAAATCTGAAATGAAAATTCTATGGAAGAAAATCTTAAAGTAAATTTTCGAAATTGGGAAGAAAATGTTTTAGAGATTGTAAAAAGAAGATAGGTACAAATACAAAAAATCACAGAATCTAGAAGAGAATTTGCTTTGATATTCTAAAAATTTTAAATACAATTTCAGATCTTTCAATGAAAATGCTAGAAATCTGAAAGACAAGTTGGGAAAAATTTAAAGTAAATTATGAAAATTTGGAGAAACTGTTTTAGAAATTGGAAAACCATGGTAGGTAAGAAAAATTAAATTTGAATTTAGAAAATTACGGAATGTAAAAGATTTATTGATGTGAAAAAATTAAAAAAATTTCAAAGAGAATTCCAGAGATTTCAATATATAAATTAAGACAAATCTGGAATGAAAAATTTGTGGAAGAAAATCTTCAAAGTAAATTTTGAAAATGTGGAAAAAAATGTTTTAGAGATTTACAAGGGAGGTATTTTTTTTTTAAATTTAGAATATCGCCAAATCTAGAAGATATTGGTGATATTCTAAAAATTTGGAAGAGAATTCTAGAATCTTCAATTAAAATTGTAGAAATCTGAAAAATAAGTTAAAAAAAATCAAAAATGATAATTCTATGGATTCATATCTATAAAGTAAATTTGGAAGAGATTGTAAAATCATTGAAGGTAGAAATGTTTTGAATTTAGAAAATCGCAGAATTAAAAGGGAATTTGCTGTGAATTTCTAAAAATTTAAAAGAGAATTTCAAAAATTTTAGAAATATTACCGAAAATTTATAGTATCTGAAAGAGAATATTTTTCAAATGTTTGAAAATGTTAGAATCCTGAAAGAAAATTTAAAAAATCCGAATGAAAGTGTTTGCAAATTTTACTTTTTAGTCGATGAAAATTCTAAAAATCTGGAAGTTAATTTGTTGCAAGATTTTAAAATCCGAAAATAAAATTCTAAGAATCATTCAGAAATCTGAAAGAAAAAATTGCTTGAAAATTCTTGAAATTTGAAAGGAATTGTTAAAAAAAAACTTTCGGGAGTCTTAACAGACCATTTTGTAGTATCGGGAATGGAGTTTTTATTCTTCGAAAACTCTAGAAATCTTGAAGATGAATTTTTTGATATTTTTGAATCCCTAAAAATAATCTTAGAATCTGGAGAGAAACTGTTTGAAAACTCAAGGAATCTAAAAGAGAATGTGTTTGAAAATATTAGAAAATTGAAAAAATCTGCAAAAAAATAAAAATTCAGAAAAAAATTGACCATTTAAAAATCTGAATGATAAATTGTTTGGAAATTTTAGAAGATTGGAATTGAAATTAATAGCAAATTTTTAGAATTCTAGAATTTTCAATAATAATTTTTGAAATTTTGAGATAAACCCGAAAATAAGTTCTTTAAGAAAATAACTTTAAATAAAATAAAATAAACTTTGTTTATATCACACACTTTATTATTTCAGTGACTATAGTTTCGACACAATTCAGCTGGTCATTATAAAACTAATGTTTGTGTCGAAACTATAGTCACTGAAATAATAAAGTGTGTGATATAAACATAGTTTATTTTATTTTATTTAAAGTTATAAAATATGTATCACAAAGTGAAAGCCTCTACAATCAAATATTCTTTAAGAAAATCTTCAAAGAAAATTTTGAGAATTTGTGAGAGAAAAAGTTTTAGAAATCTTACTGAATATTTTCTTAAAAAATTAATTAAATCCTCCAATAAAATTTTATATTCTGAAGAGAAATTGATTGAAAACCTTCAGTGGAAATTTAGAAATCTGGAAGGTAAGTTGTTGAAAAATTTTAGAATCCAACAAATTTGCAGCAATTTATTTCCCAAATATTAAAAATTATTCAGCAAATTTCTAGAATTATCTATTCCAGAATCTTCAAATTATTTCTTTATAGATTTCTAGAATTGCCATTTTTTTGGATTTAAATTTATAGATTCACAGACTGTAAGGTATGTAAATATGTCTGTGGACTTTTCCAGCAACATTTCTTTCAGTCTCCACAAGCTTTCTTTACAATTATCTGAAATTCTCGAAGAAAAATTTCCAGCAGAACGTTTCAATCAGACTTCCAAACTTTGCTTTAGGCTTATAAACTATTTTGGTAATTTATTTTCCAGGTTTTTGAAGTTTTCCACATTTATAGAATTTTACAGCTTCTTTTATTCCAGTTTTCAGGAATTTATTTGCAGTTTCTAAAAAATATTTAAAAGTTTTTATCAAATTCTCTTGCAAAATTTATTTAAAAAAAATTGCTTGACTTTTCTTTTCAGAAAGTTTTTCTTCAGATTCCTAAAAATTTTTTTTCTTCTAGATTTCCAGAATTTAAATTTAGATTTTTAGAACTTTCTATACACTTCTTTCATTTTTATCATTATAAAATCCAAATTTGTAAAATTTTCTTGAAAATTCCAGAATTTTCTATTTAACATTCTAAACTTTAAAGATTTTATTTATCAGATTTCCAGAATTTATGATAAAAGTTGAAAAGTAAAATATCTCAGATTTTAGATATCTTGTCCACTAATTTCGCTTACAATCTCCAATTTCTGTTACAAATTTAATTTTTGAGGAGTTCCAAAACTTTTTATTAATTATTTTTAATTCAAAAGTGCTTTCCAATATTTTTTAAATTTGTTTCGAGGTAATTGTAAATTTTTCATCAATTCATTTTCCATATTTCAAAAATTTTCGAATTCTAGAATTTTCTTTTTTATGTCTCCAGAAATTTCCCTTCCAAATTCCTAGAATTTTCTTCGAGGGGATATTTTAATATATTTTTTTTTTGGATTACTAGAATTATCAAAAGTTTTTTTTACCAAATTTCCAAATTTGTTTTAGAAGGTTTTTCAGCAATTTAATTTAAACATTTTAAAAATTATCTAGTCACCAAATTTCTAGAATTTTCTACGCGTTCAGAATTTTCGAATATTTTTTTTTACAGATTCCCGAAATTACAAGATTATTTTTAGACTTAGATTTATATATCCATCGGCTCTAAGGTTTGAAAATATTTATATGACTCAATGGGTGAAGAATTGATAAACATTTACTTTGTTTCACTGATATTTTTATAATTTAATATAAATATTATTTCATAATGTTTCACCAAGAGATAAGTGAGAAAATTATTCAAGATATATTGATTTGAATCGATTTTTGATTGAAAATTTGTTAGTTTTAAATTAACTTCACTTACTTTATCCATTTAATTATTTCTTTATTTCGTAGAATCTTCAAAATCCTTTTTAAAAAACTCACCCTGTATATATATAAATTAAATACATTTCACTATATATACACACTGTGATGGAATCTCATTATTGGTATTTGAGACGTTCTATTGAAGGGTACATACGCTCCGGTGTTTGGCGAGGATGTCACAGAGGGTGGCTGCGGCCTTGGGGCATTAGTGTATTAGTTTGTGCCCGGGTCGAGCCCGGGGATAATCGCGGCAGATTTAATCTTGGCGAAGGGTCGAGGGTTTCAGGTATAATTTTGCACCTTGGGATTCCTTTTCCCTCCTCAAGGAGGAGCTCAAATAAACAACGCAGAAATAAGATTACACCGCATTTATTAATTGGAAAAATAATTTCTCATTGTAAATATTATCAAACAAAAAAATAAATAAATTGTGGATCATTATAATTCTTCAAATAACGGTGCCACCCACGTTAACGAACGCCAATTTCCAATTCCGCAAAAGTGGCGCCAATTAGTTTCATTAAAACGGCATTTTCATCTGATCGGAAACTTTCATGTCGCTTCTCTGCTTTTTTTTGTGAATACGTTTTTTGCACCTTACTCATTATAACGATGGTAATTGAATTTTTCGACCTAAGCTAACAGATAGAAGGTTGCAAAAAAAAGAGAAAAAGCTTTTATCTATTGATTTAATACACGATTATATAGAAGTGATTTTTAGAAATGCTAAAACAATCTAAAATCATTTCTATAATCTTTTAAACTAATAAGCTGGTTTACACATGCACATACACAAATAACACGGCGGAAAGACCATGTGGTCGATAGCCATACACTACTACCACTATTAGAAATTATTATTTTCATTAAATTGAATGATTTTCCATTTTATTATTCAATAATCGCGATTTATATATAATCAAGTCCTCGCGATCGGCTTTTATTTTATCGCGCACGCGCTTTAACACAAGCGCGATATTTCTAGCGCCGGAATAATAAACACGGCCCAATTTTCTAAAAATAGCGCGCATTTAGACATTATAAAATCGCCATTAAACCGTCGGATTCATTCGGCATAACACGGCCATAAAACGCAGCCCCCCCGATAAATCACCAGAAATAACAAAAGGCCTTTTAAAACTCCACAAATAGTCCAGAATGATAGAGAGAAGGACAGAGAGGGAAAGTAGTAGCTCTTCAGAGTCTCGAGAGGGCGCTCCAACAAAAGACGAAATCAATTTTAGATTTTATAATATGAAACGGTGTGAGTGATGACAACGTATTTATTTTGTGCGAACGAGAATGTTTGCTTAAACGTTGAATACATATTTTATAGGGTTACCGCGTTTTTATTTAGGGTTGCCACCTTTAAATTAGGGTTACCGTCTTTATTAAATAGGGTTACCACCTATAATGGAAATATTTTTTTCCTGCTAAAAAGAGTTTTGCAAATATATGGTAATCTGAAGGAGCTAAATCTAGACTATATTTCTTGCGTTTAGAAATCTAATCATATCCACAACTTCACAACTGACTATGTTCCTTATGTTCTTAAACATTATAAACACTCACACAAACAGCACAGTCTATATACAATTTTCCCCACAAACAGCTGAAATAAAACTGAACATGTTAGCACCCATCCAGCGTCTACTCTATTCGCCAACGCTCCGCACGGTGCAAACGACTACTATTTTCCTACCATCCCTCGTATTGAAATAAAGCAACATCATCAATTAATCGTTGCTTCTTCAAACTAGTTTTTAAAATCAAAGTTATAAAAGTACCAATTATACAGGATGACTGACGAAAAACCTTTGGTGCTGTATCTCGCTTATTTTTTATCCGATTTTAATAAATAAAACATCAAATTAAACCATTTTTAAAAGACTTTAATAGGATCTGAACTGTTATTTTTTCTCGCACCCAGTTTTTGACAAAATACGATCAACATTTTTTTTTAAAATTGCACTGTATATATATTTTTATTGATTCGCAAGGAGATTTTTTTTCTGAATATAAAATTGTAGACAAATTTATCCATACATCAAACTTAAGTCGAGAAATTGAGGATTAAAAAAATAAATAAAAAGTCAAGTATCCATTGTAAACAATATACAGACCCTATTTTAAATGTCAAAAGTGACTGTGACAGCCATTGATACAATACTGCAACGATTTTTAATTATTTCATAATTAAAATGTTGCAATATTTCAAACACTGTACTAGAATTTTGTGCTTCTACAGAAATCGTTTTTCAGTTTTTGAAATCTTGCAACATTTTTATTATGAAATTATTAAAAATCATTGCAGTATTGTACTAATGACTGACACTGTCACTTTTGATATTTGGAATAGGCTCTGTATATTGTTTACTATGGGTATTTGATTTTTAATTTTTTTTTAATCCTCAATTTCTCGATTTTGGTTTGATGAATGGATAAAATCGTTTACAAATTTAGATTCAGAAAAAAATCTCCTTGCGGATCAGTACAAAATATATATACAGTGCAATTTGAAAAAAAAAGTTGATCGTCTTTTGTCAAAAACTGGATGCAAGAAAAAATATCAGTACAGTTCATATTAAAGTCTTTTAAAAATCATTTAATTTGATGTTTTATTTATTCAAATCGGATCAAAAATAAGCGAGATACAGCACTAAAGGTTTTTCGTCAGTCACCCTGTATACTGATTTTCTTCCTTCATATTATCCTTAATGTTCATATTCTGATGTTCTTCCTTCCCATTATCCTTAATGCCTAAACTTTTCAATAATAAAACTGTCATCATTATTTAATCCACATTTTCCTTCCTTAGAATTTAAATTAAATTCATTTTTTATTATTTTTATTTTCAGGTATGTCATGATTCGGATACATCCAACTCCAACTGCTACTCAATGCAATGCGAACCATCATCCTCCAGCTTCTCCACCCAAATCTAACCAAAAAATACCATACAGAAGCTAACACTACCATCACCACCATCACCAGATATTCCGTTTCTTCTCAATAATTACCGATATTATTGAAATTGTAAATTGAATATCCGCAAGCACAATACTTAAGATGAAGAGGATCATGGTACGTCCCTTACTGATTATTTTTTTTACTATACTTTAAATAGTTTTTAATCAAACGACCACGAAATTTTATAATAATAATTTAAACTGTCGATTTATATAATTTAATATTTACCTGCGACAAATTTAAAGATAATCAATTGATGTTATTGACGTTATATCATCAATCGACCAGTTTCTGTATTGGTAAGTCTCATTAGGATAGTGTGTGTGTAAAAATTATGCTTTAATCTCACCTCGATTTTTGTACAAAATCGCATTTTAAACATCCACTGTCGCATTTTAAAATTATTCATTTTAAAAACTGTTTTATAAATAGAAAAACAAAAGCTATCGACTTGAAACTCAACAAATTCACTCATCATTTCTTCCACTTTACGATTTACTTCAATTCGTTCAAAGTCCTATTCTGAATTTTGAAAAAATCGCATTTTAAACCTCAAATGTCGTATTTTAAAATTACGCATTTTAAAAAGTGTTTTAAAAATAGAAAAACAAAAGCTATTGACTTGAAACTGCACAAATTCACTCATCACTTCTTCTACTTTACGATTTACTTCAATTTATTCAAAATCCCATTCTAAATTTTGAAAAAATCGCATTTTAAACCTCCACTGACGCATTTTAAAATTGTGCACTTTAAAAAGTGTTTTAAAAATTGAAAAACAAAAGCTATCGACTTAAAACTGCAAAAATTCACTCATCATTTCTTCTACTTTACGATTTACTTCAATTTGTTTAAAATCCCATTCTGAATTTTGAAAAGAATCGCATTTTAAACCTCCACTGTCGTGTTTTAAAATTACGCATTTTAAAAGTGTTTTAAAAATAGAAAAACAAAAGCTATCGACTTGAAACTGTACAAATTCACTAATTATTTCTTCTACTTTACGATTTACTTCAATTCGTTCAAAATCCCTTTGTGAATTTTGAAAAAATCGCATTTTAAACCTCCACTGTCGCATTTTAAAATTACGCATTTTAAGTGTTTTAAAAATAGAAAAACAAAGGCTATCGACTTGAAGCAGCACAAATCCACTCATCATTTCTTTTACTTTACGATTTACTTAAATTCGTTCAAAATCCCATTCTGAATTTTGAAAAAATTCGCATTTTAAACCTCCACTGTCGCGTTTTAAAATTATGCATTTTAAAAAGTGTTTTAAAAATAGAAAAACAAACGCTATCGACTTGAAACTGCACAAATTCAGTCATCATTTCTTCTACTTTACTATTTACTTCAATTCATTCAAAATCCCATTCTGAATTTTGAAAAAAATCGCATTTTAAACCTCCACTGTCGCATTTTAAAACGTGTTTAAAAAATAGAAAAACAAAAGCTATCGACTTGAACCTGCACAAATTCACTCATCATTTCTTCTACTTTACGATTTACTTTAATTTGTTCAAAATCCCATTCTGTATTTTGAAAAAATCGCATTTTAAACCTCCACTGTCGCATTTGAAAATTACGCATTTTAAAAAGTGTTTTAAAAATAGAAAAACAAAAGCTATCGACTTGAAACTGCACAAATTCACTCATCGTTTCTTCTACTTTACGATTTACTTCAATTTGTTCAAAATCCCATTCTGAATTTTGAAAAAATCGCATTTTAAACATCCACTGTCGCATTTTAAAATTACGCATTTTAAAAAGTGTTTTAAAAATAGAAAAACAAAAGCTATCGACTTGAAACTGCACAAATTCACTCATCATTTCTTCTACTTTACGATTTACCTCAACTTGTTCGAAATCCCATTCCGAATTTTGTAAAAAAATCGCATTTTAAACCTCCACTGTCGAATTTTAAAATTACGCATTTTAAAAAGTGTTTTATAAATAGAAAAACAAAAACGAATCGACTTGAAACTGTACAAATTCACTCATCATTTCTTCTACTTTACGATTTACTTCAATTTGTTCAATCTCTAATTCTGAATTTTGAAAAAAATCGCATTCTAAACCTTCACTGTCGCATTTTAAAATTGTGCATTTTAAAAAGTGTTTTAAATATAGAAAAACAACAGCTATCGACTTGAAACTGCACAAATTCCGTTATCATTTCTTCTACTCTACGATTTACTTCAATTCGTTCAAAATCCCATTCTGAATTTTGAAAAAAACGCATTTTAAACCTCCACTGTCGCATTTTAAAATTATGCATTTTAAAAAGTGTTTTAAAAATAGAAAAACAAAAGCTATCCACTTGAAACTGCAAAAATTCACTCATCACTTCTTCTACTTTACGATTTACTTCAATTTGTTCAAAATCCCATTCTGAATTTTGAAAAAATCGCATTTTAAATCTCCACTGTGGCATTTTAAAATTGTGCATTTTAAAAAGTGTTTTAAAAATGGAAAAACAAAAACTATCGACTTGAAATTGTACGAATTTACTTATCATTTCTTCTACTTTACGATTTTCTACATCTTTTCCAAAATCGTACACTGAGATTTGAATAACAGGCACTGTTTTTATACTTTGGATTATTTTAATAAAGTTAAATGGTTGACTGATGTGACTTTGATAGCAATTTTTTCAGGCTACTGACTTTTTGATAATCATCAATGTATTAATTGTTTTTTTTTCTCTCTCTCTCTCTGAAAGTATTGTTAGGTTTCAATAATAAAGCAAACGTTTCCGGGATAAATGAAAGTATAATTCAAATAAACTTTTTTTCTCCCTGTGTAAACACTGAAAAATTCCATCGCCGTTACGGAAAATATCAATATAAATCCATTACGCGAAAAATAAACAAGAAAGGAGTGTTTAGTCTCGTTTCGGCCCGCTGCACACACGATACGGACGAGACGCCATTTTTAAAAACTCATTCCATCAATCTGTTTACAAAAGGTCCAAAATAATCCCTCTGCCAGTGACGGCGTGTAAATTGCATGCACTTTTTTTTTACCGTTGCTGTTACGAGTTCAATTCTCCCTCCGTCTCTGTCATGTGTGTGTGTGTGTGTGTGTGTGTGCGCATGTTCGTGCAAGTCGGACAAGCGCCGGTAATTGGCAACTCTGAACGGACCCCAAAAATATGTACAACATACAGGGCCGAAATGAAAAAAAAAGAGAGTAACAAACAGGAGTCAAACTGGATGAGAGGGGTGTGTGTGGGGGGGGGGGGTGAGAGGATAAATCATGTTGAAATATAGGTGTGGGGGTGGGGAGGGGTGTTACCCATAAATAAATGCGTGTATGCCGTGAATGCGCTGGATGCACAAGTGGCTTTTGTTTTAAAAATGCAGGTATTATATGTTTCCGGTTTGTAAAGGAATGCAGAAAACGCATCAGTTGATTTGTTAGTACATTTTTTTTTAAATTGATGTTAACAAAACACGTATTAAATGATTTGTTATTGATAATAATAATGATTATTGAAGTTAAAAACATTCCTTCAGTTTCATTTCTTCGTCTTCCTTGTGGATTCTGTAGAAAACTAGTCTTGTTAGATATCATCAAAAACTTTTCTTCTTTGGTACACTTCATCAGCTTCATATCGACCGCCGCTCTCATTTGTACCTGAACACATATCTTTAACTGGAAACTTTCACATCACCTCTATCTTCAAATATTTATTTAATTTTCATCATTTCCATCAATCGGTTGTTTTTCCTAGTATGATATTCCATACGAAACCTTCAATTCACATTGTTGATCTCTTCCTTACTGACTCTACAAATCTCCACTCTCTAATATCTACTCTTAGAGCTCTTTCAGCTTGTTGTAGACTATAGAAATGTTTCGAATTCTCTTTACTCTATTTGTAGGATTCATTGGAAATTTGCCTTTCTTCTTCTCCTTTTCCTATTATCTTCCATTCTAATATCTTTAACTCTTTTCCTCTCTCTATATAAATTTAAAGAATTTTCTTTTAAAGGACCTCAGCATATTTTGTTTGGCTTAACTCTCTCTACTCTCTTTTGTCTTTGATCACTGTTTGTCATCTCTTTGCTCGACCTCTATTATGTCTTTCTTTTTATAGAACGACAGGAGTGTCTTAATGTAAAGTTTCTTATGATTGTTAATTGGTCGCAACTTAGTTTTTTTGGTCTTTATTGTCTAAATGTTGCACTTATAATACATATTACTTCAATGGTGTATCTATTCTATCTTTAATCTGTTTCTAATATACCCCTATTGTATATTTATACAGAATCAAATAAATGTCTTCTTTTAAAATTTTCTTAGAGCCTAACATACAGGGTCCTTTATAAAAGTAATGCGAATTTTCTGGGAAATATATATTGATTGATCGTACAGGTATAAAAGTTTAATATTCTTCAAAATACTCTCCCCCAGCATCAATACAATTGCGGAAACGTATCTGCCATGCCTGGATGGCACTCTGAAGCTCCTCGATGGAACGCTGTAATATGTTTTTGGACGTATTCTACGGACTCCCAATATTTTTCTTTTAGCTCTCTCTTCAGTCTTAGTAGAAACAAAAATAAGTTGAACTGAGCGAAGTTGGGACTGTATAATAAGGGGGCTGTGTGGCTGGGACACTTTCATGATGGATCCGTATTTTTGATTTCAGCCCTCACTCTCTTGAGCACCTGTAGGTAAAAGGCAAGGAGTGGTAAGTTTCTCTCTTCGGTATACACTTAAAATAAACGATTCCTCAGACGTCAAAAACGACGCCTTGTGCCACCTAACGGACTGTGACCTTGAAATGCAGTCATCCTTGATGACCTCTTGGAGCATTTTCTGGAATATTTCGGTTGCAGTCTATTTTTGATAATTTTTTTTGTCCATTTTCATCATTTTTGATCATTTTGTCCATTTTGTTCCATTTTTCTTATCATCTTTGGTCCATTTTTAATCATTTTGACTGATTTTGGTTTTTCTTTGATCACTTTTTGTCCATTTTTAATCGTGTTTGTTTCGTTTTGATAATTTTTGATAAGTTATAGTTCTTTTTAGTCTATTTATGATCATTTTTTTACCGTTTTGCTCCGTTTTCTCATGATTTTTTATAATTCTTGACGGTTGCTCCTTTTTGATTATTTTGGGTACATAAATACTTTATTGATATCATTTTTGATAAATTTTGTAAATTTTGGTTTTTTTTGTCCCAGAAGAGCGTTTTTTAAATGTGTCTTTTGCAATCGAGAATTTTATTTCATATTTTATCATTTTTGATCATTTTGTCCATTTTTTGATCATTTTGTTCCATTTTTCTTATCATCTTTGGTCCATTTTTGATTATTTTTGATAAGTTATAGTTCTTTTTAGTACATTTATTATCGTTTTTGGTCCGTTTTTGATGATTTTTTATAATTCTTGGCGGTCTTTGCTCCCTTTTGATTATTTTGGGTACATGTTTAACCATAAATACTTTTTTGATAAATTTTGATATTTTTTTGTCCCACAAGAGCATTTTTAAAATGTTTCTTTTGCAATCGAGAATTTTATTTCATATTTTATCATGTTTTGTCTATTTTAATCTTTTTTGGGTTCTTTATGATCATTTTTTGTTTCGTTTTTGATGATTTTTTATCAATTTGGAAATTTTATGATCATTTCGTCCATAATTCGATTTTTAATAACGTTAAAGTTTGCTGTATTTTAGGGGGAGGAGAAATTAAAAGCGTTTTTTCTCAATTTTTTTGTAATAGAAAGTTATTATTCTTAATTGTTTTCAGTTTAAAACGTAGAATATTTTTGCCAAAATTGGGATATATTTTTGTTTGTCATTTTGGCCCCTTTTTGGCTTTATTTTTTAATCCATTTTTTTTATCATTGGTTCTTATTCTATAATTTTGGTTTTGATTAATTTTCGAATACTATTTGTCAACTTTTTTAAGGTTGCTACATTTTTGATCATTTTAATTCATTTTTCAAAATCATTTTTTCTATTTTGGTCTAATAAAACAATTGTCGCAGAGCATCGACATTAAATTGTGTAAATTCTCAAAACCCAAGTGTTTTATTTATCACCTATGCTTGGTGCTTGTTTGATTTTTGTTTCTTCAATTTCGATCGTTTTTGGACCTGTTTTTATCATTTTGTATTTAATTTTTCTTTAATTTAGCTTGGAGTTTTTAGTTTATTAAAGTAGTAGAAAATTTTCTTTTTCTTCCTGGAAATTGGTAAACAATTTTTTCAATTTTGACCATTTTTGATTATTTTAGATCGTTTTGTCCATTTTCATCCATTGTTTGTACATTTTTGGTTCATGGGATATTTGTGATAATTTTGGTCCAATTTTTATTTTCGATAATTTTGTCCATTTACGTCTGTTTTTTTAAATCTTCTTTTGAAAATTTTTGATCGTCCTTCTTCGATCACCATTTTTGGTCTATTTTTGATCCTTTTTTACGCGTTTTGTAAATGTTGATCATTTTTGGAAAGTAAATAAAATAATTTCAACGTTTATCGAGACCATCATTTTCATTAGATAATATTTAGCCCATTTTTTAAAACTATTTATTGTCCATTTTTCTTGCGTTTTTGATAATTTTTGATCTATTTCATGTCGATTATTTTTGACTGTTTTTTTTGCCTCATTTTTAGTTCATTGTTTTAAATAAATTTTTAACCGTTTTTAAAAATAATTTATTTGTATTCAGACATTATAAAAAGTATTATATAGTCAATATATATAGAAAATGAAGAAGAAAAGAGTGCGTCTTGGTTTTAAATAAATATGTAAAAATAAACTTAAGGTAGAATTAAAAAAATAAATTAATGCTTAAATCTAAAACTTTCAAAAAAGGTATAAATGATATTCTCACGAAACAGCATAATGAATAATTAGGTATTGTTTAAGTGAAGGTGGTTGTGAAATATCCATTTATTGAGTAGAAGTGTGATGCTAAAAACAGTTTTTCTTATTTCATGTTTGAAGTCTTTCTTTTTATTTAGGATTCTGATATGGTTAGGTATTTTATTGAAAATTTTAATACCCATGTAGTGAGGTCCTTTTCATAAAGTTCATTTTTTGGTCCATTTTTGACGGTTTTTGATTCTTTTTTGGTCCATTTTTGGTAATTTTTTTTGACCATTTTCGTCAAATTTTGATCATTTTTTGGAAAGTAAATAAAATTCTTTCAACGTTTATATACTACTATTTATCTCCACCATCATCTTCATTAGATAATTTTGGCCCATTTTTTTACTATACTATTTTAAATAATTTTGTCCATTTTGGTCCGTTTTTGATCACTTTTGGTCTTTTTTTAATCTCTCTCCACCCCGTTTCTCTTTCTTTCTTTAGTTTTGATCATTTTTGCTTTATTTAATTTCGATAATTTTTGACGTTTTTTTGGGCCTTTTTTGATCATCTTTTTAAAATCAATTTTGACCGCTTTTATTTTTTTTTATTTAGATCTTTGGTCTTCTGTCTTAAATACATATAAAATAAATTGATTACAAAAAACTACAAATCATGTTCTTCCACTCAAACCCTTTTTGGACCATGATGTTGGAAATGCAAGTATCCTCATCTATATCTGGTAACATGTTTATTTTCCAATATATCGTGTATTTTTTCACTGTTTAGGAAAAACTTTTTGGCAGTTTATATCAGCATGACAAATATATAACATTTAATTAATCATTTTTGGTCCTCTTTGAATATCCAGTTTTGATCGATTTGGTACTTTTTTTATTATTTTTGAGCATTTTATTTTATTCAGACCGTTTGGTTCATTTTTGATAATTTTTGGCCCATTTTGATCATTTTTTTTCCATTTTAATGCTTTTCTGATTATTTTGCTATTTTACTCCCTCTTTCAAAATTTTTGTAGTTTTTTATTTATCTCTACTCTCTACAAATAAGTATATTCATTTATAATAGTGACATTTGAATCTTACAATTTATAATCCGTCTTTCTACATTATTTTTGTCTAAAGAGAGAATATGGAGAATAAGTAGGAAATTATTTCTCTTTCTCCTTATTCTGTCTGTTCTATTTTTAACTTATCTCTCTTTAAAACAAAAGAACTGCATTTATTTTATAATAATACATTTATTATTATTATTATTATCCCTAGAAAACGGTTGATGTATCACTTCCGGAAATAAAATGGCAACACTGAAAACATGAATTGAGAGAAATTTAAAATGTATTCAGAGATTAATTAAATGTAGGATTAGCTTGAAATTTTCGAAATACGTCCAGAATTAATGTATCTTTAACATCCCTTGAAAACATTTGATATATATTTTAGGATTGTTAGTTAAATACAACATAATTTTCTCTAATGTCCATTTTTATACCAGTTTTAGTTTTTAGTCCAATCTAGCTATTTTCTCTGCTTTCTTTCTCTTTCTCTCTCTCTCTCTGCTCTCTTTCTCTTTCTCTCTCTCTCTGCTCTCTTTCTCTCTCTCTCTGCTCTCTTTCTCTCTCTCTCTCTCTCTCTGCTCTCTTTCTCTTTCTCTCTTTAAAATCAAGTATTAATTCAAAATAATTCAAGAGTAGTTTTCTTAACCACTCTCTACTCTCTCTCTCTATTTTAATCTCTAATCTCGTTTTCTCTCTCTCTAATATAACTCTACTCTATCTCTCTAGAAGCAGAAAAGTGAATTAATTTTGGTCTGTTTTTTAAATCAATTTTTATCGAATTTCTCTCTTTCTTTCTCTCTCTCTTTAAAATCAAAGAAGTTTTAATTCAAAATAATTCAAGAGTAGTTTTCTTCACTACTCTCTACTCTCTCTCTCTCTTTTAATCTCTAATCTCGTTTTCTCTCTCTCTAATATATCTCTACTCTATCTCTCTAGAAGCAGAAAAGTGAATTAATTTTGGTCTGTCTTTTAAATCAATGTTTATCGAATTTCTGGCCGTTTTTTGGTTCTTCTTTGATAATTTTTTTTTGGTCCTAATTTTTTGATCGATTTTTTCCGCCCTTTTTGATAATTTTCGACTGTTTTTTTTTTTCGTCTTTTGATTACCTTTTTTGAGCAAAAATACGGTTTTAGTGAGCAATAAATAATATTTGTATTCCAAACGATGGATCAGTGGGGAAGAGGATCAGCGGGTTCGAGTGGAAGATCATTCGTAATAGTGAACCCTTCTAAAATGCAGTCAAAAGTATTTGTATATATTTTTTCTTACGGTTTGTGTACAATTATATATTTATTTATGTAATGCATGTTAGATACAATACAATACAATTTTGATAATTTTTGATCAAACTTGTTGAGCATTTTGGATCATCTGGAGCATTTTTGTAAATTTTTCTCCCTAATATAGCGTTAAATCTCTTATATAATTTTTTGTCTCAAATATTTGTATTCTCTCTTTTTCTAAAACTGAAGAACTGTATTTATTTATTCATTGGATTGTTGATTAAAACACTTGGTATTATTTGACTTGTTTACTATTTTACTCCGGCTAGTTTCAATTATATGTTAATACAAAAACATTTCACCACGGATTAAGTGAGAAATTAATGTATCGTATTTTCATTTAGAATTGTCTGGTAGAAGACTGTCAGTCAGTTAAGTCTTCCGACATAATTTACTCTAATCTCTATTTATATACTAGTGTTGGTCTTTTTATTTTTTTTTCTGATCTCTCTCTCTGTCTCCATCTCTTTCTTTCTCTCTCTTTCTTTGGAACCTATGAAGTATATTTAAGATTATCGATTGAGTCCAAAATAGTTTATTTAAACACTTTCTACTCTCACATTCTCTCTCTCGCATTTTGTCTCTATTGGTGTCTTTATTTTCTGTACTCTTTCTCTTTAGAATTAGTTATAAAAAAGTGAATTAAAAAAATCACAGGATTATTAATTGTGTCCGAAATAATATGCTTTATGTTTTTCTCTAGTCTGTTTGTATTATTTTATCTCTCTTATGATTTTCTATTTCTACACTCTCCATTTCTAACGCTCTCTTTATTTCTCTCTATTTCTTTTCTCTATCTCTCTTTTCATCTCTCTCTCTTACACACACACTCTGTTGTTTCCTTCTTTAATACCTCTCTATTACTCTCTGTAAGTATCTCTCAAGTGATATGAAAGCAACAAATATTTTAATTTAAAATTATCTGAAGCCAAATTTTATACCTGTGAACGTAAACCTTTTAATCTGTATCCATTTTTCTTTGTTTTCTCTCTTCCTTTGTCTCTCGTTTATTGCTATTTGCTATCGTTTTTAAACTTTTGTCACATTTACGACTGTAATCTTTTCTCATTCATTTCACCCAATTATTTTTACTCTCCTTACGTTTTTTTGTGTGTGCTTTCTCTGTACTCTCATTCTGTCAGATATCGTACTCTCTATCTTTCTCTCTTTTCTGACTTTATGTTTTTTGCTTTCTAAAGTAACGATGTAAGAAAAGTTATTATAAGTCAAGCATAAATCTTCTTCACAATCGTCTTATCGCTGTTAACTCTATTACGTTTTCTTATATTTCCTCTCTTCCGTTGTATGTTACTCTATTTTTAGTATTTCTTACTCTCTTTTTATTTAAATTATTTATACGGCCATTTCTTTTATTCCAATTATTCGTTCTTTAGTTTTTTTTCTTCTATTTTTTTTACACTTTCGAGGCAAATAAAGTTAATGTGCTTAGTTCACTCTATTTTTAATCTCTACTTGCTTTACTTTCTCTAGGTGTTTCTCTTTCAAAGAATATTTTTCCTTTTCCCAATTTCTTTCTTCTGAGGAAGAATACAAGAAAAACTAAATAAATATTTTAGTTTGAAATTAAAAATTGTCTTTTGTGTTCTTACAATGTTTGTTTTCTATTTTTTCCCTCTGTGGTTTTTCGTTTCTTTTAGCCTTGGTTCTCCATTTGTTATTTTATATATCTGATTTTTTCTCTTTCTCTTTTTTTAATCTCTCTTTCTATGTCTTCTTTACTCGCACTGTCTCGATTACCGTCTTTTTTTGTTATTGCTTATACTCTGCTTCTCTTTATAGTTTTCCTATTTTCTCACTTTCTCTTTTTTATAAATATAATTACCTATAAAGTAAAAGTAATTTCTTGGATCTTAACTTCGTTCACTTCGTGGTACATTTCAATATTAAGAATAAAGAAAACACTTTTACTTTTTTATACCACTTTAATAATAAAGTAAGTAAAAGTAATTTGGCACGTGGACTGACTATAAGTAAGGGATTTGTACCAAGTGAACCATTTCTTAAAATAATTTAGTTTTATTGAATAAATATAAAATATAAGTAGTTTTCTATCTAGAAATCTCGAGTTACGTGAAGATTTTATTGAAATCACTAACATTGTGTATTGATACTATCATTAAGTTCTATTGTATTACTATTTTAAGTTATATATTAAATTTTTTGTATTTTTTTTCTCTGTAACTAGGCATAATACCTGTTGAGAAAATAAACTTAGTATTATTATTATTAATACTTTCTTCACAAATGTATTTTATCTAGTAAATAAAAATACATATGTGAAGAAAGTGTTAGTGTTTTCACTACAATTTTTCTAGTTTGAAATCTATATGATTCAATTTAATTGCAGGAAAATCCTACGGTGCTTTCAGTTAATACTATTTGAGGTGATCTATTACATCCAGAACTAATATACAGTTAATCACCATAGGGTCTTCACATCAATTTCGTAAAGCTTAAGTCCGCTCAATTCAATTACGGTCATCGTCCTGCCGTTTCTCACATCGCCACTTATTAAACGGCATTACAATCGAAAAAAGGTTTTCGAATGATAGAGAGCGAGAAAGATGAAAAAACAAGAGATTGAGAAGAGAGAGAAAGAAGTGTATAAATTTAATGGGTCGTCAAGGGTAATTGACGTCGACCTGGTCGGCCTTTTAATGTAATCGTGTCTGCAAACTTTTTGCTTTTTTGGGCCGCAAAAGTGCACACACAATCTT
The DNA here is from genome assembly GCA_963969525.1 of Ontholestes murinus. NCBI lineage: Eukaryota > Metazoa > Arthropoda > Insecta > Coleoptera > Staphylinidae > Ontholestes > Ontholestes murinus. The sequence goes on along the minus strand of OZ018394.1, from coordinate 4,630,274 downwards.
AAATCATTAATTTCCCAATCTTTGATTTATGGAAGAAAATTTTATAGGACACAATATTTAAATCTTTAATAGTAATTAAGGAAGTTATTTTTTTACAAATTTACATTGTTGATTAGCCAAAGGCTTTTTTAGACGAGGTTTATTGTATGAGTTAAATGAAGAAAAACTTTATTTCTCAAGTTTATTTTCATTTATTTTCTTATTCGGGAAATAATTCATTTAAAAAAATGTGATGAGATGAGACTTCTTATACTTAATCAAAACTCTATTAGAATAAATAAATAGAAAAAAAAATTAGTTAATTTTCTACAACCTAAAGGATTTTAATACTATTACAATGTTCAATAAGCAACCATATATACACATAAGTTCTTGTACCAACAGTATACACACACAAATATTCGTCGTATTTGGTAAATTTAGACAGTTTTTAATATTAATTTTTGCGTGAAGCGAACTAACAACGTATGTTTTTTTTGTGATGATTTATTTTTAATTTACTGTAACACTGGCTAGAATATGCAACCATATATACATAAAAAGTGCTCGGGTCGACGGTACATATACACACCCACACACACAAATGAATGCGAGTGTAAAATTTAATTTCGCGTGGATTTTTTTTGTATTTGGTGGAATTCTAAACGCGTATTTAATATCGATTGATGTTGCCTCGATTATTATTACACAGTCGAGTGGAAATAAAAGGGCGAGAGAAGGGAACCAGTTTTTTTTTTTTGGGGGGTTTGGTGCCTATAAAAATGACGAATGCTGTTGCCGCCGTCCACTTCGACGAACAAAGCCCACTTTCATCCCTCGCACACACACACACACACAAATAAAATTATACACACGCACACATATTTTTCCAATATTTTTTCTACCCTCTCTGAGCTGTAGCAGAGGTGTTAATGAAATTTCCAATTTAACAGCTAATAAATCATCGGCACGAACGAAAAAAAAAATTGTTGATGATTGGAGCAGGTGTAATTATTGTTGATGTTTGATTTCTAATGATTTAACAGTTGCAATATGAAAAGGATTAAAATTTACTACCGTATTAATATGATGACGTGGTGTTATATTATACTTGGAAATAATTAAATCCCCCCTGCTTCATAAAAATAACCCTTTTTTTGATCAAGACACGTGATGAGGGATTAAGGGAGTCACCTAAAAAAAAAAACCCTGGATGTATCCACAAGCACGGAATTATTAAACACAACCCTCATCTCCTTCCCTCTCTCGGCACATATATTTTTCTCCGTCGACCTCAATTATATAATAAGGTCTGGGGTGGAAGGACAGGCCCTCACCCTACTCATGAAACTCCACAATGGACATCCAGTGGCGGTGGTGAATTGGCAGCCGAGGTCGGACAGATGTTGCGTTCCTACCCCCTGATATACATATTTACTTCTGTAAAGATACTGTTATGTATTGTTACGCCCTAGCACGCATAAAACGTTTTATTACACACACGACTAGATTAAACAACATTTACTGGAACGTAGGTGTAATTCCCGTTAAATGCGAATTATGAAGATTCCCCATTGTTTATATATTTAATTTCAACGTCGGCCGTTCGCACTTAATTAATTTTAACGATTTATTGGCCGGTTTCGGTGTGGAAAACGTCGACAGTGCGAGAAGAACGAGAACAATGAGAAAAGTTCGGCGAGCGTGTAATGGTCCTCGGTCACGAGAGACGAAGAACCGACGCGGCGCGATAACAATTTGTTAATCCGTGCAGGAAAGGCCGGAATTCCCCAAGGGAACACTTTTTGTCCGGCTCGATGAGCGAACAGCCGGAGAAACAGAGGAGAGGTTGTTGACCAACGGTGGCACTGTTTACGTTCAATCTCAAAATCCATACTACAAATTCTATCCTAAGATACCTAATGCTTAAAATTTATAGAATAATAAAGCATTTATCAATTTCCATCAAAACAATTGGCTTATGTTAGGTGGAAACAAAATGGCGGCGATCGAAACGTGAATTAAAATATTGTAATGCTCTCTTCGGCGAAAAATAATTGTAAATAAGTGAGCCACATAGGTTTTACGATTAAAACTTCTAAAATCAATAAAGGAATAAATATTTTATAATTTTAAATCAAAACAATTGCTTTAACCTAGGTGTAAACAAAATGGCGGTAATCGAAACTTGAAGTAAAATATTAACATGCACACATTTACTAAAAACAATTGTAAAAAATCAAATAATAAATGTTTTAAGTTCAAATGCTTTAAACTTATAAAAGAAGAACGCATTTATCATATTTCGTCGAAACAATTGCTTTAACTTAGGTGGAAACAAAATGGCTGCACTCCAAACTTTAAACTAAAATATTAAAAATCGCTTATAGCATAAAATAAGCTTTAAAAATAAAATAATAGGTGTTTAATGTAGTTAATGTATAAAATTTATAGAAGAATGAAGCGTTTATCATTTTCCATCAAAACAATTGACTTATGTTAGGTAGAAACAAAATGGCGGCAGTCAAAAACGTGAATTAAAATATTGTAACGCTGTCTTCGGTTAAAAACAATTGTAAATAATTAAGCAAAATATGTTTTACGCTTAAAACTTCCAAAATCAATAAAGGAATAAATATTTTATAATTTTAAATCAAAACAAATGCTTAAACCTAGGAGTAAACAAAATGGCGGTAATTTAAACTTGAAGTAAAATATTAACATGTACACATCTACTAAAAACAATTGTAAAAAATCAAACAATAAAAGTTTTAAGCTTCGAATGCTTTAAACTTATAAAAGAAGAACGTGTTAATCATATTTCATCAAAACAATTGCTTTAACTTTGTTGGAAACAAAATGGCCGCACTCCAAACTTTAACTAAAATATTGAAAATCGCTTATAGCATAAAATAAGCTTTAAAAATTAAATAACAAGTGTTTAAGGTACCCAATGTTTAAAATGTATAGAAGAATAAAGCATTTATCATTTTCCATCAAAACAATTGACTTATGTTAGGTAGAAACAAAATTGTGGCGATCGAAACGTGAATCAAAATATTGCAACGCTTTCTCTGGCTAAAAATAACTGTAAATAATTAAGCAAAATATGTTTTACGATTAAAACTTCTAAGATCAATAAAGTAATATATATATTTTATAAATTTAAATCAAAACAATTGCTTTTACCTAGGTGTAAACAAAATGGCGGTAATTTAAACTTGAAGTAAAATATTAACATGCACACTTCTACTAAAAACAATTGTAAAAAATCAAACAATAGATGTTTTAAACTTCAAATCCTTTAAACTTATAAAAGAAGAACGTATGTATCATATTTCGTCGAAACAATTGCTTTAACCTAGGTGGAAACAAAATGGCTGTACTTCAAACTTTAAACTAAAATATTGAAAATCGCTTATCGCATAAAATAAGTTTTAAAAATTAAATAACACGTTCTTTAGTTATCTAATGTTTAAAATTAATAGAAGAATAAATCGTTTATCTTTTTCCATCAAAATAATTGACTCATGTTAGGTAGAAACAAAATGGCGGCAGTCGAAACGTGAATTAAAATATTGTAACGCTTTCTTCGGTTAAAAACAATTGTAAATAATTAAGCAAAATATGTTTTACGATTAATACTTCCAAAATCAATAAAGGAATAAATATTTTATAATTTTAAATCAAAACAATTGCTTTAACCTAGGTGTAAACAAAATGGCGGTAGTTTAAACTTGAAGTAAAATATTACATGCACACATCTATTAAAAACAAATGTAAAAAATCAAGCAATTGATGTTTTAAGCTTCAAATGCTCTAAACTTATAAAAGAAGAACGTATTTATCATATTTCGTCAAAACAATTACTTTAACTTAGATGGAAACAAAATGGCCGTACTCTAAACTTTAACTAAAATATTGAAAATCGCTTATCGTACAAAATAAGTTTTAAAAATTAAAAAAAAACAGGTGTTTAATGTATCGAATGGTTAAAATTTATAGAAGAATAAAGCATTTATCATTTTCCATCAAAACAATTGACTTATGTTAGGTAGAAACAAAATGGCGGCAATCGAAACGTGAATCAAAATATTGTAACGCTTTCTTCAGTTAAAAACAATTGTAAATAATTAGGCAAAATATTTTACGATTAATACTTTCAAAATCAATTAAGGAATAAGTATTTTATAATTTTAAATCAAAACAATTGCTTTAAACTTGGTGCAAACAAAATGGCGACAATCCAAACTTGAAATAAAATATTAACATGCACATATCTACTAAAAACAATTGTAAAAAAAACAAACAATAAATGTTTTAAGCTTCAAATGCTCTAAACTTATAAAAGAAGAACGTGTTAATCATATTTCATCAAAACAATTGCTTTAACTTAGGTGGAAACAAAATGGCAGTACTTCAAACTTTAATTGAAATATTGAAAATCGCTTAGCGCATAAAATAAGTTTTAAAAATAAAATAATAGGTGTTAAAGTACCTAATGTTTAAAATTAATAGAAGAATAAAGCATTTATCATTTTCCGTCAAAACAATTGACTTATGTTAGGTAAAAACAAAATGGCAGCAATCGAAACGTGAATTAAAATATTGTAACGCTTTCTTTGGTTAAAATCGATTGTAAATAATTAAGCACAATATATTTTACGATTAAAACTTCCAAAATCAATAAAGGAATAAGTATTTTATAATTTTAAATCAAAACAATTGCTTTAACCTAGGTGTAAACAAGATGGCGGTAGTTTAAACTTGAAGTAAAATATTACATGCACACATCTATTAAAAACAAATGTAAAAAATCAAGCAATTGATGTTTTAAGCTTCAAATGCTCTAAACTTATAAAAGAAGAACGTATTTATCATATTTCGTCAAAACAATTGCTTTAACTTTGGTGGAAACAAAATGGCTGTACTTCAAACTTTAACTAAAATATTGAAAATCGCTTATGGAATAAAATAAGTTTTAAAAATTAAATAACACGTGTTTTAGTTATCTAATGTTTAAAATTTATAGAAGAATTAAGCGTTTATCATTTTCCATCAAAACAATTGATTTATGTTAGGTAGAAACAAAATGGTGGCAATCGAAACGCGAATTAAAATATTGTAACGCTTTCTTCGGTTAAAAACAATTGTAAATAATTAAGCAAAATATGTTTTACGATTAAAACTTTCAAAATCAATAAAGGAATAAATATTTTATAATTTTAAATCAAAACAATTGCTTAAACCTAGGTGAAAACAAAATGGCGGTAGTTTAAACTTGAAGTAAAATATTAACACGCACACATCTACTAAAAACAATTGTAAAAAATCAAAGAATAGAAGTTTTGAGCTTCAAATGCTTTAATCTTATAAAAGAAGAACGTATTTATCATATTTCGTCAAAACAATTGCTTTAACTTAGGTGGAAACAAAATGGCCATACTTCAAACTTTAACTAAAATATTGAAAATCGTTTATCGTATCAAATAAGTTTAAAAAATTAAATAACACGTGTTTTAGTTATCTAATGTTTAAATATTTATAGAAGAATAAAGTTTTAAGTTTCAAATGCTTTAATCTTATAAAAGAAGAACGCATTTATCATATTTCGTCAAAACAATTGCTTTAACTTATGTGGAAACAAAATGGCAGTACTTCAAACTTTAAACTAAAATATTGAAAATCGCTTATCGCATAAAATAAGTTTTAAAAATTAAATAACACGTGTGTTTTAGTTATCTAGTGTTTAAAATTTATAGAAGAATAAAGTATTTATCATTTTCCATCAAAACAATTGATTTATGTTAGGTAGAAACGAAATGGCGGCGATCGAAACGTGATTTAAAATATTGTAACGCTTTCTTCGGATAAAAACAATTGTAAATAATTAAGCAAAATATGTTTTACGATTAAAACTTCCAAAATCAATAAAGGAATAAATATTTTATAATTTTAAATCAAAACAATTGCGTTAACCTAGGTGTAAATAAAATGGCAGTAATTTAAACTTGAAGTAAAATATTAACATGCACACATCTACTAAAAACAATTGTAAAAAATCAAGCAATAGATGTTTTAAGCTTCAAATGCTTTAAACTAATAAAAGAAGAACGCATTTATCACATTTCGTTAAAACAATTGCTTTAAATTAGGTGGAAACAAAATGGCCGTACTTCAAACTTTACCTAAAATATTGAAAATCGCTTATCGTATAAAATAAGTTTTAAAAATTAAATAACAGGTGTTTAAGGTACCTAATGTCTAAAATTTATAGTAGAATAAAGCGTTTATCAATTTCCATCAAAACAATTGACTTATGTTAGGTAGAAACAAAATGGCGACAATCGTGAATTACATTTTTTTGTGTAGGCTGGTCTTCAACCTCAAAGAAACTGACTTAATTATAGCTTTTCAAAAAAAAAATATTTGATGTGTTTCAATTAGAGCCACGACGGTGCGTTAATTGATAAAAATCAAAGGGGCAAATTGCGGAACGGACCAGATAATGCATGTGTAATTACACGGTACGCGCCTGTCGTCATTATTGTAATCGCTTTTAAAGCCTCGAATTTGTCATTTAAGTGCTTAAGTTTCCTGCGCAGACTCTTTATGATGATAATAATAACGGCGACAGTGTTATCGCCAATTAAACGCAACGTTTCAGGTTAATTGCACGTTTATGCGAGACAGGTATGTTTCGGAACACAGTACGGATTATTATTATTATTAGTATTATTATTTACAAGGTTACGTTTTTTTCGAATAGCGCGTGCGAATATTTATTAATCGTTAATTCAAAACGTGTGACAGCTGAGAATGTTCGGGTCGGCAATTGAACCTAATGAGCATTTGCATAAGTTGCGATTACAATACTCGAAACTCATTATGTGTGAAGAGAGGACGCAAAAAAAACAATAATTATTACCATTGTCACACACACTAACAATAGACACGTCCAATTTGGCACAAACGTACACACGCAAATGGCATTATTTTTTTTTTAACCGATTCACGCTCATTACCATCGCGATCCCGTTTTAACAGCGCGACATTTGTGTTCCGGTTGCAAAATGAACACACACACAAAAAAAAATCGTCATGACTTTAACAGTAAAGCTAATCATTCTATAAACCCTTTGATAAATAAAAAAAAATGTAAAATTCATATTATTTTAACTATATCAATAGTAGGTAATTGCGGTGCTCAGTCTTGTTAGAACCAACATTTTCGTAACTCCATACACCGATTTTTTGTTGATTAGAAATCAAGTGACCTTTAGAATTATAAGCATTATTTTTAAAGGAAACATCCGTCTCTTTCTTCTTTTCATCATTTTTAATAACGCACATTAGCGAAGGCTCCGGCTAATTACACTCGTCTAGTAATTAAGCGATTTCTCACAGATACGCACTTGATGGATCAAAACGAGCACACAGATACCTCTCCTCAGCCTCATCATCAACCTCTACGAGTTTTCCACATTTCGGCCGTGGCGTTTTTAATGTCGTTTTAATTACGCCTCTCCGAAATTCGTAATCACTTTACCAACTACGAAAAACGGTAACAACAGCAACAACGACGGCGAGATCATTAAGCCAGCGCGTTTACAAATTAATCTGTGAGAAACTGTCGTTCGACATGTCAGCGCAAGGTCTATTAACGGCGCACAGCTAACGATAGATTAATTGCCTCTGCTGGTTGATGATTATGATTGAAAAATGGAAGGATATTAAATTATCTCTTCTCATCTTCCCGTTAAATGTTTGTTTATAAGTAGAACGTAGCATTTGTTTCTATATGATATTTATTGTTTATATTTTAGGTGTAGCAATTATTTTCGTATGTAATTTGTTTACATCAATCAGGATTAATAAATGCAAATATTTTGTTAACAGTTAAAGTCTTGCTTCTAGCATCTGTAAGATTCCTGCTAAATATTTGTAGGACATAGCGGGCAGACGAATAATTTATTTTCCAGATGATGGATTTCGTTTAGCTGATAAAGTTTAATCTATTTAGTCTATACATTTATGGTAATCGTGCTATAATAGTTTCTTTTTAATTTCACTAAAGATTCTAGTTGACCTAATACAAGGTGTCCCAAAAGAAAGTTTATATTTCTTTAGCTTCCTTCGTGAACGTAACGAATCATTCGTTGAGAACCCTGCTATTAAAATCCTGACGCACTACATTTAAATTAATCGACACATATTTTCTATTCGAACCTTAGCTTCATGTTATGATATATATATATATATATATATATATATATATATATATATATATATAAATCCTCCTACCTATCTTTTTATTTTTGTGAACTTACTTGAACGAGCAATTTTCTATTCAAGTCTCAATCAACCTTCATGCAAGGAAAGTAAAAATAAGCAAGGATCGATAACACCAAACTCTATTAATTTATAATACGATGAATGTATTGTTGAGATAGGTGTAGAGTATGCTAGGTCAATGAACAATTTGTTAGGATAGGTCCATAAATAATTTATTGGCAGCGATTACGAGTAGATTTAGACAACGAATAATTTATTAAGAGAAGTCAAGATTACGCCAAAGTTATGAATTAATCATTCGGAAAAGGTCAAGAGTCCGTTAGGACAATAACTGGTTTATTGGGAAAGGTCAGGAGTACGCTATGAAAATAAATTATTCATTGAAAAGAAGTTAGAGTATGCTAGGACAATAAATATTTTTTTAGGATACGTCGAAATTATGTTAAAGTAATCATTAATTTATTGGGATAGGTGTAGAGTATTTAGAACAACGAATAATTTATTGGGAAAGGTCAAGATTACGCTAAGACAATGAATATTTTTTTAGGAAAAGGTCAAGAGTACGCTAGAATAATCTTTTTAATTATAACTTCTGTTCAACTATACGTTAGCTGATACTATACTAATGAAGGTAGGATAGTGCTTTCACACATACGCATTCTACATACACATTTTTCAAACATAAATTTGAAATTCTGCTAAATATGTTCAACACTTAACAAACTTTATAATTTGCTTTGAAGCAATGGAAAACTTTTAAAAAATAGTTTAAAATTTTGTTACCAAAATAAACGTTTAGAAATTTGCCAAGAAATAACAATTGAAAATTTATGAAAAACAATGTATTGGTAAAAAAATTGTTGAAAATTTCCTATAAAGAAATCCCTCCCAAAACACCAAAAATTTGAAATATAACGTCGAGCATGTATTTCAAAAATACCAATAAATTTTTTTATATGAATTTTATAATTTAATTTGTAGAAATTTTCTAAAAAAAATAGTACAAACATGTAAAAAACTAAAACGAAAACATTGGAATTAAAAGAGAAATTGTTTAAAACAATTTATAGAAATATTTATCGAAACCATTAGAATGTATACATTTAATTGAGAATTAAATAGTTAAAATAAAACAAGGAAAAACTTAAAATAGATTCAATTTAATGCTTGAATATTATCGGCATTTGAATATTGAATTAATGAGGAGGATACATGATGAAACTCCATAATACATTGAAATAAAACAACACAGTTGGGAGGGTTTCACTTTTTATTGTTGATCACTGCAACATGTTTCATAACACAGGGACTTCAGCATGTTGCAGTGATCAACAACTGTGTTGTTTTATTTTTGTTGTTGTGTTGTTTCAGTTCAATTAATTATCGGCGTTTACTTAGTGATTCATTTTTAAATAAGGATTTAAAGAAATAAGGGTTTTCTCAAATCCTTAGTTTCATTTTTTTTTAAACAAAACCTTTCGGAATTCTCTAAGAAATAACAATTGAACATTTAAAAATAAAACGTATTTATTAAATTAGTTCGTTCTAGAAAATTAACTAATAATTTAAAAATATACGAAAACATTCATAAAAGTAAGTACTTAGTAAGACTCATTGTAGATTTACGAAATGTTTTCGTATATTTTTTTTTGAACATTTAAAAAATTGCTTAACAATAGTATTTAAAAAAAAGAAAATTTGTCAAAGAAGCGAAAGTCAAAATTTTCTTCAAAACTTTCTCTAAAAATAAATGGTTTAAAGCTAAAGCGTTGAAAATATATTACAAAAATCAATCACATTTATTTATATCACGCATTTTAGCACTTTTTTAATTCAATTTTTAAATTTAAGAAAAAAAATACAAAAATAAACAGTTAACAATCATTTTAATGTAACCCTTCTTAATATATTTTGCATTCCCCGAAATCCCCTTATCCCACCTAAATTTAAACACCCTTCAGTCACCCTACATCAATTCATTAGTTCGAATCACCCAGACAGTTAAGCTAGCTAGCAAAGATATTTATTTTCTATACATAATTCAAGACAGAAAGACCGATGGTCGATAGCCCAAATATCATTTGTAAATGTTTTTTAATTTTGTATATATTCTTGTTCGAATAAAGATATTATTCTCTCTCTCTAAACAGTTGACAACTCTATAAAAAGCACTCTAAAATTAGCTTGAAACAATTAAAATTCGCAAAAATATATTGTTGATGATTCCTTAAAAACAGTTGAAAATTTTATAAACTTTGAAATTTGCCCTGAACCAACGAAAAATAGTATCATTTTTTTTTCGAAATTTGTCAAGAAATAACATTTGAAATGTACCAATGGTCACTAGCTAAATGACAAACGTCATGTAATTGTAAAGTCAATATTTTTTATGAATTTTACCAATTTGTCATAAAGATGTTTATGTATATAATAATTTGAAATTTTATAAAACAAATTGCTTAACAGTAGACTAACAAAAAAATCAATTTAAAGTTAGTGATGAAATTTTACGGAAAAAATGAATTCTTTATAAAAGTAAAAATTGAAAATTAGCCACAAAAATTGTTAAAAATTTTATAAAAAGCATAAGAACAAACTCAAAACAGTTGAAATTTTTTTTGAAATAATAAAGAATATAGTTTTAATTTTTAATCCAAATGTTTCGAAATTATCAATTATAAACAACATTTGTAAAACAAACTTTGCTAAAAGGAGGGGCCAAAATTTTCCAAAATATAAAAGAAAGCTTAAAAAAGTTGAAATGAATTTATCAAAAAAAAAAACACTTTTTTAAAATTTAAATTAATTTATCGATTTTAAAAAGATTGAAAAAGTCCTCGGTTGCTGTCGATTTCTAAAAAAAAACAATAGAATGTAAAAGTAGTTCAAAAACCAACTTTAAAACTTGCTTTGGAATGATTTTTAAAAAATAGTTCATTTTTTAAACACAATAAAAATGTTTCGAAATTCGCTAAGAATTAACAATTGGAAATGTTTACAGTTTATTAAAAGTTTAAAATACCCGTTTCTTCACTAGTTTTATTTATCTTCCTTTCATCTCTGTTTTGTCATTTATCTGTCTTTTATTACCTTTTTCCTGATTTTTTGCCTTCTTTCTTTTTAATATTTAAGATAACAAGACTGTTAGATTTTTAAATTTGGTTTATTTTAAAACACTACATATGTTTCGTTACACTGTGGCTTCTTCAGTTGAAGAAATAAAATAAACCAAATTTGAAAATCTAACAGTCTCGTTATCTTAATATTGAATATGGATTTTCAACAACATCTAAGTGCCTCAACAAACAATCAATTTGATTTTTAAACTTTTTCTGTTTTTTCATCGTTATCTGATTCCTCAATTCCGTATTCTTTCTTCTTTCTGCTATATTGTGTCTTCTATCTTCCATATTATCTCTTCTAGAGAGATAAACATCTTTATTTAAGGTAGTATTACAATAATACGATATAATAAATATTATTCTGCTTCTCTTCTTCTTCACTGCCCGTCGGACGATGGTCTTTCAGCCCTATATCTTCTATATATATATATAGCATTTCAAAAGACAAATCTTGAATTTATCAATCGGCTATCGACCATAGTTCTTTCCGCCTGTTTTTTTAAATTTTTATTTTTTAATTAAGTCCTTGTCATTTCTTAAGAGGTCATGATTGCTAACTGTCTTTGTGAAGTTCCTGTCTTATCTTAAATTAGTTTGTAATTGAAGCGTCGTTGAGATTATGAAATGATGAAATGAATTCGTGTAATGTTAAGGAAGGGAATTTACGTTTAGGGATAATGTTATTATTTCTGGGAATGCATAGTGCATTTAGGATTTAGAAGTAGTTAGTCTTTCTTGAATTGGGATTACCCTTTTGAATCAGACACCAAAACAGTGAAACAAACCAAGCCTTAATTGTGTTATGTCTATATTCAGCAATGAATTTGATGGGTTATGGAGAGGATTTTGGGGATGTCGGATTTTGGTTAGCACCCTAAGGGCGGATCTTTCTACGACTTAATTACGTAATGTTACTGGGCGAGGGTTGTCGAAGAGGATGGCTGAATAGTCAAGCAAAGGTCGGCAGATTATTTTATAGATGGGAGTGCTGATTTGTATATTTATACCTTGCTTTTTGTAATGTGCCGCCCTTGCTTGACTATTGACTTTTGCTTAAAGGGAAGAGCAGTGGTTTTTGAATGTTAATTTGGTATTGAATATTATTCCTAGTTATTCGCATGTGACGGAGGGATATATATTTTGTCCATTTATGGATATTGAGGGAATCGGTTGCTTAAGGAGTTGTGATTTGTTAGGGTTGATGGAAATGCGCCATTTTGCAAACTAGGTTTTTATACGGTCTATCATGCCTTGTGGGGTGCTGAGGACTTTGGGGAGAGTGGGGGCGTGGGTAACTAGGGCGATATCGTCGGCGTAAAGGATAGGCGGATTTGTTGAAAAATTTTGGATTGGGATGGTAGATATCGTGCACCAGGAGATTGTAAAGAATGGGAGATAGAGGTGAGCCTTATATCTTCAATTTTCTGCCATTTATCATTTATATATCTAACTTCTGTCATCCATCTTCTGTTTGTTTTCCTTGTTTTCTTCTTTACTGTCTTCTGTCTTCAGTTTTCTGTATTTCGTAATTTCTGTTTTATATTTTCTGCACGCAGAAGACAGATGACAAATAACATATAATATTTAATTAATAATAAATAACAAGATGGCCAAGTATCACTAAGGCCATTTCAAATATTTAATTAACAAAGAAATTTAATTTGATTAAGTTTAGAATTTTATAAATTAAAAGACAATTGATACAAGTATTTAAAAAAAATAAACACATTAAAAGGATATACAGTGTCCTAACAAATTTTGTTATCGGCTGTCTTTCATTTATCATCTAACTTCTATTCCCAATGCCTTTTGTTTTACGTTTTATGCCTTTTCTATTATCCTTTTTGACATTATTTTCCATCTACTGCCTTCAACCTTCTGCCTTCCACCTTTCTTTTTTGACTAGTGGGATTCTGGCTTTCAAGAAAAATTCAATACAATTATTAAGTTCGAGTCAGTCTTATGATATTGTTCTGTATTTTTTCGGTCTTTTGTCTTCTGTTTTCTGTTATCTGTCCTTTATTTGTTCTGTCTTTTTCTTCTATTTTTTATCTTTTATTTGTTGAATTTGGTTCTCGTTTATCACGTGGTGAAACATTTTTAATATTAGGGGTTGTTTACAATGAGGCACTTGGTTGGTTCCACAATTTTAAATGTTTATCTTCTATATTCTATTTTTAATTCATGTGGTATATCGCATGTCTTCTGTCCTTTTTAATATTCAAACTTTAGATCCTAAAGTTATGCATTACACATGGGAAATTTAATTCAATTAATCAAATATTCTATTCTATTCTAAACTGCTTGATCAAATTAATACAAAAAAATAAAATAGAAATTGAAATTTTCAGACTTAAATTACTTAAATTTATTATTTAATTCTACTTTTTTTTGTTTCCGCCTTTTGTCTATTGTCATTTGGTCTCTTCATAATCTATCATATATTATTACTTGTATTCCTTCTCTTCTTCTTTCTTTCTCCTATCTTTTAAACTTAATCTCCTTTCTGAAAACTTCTGACATCTGTCTTCTAATTTCTATTTTTATTATTTGTCTTCTAGCTGGCATCTGTTCCCTATCATCTTTCATCAATCATCTATATTTTTAGTCCTTTGTTGTCTATTTTCGGTCTGTTTTTTTTTAAATCAAAATTTTGGAACCAAATTTTTTTTAATTGAATACAATTATTGTTTTTAAATTAGTTGATTTGTGGCTTTCAATTAAAATTACAATAAAAAAGAAGTTGAGAAATAAAATAAGGTAATTCTTTTCTTGTTTTGTTTTGTTTTCTTCTGTCATTTATTGTCTGTCAATTTCTATATATTTTCTGTTTTTTTTTTTACCTATATTCTACATTGTTTTCTTTTTTTCTGTCTTTAACTTTAGTCTTCTTCTTTCTGTCTTTTAACTTTTAACTCATTTGTTCCTGACTTCTAATATCTGTCTTCTGTCATCAGTAATATACCATCTGTCTTAGTAATATATCTCTGGTATTCTGACTTCTGTCATTCGTCTCCTGTCATCTATAATATATCATCTGTTTTATTTAACCTCTTTTTCTGACTTCCATCTTCTAATTTTTATCATGTGTACTCTGTCTTTCGTATTCCGAGTTCTGTCGCGTATCCTTAACTTTCTTACTTCTGTCTTCTGTCGTTTGTCTTTTAATGTCTATCATCACAGGCAGGAAATTTTATATAAAAGCTTTTATGTGTCATTACAGACCGGAAATAAAGACTTTTATATAAAATTAAAATTTCCTGTCTGTAATGACAAAAGGATAAATAACAGAAAAGATAAGACAGGAGACATAAAACAAAAATTAGAAGTGATAAAGTAGAAGATAGAAGACAAAGAATAAGGATAAGAGACAAAAAAGCAGATGAAGCTAGTAGACAGAAACTAACTAATATAAGGAATACAGATAATTATTTTGGCCTTTAGTCTTATGTCATTTACTGTCTGTTATTTGTCATCTATCATCTATCTTCTATTACCTCTAACCTGTCTTCTGTCATCCCCTGTGTATTTTTTCGTTTTCTATATATTAACTTCTAACATTTGTTACATACTTCTGTTATATGTCTTCCATCCTCTTTGTTTTTTTCTGACTTCTATCATCTACCTTCTAACTTCATCATCTGTCTCCTATATTTTGTCTTCTGTACCTTATATCCTGTTCTTACAGACTGAAATTTTAATGCAATTATTAATTTTAAATATTCTGATTTCTTGGTTTTGGTTATAGAGTTTTCTTCTGGTGTCTATTTTTGGTCTTACAGTTGTTGCCTCTGTTTTTTTTGGACTTTTAACTTTTGTCAATTCAAGTCAAGTCTTTCATCCTGTTATGTCTTATGTTGTTTTTATCCATTGGCTCTGTCTTTTTTAACTGCTATCGCCTAATTTTGTCATTTCTTCTATCAACGTGACATAATAAAAAAATGTTTCGGATAAAACTTACATACTTTTTAACCCTCTATCAGAATCTGCAATAAAAGATAGGGGTTTCCATTTAAGATTTTAAAGTTGCCCCTTGTTTCCGCCCCCCTTGGGGGGGGCAAAGTCTACGGCATCAGATGTCCCCCTCAGAACCATTAACTTTTCATTTGGAACACTTTTTGATTCAATGCAATGTTTCAGAATTATCGCTACTGGCGGATTAAAATGGGACACCCTGTATATTTAATTACAAATTTTTCATTCTGGAAACAAATAGGCCATATATGGCAAGTAAACTGATGGAAGACCATCAAAGATCACGTGGACGTTAACTTGAACATTTCCATGTGAAGTCGAAATGTTTGTATACATTTATAGAAATATTTGTAAATTTTCCCGAACAGTTATATTCACACATTGGATAAATAAATAAATATAATGTCTTTTGTCCTATGTTCTCTATCTTGTGAAGAGTAACAGAATGAAAACTTACTAAAATAAAAAATAATTTGTCATCTTTTATCGGTTGTGTATTACCTTTATTCTGCTTCTTCTGATTTCAGTAATATACTTTCTATCTTCTGTCTTTGGTGTTCACTTTTTTGTCATGGTTTTTTATGTCTTCTAGGTGTAGCCTTTTCTCTTTTTCCTTGTGTCTCCTGTTATTCTATAAAATAACTTGTAGTGATTACAAGTTATTTTATATTGCTTCTTCACGTAACTCATCAATCAACATTCTGTTATTCTATTTAAATCTTCGATCCAAACATTGAATTACAATATAGATATTCTCTAACAACTTCTATTTTTTATCTTCTGCCTTCTCTTATCATTCTGTCTTTAGTTGAAAACAATTGAAAACTTAAAAAAAGGAAACGATCAGGTGTCAAAAAGTTGATGCTTGTTGCTCTACACTCTTGATGGATTATTAATATTAGCTTGTTTTGTTCCAGAATGTTTTCATTTACAGTTGCTTGGCATGTATTTAAACTTTGATAAACACGTGTCAAGCAACTGAAAATGAAAAACATTATGGAATAAAACAAGTGTTACTCTTCATCTACAAAATCAAGTGTAAATTTATATAATAGACAGTTGGAATCTTTCATTTTTATAATTCGAGTCCAACGCCAACTTCGTCATCATTTTGTTCTTTGTCGTTGAACGCTCGTTCAAAAACTTGTAAATTTTCATTGTTCTAATTTTAGGATAAAACATTTTGCAACTTATCATTTACATTTTTTTTTGCAGAGTATTTCATTATTTTATTCTGCAATTTGCGATTCGATACGCCAAATACAAAACGTTACTTCCAGGAAGTGCAGCGGTCGGTTCCTTCTTCATCCACCCCGGTCTTTACGGGTCGTTTAATCCGTCGCACCTTGAATAGGTGGGTGGTGGGTCCGAAACTACCTGAGGTTCTACTGAAGCCTACAGGTAGACGGAATTTCGAATTCGATACTTCTCTCACCTGCTTCTAAATAAAAGAACCGATTTGAAACGGAATTCACATGATGAATTTGATTCTGAATGTTTTTATCTCTAAACAAATAAACACATTTTGCTTAGTGTTAGATAATGCAAACATGATTTTTGTATTAATATATAAATCAGTAAGCAATTGTAATTTTTAATTTTAAGTGCGCGCGCGGTTTGTTTCGTGCCCAGGCCGACCATAAATCGCCTCCGACCTCCAATTAAAATACTAAATAACCCTGTAATCTGATTCCATGTGTTAGATTGCTTTCTAAAGCCATAACCATCGTTGCCTATTATTAATCCAACATTAATGCTCGATTAAACCCAGCGTAATTGGTTTTAATTGTGCCGTTTTTTTCTTTCTCCCCTACTTCTTTCATTCCTCATCGAAACATTTAATACACTGCGTGCTACAACTGGTCGATGTAAAAAAAAAGAATTACACCACGATTACGAATTGTATTAATTATTAATCTACGTAAGGTGCGCTGCAGTTTTCGTCGGCGAGGCGGCCAGTTTGCTGGTTGAATTTTAATTGAGTACGCGAAGTGAATGTTTAAAAAGGATTTAATTGAATAAATAAATAATTCGTGTTGTAGCTTCATACCAAATTTGTAAATGCTTAAAATTTTTTGAGAATGGCTTTCAGACTGCACGAAAATAATCACTATTAGAATATTACCAATACCAATTGATTAGAACTGATTGAGGAAGATTTAATAAAATCTAAAATGTACCACGAAGTAAACCAATTTCTACAATAATAAAATTGCAATGATGATGAACATCAAATACTTTCTTTGTGTCTGTTTCTCTCTCTCTGTGTGTGTATGTGTGGAATAAACGTATTTAGAGAACCTTTTTGGAGGAATGGAAAAGCAGTGGCGAATCGATACGATATAATGCAACCTCTCCGAAAACGCGGTGATATACATCATCCGTTCGGCGCGGGGCAAGGGGACAGGGTGGAGGAAACATCACGAGGGGCCCCTCAAATTTATCATCAGATTCCTATAAATCACGCGGACCCCCCACGGAAGAAACGCCTCCACCTCTTCCATCTCAACCTCCTACTCCACATCCCAGATAAAACGTACAAAATAACAATAATCCCGCAGAAATCAATACTCTGATAACCGATAACTGCGCCATTACACACGGATCTCGTTTTTATTGTGCTTTTCCTCCTCCACTTCCAGTGTAGTAGGCAATTTGCGCGGACGAACGCTGAACGTGGAAGTTTTCGAATGAGCTGGAATACTTACAAATATTGCTGATAGTTTGCTAGTTTTAGTTACAGTTTAGACTTAAACAACATACAAACGGTTATTTAATATTCAACTACACAACAACACTAAAAAACTTCTTTCATTTAAAATTTTCCTTAATAACTTCAACTTCTTCAAATTGTGTTTCCATTTCTTCTAAAGAAATGTTTTCCATTTCTTCTAAGGAAATGGAGCATAACAAGAGTTTAATTCTACCAATTTGAATATTTAGTTTCAGCAAGAGAGTAAACAAGTATTGATAATGGTCACTTTGTGTCCAAAATATACATCTGATTAGAAATAAAATAGTGAAGAAAGGTTTCTAAGTGTTTTTAATCAAGTTAACTTTCAACTAGTTTCATACTTTATTTCAATCAATGCTCTTACAAAATATACCAAGTTGATTTAATGGAATACATTAGAATTTAGAGCGTACACGGATAGGATAACCTTCAAGTTTATTAACATCATTCAGACTAGAAGATTTTTTTAAACAATTTTCAATTGATTGTGGAAAATCAATTAAAAATTGCTTATGTTTAAAGATTTTTTTTTAATTTTAGAAAATATATTTTTTTGCTGTCACAGTTTCAAATTTTGGGGCATTCTTTCAAAAATTTTCTTCAAGAGTTTTTGAATTTTGCAGAATGTAATAGTTTTTTTTAGGTGATCAAATTTAACATTTTTTCTCTTAGTAAAACATGTTGGAAAATTATAGAAATCTAATTTTCCATTATGTTTTACTCTAAATGGCAAGAATTTTTCATAGGATAACCTTCAAGTGGATTAAGAAGATTATTCAGGTTTGAAGATTTTTTTAAACAATTTTTAATTGATTTTTTTGAAATTTTAGAAAATATCTTTTTACTCCCGCATTTCTAAATTTTGAGGGAATCTTTCGAGAATTTTCTTTAAGGGTTTTAGAATTTTGCATATTATAAAAGTTTTTTTTTGAGGACCAAATTTAACATTTTTTTCTCTTTTAGATTTCTACAACTTTCCATCATATTTTACTCAAAATGGTGAAAATTTTTCTCGAGATACTTTTTTTTTTAATTTTTCTGTAGAATTTTTCTAGAATCTTATCATTTTCTCATCCGTATTTTAAAATTGTCATCCTTAATTCTACAATTCTCTAGCAGTGTATCTTCCAGATGGTTAGAATTTTTCATTCATTCCACTTCGAAATTGAGAAAATATTTTTCCAGTGTTTTCAAAG
Source organism: Ontholestes murinus (assembly GCA_963969525.1). Taxonomy (NCBI): domain Eukaryota; kingdom Metazoa; phylum Arthropoda; class Insecta; order Coleoptera; family Staphylinidae; genus Ontholestes; species Ontholestes murinus. The sequence goes on along the minus strand of OZ018394.1, from coordinate 4,610,973 downwards.
TTTCTAGCATTTTTTTGTCTAAATTTTAAGATTTTTTGAGGCTTCTAAAATTTATTCTTTTTATTTTTAGAATTTTCTAGCGTTATTTAAACATTTTATAGAATTGTTGAGTAATTTCTGCTAGAATTTTCCAGCATTTTGTCTTTCAGATTTTACGAATTTTCATTTGTCTTTCCCAAAATTTTCGCAGTTTTCTCTAATTAATTTTTTTAATTTTCTTTTTCAAATGGCGAGAATTTTTCTCAAGCTGTTTACAAGTTTTTAGAAGAATTTCAACTTCTATACTTTCTTCTCCAGATTTATAGAAATTTCAAGAATTTTCTTCCACATTTCTACAATTTTCCAGGAGGTTTTCTTACTAGAATTAGATTTCTAGAATTTTCCATTAATTTCTTTTCCATTAATTTCCCTTCCTAACTCTGAGAAATATCTTTAGGGATTTTATAATCATCCTACAGTTTTTCTTTGAAATTTTAAGATTTTCTCTTGAGGTTTTCAAGTTGAGAAAAGTAGAAATTTCCAGCATTTTCTTCCCCAAACGGTGAGAAGTTTTCTTAAAATTTTGTACGATTTTTTAGCAATATTTTCTATTAATTTATTTTTCAGATTTCAAGAATTCTTTTCCAAATTATAAGAATTTTCTTTGATGGCTTAAGAATTTATTTTTAGAATATTTTTGGAGGTGTTCAAATTTTACATATTTTCTTTAAAATTTTTAAAATTATCCTAATGACAAGAATTTCCCTCTGAAGATTCTTACAATTTTTCGACATAATATTTTCTCTAGAAATTTCCAGTGAATTTATTGAAAAGTTGTCCTCCAGAGTAAAATTCTAGTAATCATCATTACAATTGAATAACAATCATTAATTTCTCATCCAAATTACGAGAATATGTTTTTAAAGGTTTTTGAATTTTCCAGCTTTTTCTTCCAAATTTTAAGAATTTTCTGAAATGTGAAATGAAATAGTGAGAATTTACCACGAGAATTTTTCAATTTTTTAGCAGCTTTTCTTCATGAGAATTATACAGTAATTTTTTCTCTAGACTTCTAGTTTTTTTTTCAGCATTTTCTTTTCCATATTCAAGTATCCATAATTCCACAGTTTTCTAGCAATTGTTTCTTCTAGGTAACTGAAATTCTCCAGCTTTTTTCCTTCGGATTTAAAGAGTTTTTCATGATTCTTGAATTTTTACAATTTTTCAATAGAATTTTTTAGTTTCTAGTTTTGCAGCATTTCCCCCCTCTAAATTCAATAATTTTATTCCACATTTCTACAATATATGAGAAGTTTTTAACCAGATTACTATAATTTTCCATCAATTCGTTGTCTTTCAAATTTGTAATTTGTAATCAATCTAAATATTGTAGTAGATTTTGTTCAACATATTTTTCCTGTAGAAAATTTTTGCTTTTGCATTCCTAATTTTGTGGTAAGAATTTGCCTCGAAACTTTTACAATTTATCAGAAGAATTGTTTTTTTAAATATTTCCAAAATTTTCGAGCAATTTTTATTTCAGACTGTTCTCTTCCAAATTCGTGAATTTTCTTTTATAATTCAACAGTTATTCAGCAGTTTTTCCTCCAGATTACTAGAATTTTCTATTCATTTCTCTTCCAAATTGCGAGAATTTTCTTCAAGATTTTAGAATTTTTCAGCATGTTTATTCCAGATTTTAAGAATTTTCTAATTTTATAACATTCTTTATCGAATGTAGAATGAAATAAAATACGATTTTCTATGTTTTTTTTTACCACAAATCGTGTTTTATTTCATCCTACATTTGAAACAAATGTTGTAAAATTTGAAAATTCATAAAATCCGGAAGTAAATATGCTGAAAAATTCTAAAATCTTGAAGAACATTCAGTCACCACCATCCTGTTCCTTAACATTCTTTTTTTCAGATGTCAAGGATTTTGAAAAATTTGCAAGAGTTTTTTTTATTTTGAGGGATTTAGATTTGTCCACCACGTTTTCTTTACTGTTTCCAAATTTTATAATATTTTTTCTTTGAGATTTAATAAATGTTCTAGAAATTTTTACCCTAAATTGCAAGAAAATTTTCAAAGATTATTACAATATATCAGTAGAATTTTTCAGTAAGTTTTTTTCTAGATTTCTAGAATTTTTCAGCGTTTCACTTTCCAAGTTCGTGAATTTTTTTATAATTCAAACATTATCCAGTAGTTTTTCCTACTAGAATTTAATTCCTTTTCCAAATTGTGAAAATTTTCTTCAAGATTTTAAAATTTTCCAACGTATTTGCCTTCAGATTTAAGTTTTCTTTAAGATTCCCACATTATAAAACATTTTTTCTTTTCTTTCAATTTTTTCGATAATCCAATTTTCCAAGAAGAAGAAGAAAAGCTTCTAGTAAAATATAATATTTCCCTTCCAAATTGCGATTTTAAAATTTGCAACATTTAATTCTTCCTCATTTAAAAAAAAATCAAAAGTTTTTGTGAGATTTTCAGACATTACAACATTTTTTCTTTTTGATTGATAAAATTTTGTAGCATTTTCAAATGGCGTGAATTTTCCTTGAAATTTTACATTAAATTTCTCAAATTTTCTTCCACAATTCTATAATTTAGCATTCCAGATTACTAAATTCACTCTTAGAAATTTTAAGATTTTTTTTCAAGCGTTTTAGAATTTTCTAGCATTACTATTTCCAGAATTTAAGAATTTTCTTTGTGGTTTCCAAATATTTCTTTTTCCTTTCGAATTCTTAATTTTTCAGCATTTTCTTTTCAAAATTTTGTACAATTTTTCAGCAGATTTTTTTTATAAAATTATCCAGTAATTCCTTCTCTAGATTTCTTAAATTCTTCAGTATGTCCTCTCTTAAATTAATATGTTTTTATTTTCAAAATATTAGAATTTTCCATCTTCCAGTTGACGAGAATTTTCTTGAAGGTATTTAGATTTTTACAGCGTTATTTCTCCTAATTTTTGAAAATATTTTTAACAAATTCTATATTTTTTATTTCCATTTTATTTTCTTCTTTAAGTGTCGAGTATTTTTCTAGAACTTTCCAATAGTTTCTTCTCCAGGTTTTTAGAATTTTCCAGCATTTTGCTTCCATGTTCGATTTATTATAATGCTACAATTTTCTACCAGCGTTTCTTTCAGATAATAAACTTTTTCCAAATTGCGAAAATTTTCTCTGGGGGATTTTGATTTATTCAGCATTTTTCTTTCTGATTTTAATTTTTTTTAGTCTTTTAATCTCACATTTTTTCTTTTAGATTTCTAAACTTTTATTTTTGGCAGAATTCTTTTTCTTGAATTTTCCAGTAATTCTTCTCTAAATTTTCCTAGTCATTGTCCTTACAAACTGCAAGAATATTCTTTAAGAGGGTTAGAATTTTATTTCCTGATTTTAAGAATTTTCTTTGTGGTTTCTTATATTTTAAATTTTTTCCTAAAATTTCTAAAAATTTTCTGCATTTTCTTCTCTAAATTGCGAGTAATTGCTTAAAGATTTTTACGATGGTTGTACATTTTTTACTAGAATTTCCCAGTCATTTTTTCTCCAAATTTTTCCAAATTTTTTATTTTTTATTTTTATTTTTATTTAGCATGTTCTTAAATTGTTTTATAATACTACAATTTTCCAATAAGTTTTCCTCCAGATTGATAGATTTTTCCATACTTTTACCTTACTAATTTGGAAAACTTTCAAAGAAATATTCTCTGAGATTTCCAAATTTTGTAAAGAGAATTGTTGCGAATTTTTCAACTCGGTCCAAATTTTGTCTTTTTCTTTTAAATTTCTATAATTTTCTAAAATTGTTTTCCTGACTGGCGATAATTTTTCTTAACATTTCTACAAAGTTTTAGCACTATTTTTTGTATAACTTTCCAGTAATTACTTTTTGAGATTTCTAGCATTTTCAATTTTTTTCACCTAATACTCTACAATTATCCATCAGCCTTTATTCCAGCTTACTACAGTTTCTATTCTTTCCTCTTCCAAATGGCAAGAATAATCTTTGAGAGTTTTTGGAATTTTTAGTATTTTTACTTTCTGATTTTAAAAATTTTCTTTGAGGTTTTCAAACATTTTCAATATTTTTTCTTCTAGATTTCTAAAGTTTTTTTTTCTAAACGTCGAATGGTTTTCGAGATTTTTACTATTTTTATTTTTTATTTTTAAGCCATTTCACTAGATTTCTTCAATTTTCCAACATTTCTTTTGCAAATTGGAAATCCTACAATTTTTAATTCTTGTTTTTCTTCCTGATTAGTGTATTTATTCTTTTTACAAATTATACGAATTTTATTATTTAAAGATTTCGAATTTTCTAGCCATTTTATTTACAGAATTTAAGATTTTTTTAAATGTAAAATCTTACAACATTTTTTCTTTTAGATTTTTAGAGTTTTCCAGTAATTTCTTGTAGTATGTTCTCTTTTAATTTCGTTGAATTTTCTTTTATAATTATACAATTCATTTATCTTCCAAATTATTATTATTAATAATAATAATATTTATTAACGTAAGCAACTTTTTACATAATGCACAAAATAATTTTTTGTAAGAATTTTCTTGGCGCCTTTTAGATTTGTCTTGCATTTTACCTCCAATTTAATATTTCAAGTTTTACTTTGTTTTCTTTTGGATTTCTACAATATTCCAACAGTTTCATCTCCAGATTTAAACAACATTTTTCTAAAAACATTTTTTCTTGCAAATTTGAAAATTTTCTTCAGTAGTTATATAGTTTTCAAGCAGTTTTCGATTCAGATTTCTATATTTTCTTCGGCATTTTCTTCTCCAAATGTCCAGAAATTTCCTCGAAATTTTTTCAATTTTTCGGCAATTTCTTTTCTAGAATTTTCCAAAAATTTCTTCTTCACCTTTCTTTATTTTCAAGAATTTATTTTTCTAAATAAGTGAATTTTCTACTATTTTTCAAATTTCAAGAAATTTATATATTTTTTTGAGAATTTAAACAGAGGCCCACCCTACATAAATGTTTAAACTTAAACTGCAAACAGTAATTTTTGTTTGTGGAAACAATAATACGAATAGAAATGCGAATGTAATTTAAAGGAACATAAAAAGAGTGTTCTGATTTTAAATTATCAAAAATATGTAGGGTGGGTGGGTGGCCACTATCCTACCCTCTGATTATTTGAACATAAACCATAGATTATTGTAAAAATATATTTAAACTATATTAAAACTGTGAATAAATTTTCTGCTAGAGGTATAATTAAATAGGATAGTTTATTTTAAAGGTTGATATTTTAATTATTTTTCTTTTTAATGGTCATGTATCAAAGTCGAATATTATTTTTTATTATTAAACGTTTTGGTTTTCGAATTTAACTTTTGCAACCATTTTGTACCGTTTGACAGTCGACAGTGTCATAATCATCGTTAATATTCATGGGTTTCGTCGTCGGATTTTATTTGTAGCGATTTAATTTCAGCGGCATAAATAGCGGACGGTTTTTATTGACAGGGTGAAACGCATCCCCCGCGGACGCACTGCCACCACCGCCGCCGCCGCCGTTGCCGCCGCCCGCAGCAGTTACAGCCGTATAAATTTCGAATCAGTAATAATAGTAAATATTGGGCAATGCATAAAATTACAGATAATTGCGGGGTAAATTGTTATTTATTCAGTTGGGTGTAGGGTGGGGGGGGCAAAAAGTTTACAATGCGTTCCGGTTTCCAATCATGATTTCATAATTTCAATGCGATTAAACACTTTTTTGTTGAATAAAAATAAAATACGTCGAAGTTGAAGTTATCGCGAAGACGTGATGTATATTTATTTATTAAATTACGAGGTGTGAAATATCTGGAAATGCGCTATTCTCCGCCCAATTATCGACCGTTTAATGAAATCGCTAAACACCCGAGACGTCGGTTTAACAGCCGAAAAATGCAAATAATTCTTATCGCGCCGACAAATTATGAACACCCAATCTAACACATTAACAATAAGGCGGGCGTGAGTTCAATGTGGATGTTAAAATTTTTTGCACATAAATTAAGATCGAATCGTACATTTACATAAACACATGATTCCAATAACTCTTATAGTAGAGTTGACTGCATAAATCAAACAGCCTTTGTTTATTTATTATCTTCATGTGAGAGTTATTAGTTTTATGAATACAAGAAAATGAAAATTATGTTATAGTTTAATTTGGGAATTTATTTCTTAAAAATTATATCGTAGATATAACCCACAGGAGGGTTAAATCAAAACTACGTGGAGGCCTCTCCTGGAAAACAATTTACCAGGGAAAATTTCACGAACACGTGTCTCAGACGTGCGTGATGTTACTCCGTCTTGCTGGAACCATGTTCTTTGGTTGTAGCCAAGAAAGTTCTTTAACTCCTCCACATAACGCTCCGGATTAAAATATATTTTTGCTGTATTTTTCATCTTTATTTCATATTTCACTAGAATTAATTTTTCATGCAATACAAAATATTTCCTGCGAATGGTAATTGTGAATTCGCGGTATACAAGTACAGGATGTGCATACACAGTTGAATTGTGTCATTAAAGATGTTATGTTGACGATTGCAGGAATGAATTATTGATGATTATACGTTGGCAAAGATTTGTTTATGTGCGTCTGTTTGTTAAAGGTAGGTGGTATCATGTTAATTTTAGCGCAATTTAAACGGACCGCAGGACTGGCAGTGGTAGTGGCGGCGGCGGCGGCACCAGCGGCAGCAGGAGAGGGAGGGGAGGAGGTTTAGTGCAGGGGCAGGAAGCGGCGTGTAATCGGACGCAAATTGCAATTATATAAGCATTATAAGCGCATTCTAACGTGACCGTCGGGCCGTTTAAGCAGGTCCTCTCGTGTGTCCTGCAAATTGACCGCGCCGACACACGACGACGACTTCATTAAACCCCACTAAAGACAGATAAACTACTCACGTCGTCGTCGTCGTCGTCTTCGTTAATCGAAAATAATTACTTAAATTTAGATCATGACAATAATAATGCGAGACACGACTAATTTGCATCAATCAAAGTAGCCCGAACAAGCATATAACAGTTGTACTACACGGGGGAATTCGTTGCCATGGTTACGTTAAACAACGAATATAACTGGTGATAAACGTCAGTATTTAGAATAATCCATTCACACAAATGTTGATAATCGATTGATTCTTTAAAAGTTAGTTATTCGAAAATTTCTATCAAAAATATCTACTTTTTTTTGTTGATAAAATTACTTTTTTTTAGAAAGTTTTCAATTGGTTTCTTAAAAATTATAAATTGTATGTTTTAACCGTTTAAAAAATAGATTATTTGATATTTCAATTGTTCTTCACTATACTTTTTTTCAACACTCGAATTGAATCCTTTTTGATACAATCGATTTTAAGAAGACCTTTTTTTTTAAACCAAAATTTAGCAATTTAGCTTTTTTTGAGAAAATTTTCAAGTGTTTTCGTCAATTGTTTTTCTTTTTGAGATGAAATATACTTTTGAACGATTATATATATATATATATATATATATATATATATATATATATATATATTATATATATATATATATATATATATATATATATATATATATATATATATATATATATATATATTT